>CM053785.1:858011575-858611575 GCA_028749045.1 Cupressus sempervirens | reverse complement strand
TGATAAGTATTATTCTTATGATTTGAATAATGGGAGATGCTCTTGGAATTAACGGAGTTTCATTTAATTATTAGTAACATTGATTTTAGTAAAATAATACAATGATTTTATCAAAATTCAATGGGAATTAGTTTAATGATTTAAAAAAGTAAATAATTATCTTTTGACTATTTTAGAAAATTGTTTAAATTAATGGAGGAATAATTCTATGCATTATTCGAAAAATAAATGGGTTGACTTGTAGAAGAATCTTATACTCTTGAAATATACTTGATACAAAATTTGAAACCTCATATTTGGCTAAACCATGTGATTGCAAAAGCAAACCAAAACATGTGTTTGTATCTTGTTTCTCTATGCTATATGTGTTTTGGGGTTTTAGGGTTTGTCCTAGCTTTCGCTAGTCTTAGGTTGTTACCAGAGGCTTGAGGGTTATGTGTTTGTGATGTTATGCTGATGTTATTTGATCTCGATATTTTTTAAAACCCAACCATGGTAATGTGATGGTATGCTCTATGAGATGTTTGTATTTACTGATTGTTATTGCTTTCCAGTCTTCTTGTGTAGCTGAGGTGTATGTATTTGAGATACTTGACTTAACCAATTTTTTGTCATTGATCAGTTATACTTGGGTTACTTTCCAGTCGCCTTGATGGGATTGAAGTGTTTGATTTGATCTTGATGATGTCATGTTGTGACATGTTTTGACTTGACCATTTTGGAGTCTTCAATTAGTATTACTTTGAGATACTTTTGGGTTGCTTGTAGAGAACCAATGGATATTATGATTATCATTAGATGCTTTTCAGTTTCTCGTGGAGAACTAATGTGATTATTTTGATTATCTTTATGATGCTTTCCAGTCACTTGTATAAAATTGAGGTGATTTTGTGATTTGTGATTTCATGAGCTTAGGGTAGGTTATCTACATGTAGTGTCGGGAAGTGGCTTGCAATGGGGGTTGGGCCCCTAAGTGGCTGCCAGGGTAACTCATTGTTAGTTGTTTAATAAGTGAAAAAATTACACTAAATGGGGATTAAAATGAACCTAATAAGATAATTTTATGTTCTTTCCCATGCCTCAAGTGCTAGTACAGACTAGGATGAGAGTAGAGAGAATGCTTGGTTGCGACCTTGCATTTCGTAGGACGCCTTGTCAGTACGAGAGGATATTAGTGGCTGTATAGGGATCACTAAGGGGTTGGGGTCTATTGAGAGACTACCAGGGTAACTCTAGCATGATTCGTGTGATGACACTTTCCCTCTTACATAGTAGATTTCTACATGTCTTTGTTGTGCCTCTAGGTCTAGATGTCAATCTATGTGTTGGAACCTTTGAGTTAGCATACTTTTAAGATTCCTGGACTTAGAGAGTACTTGTGTTATGTGATTTTTTATCTTGTGTTATGTGATTTGATATCCTATTTGGGACTTGAGACTATCTCCTTAGCACGGTGGGAGTGGGTCATTTAGGTTCTATGCGGTCGGGTAGTAGATTTACCTTCATTCTATTTCATGGATCATTATGATGGATGTTATTTACTCGTACATTTCTATATCTTGTAGCATGTTAGATTTCTTTATGCATATGTTGTAGCATGTTAGATTTCTTTATGCATATATTGTAGCATGATTTAGGAGTGACATCCCTATTACTATAATACCCATGATCTCTTTGGTGGCTTGGGATGTTATGCATGGGGGATGGCTAGTGCCCACGATGGTCTAATGATGCTATTGATGGTTGGGAGGAACCAAATACTTAGTTAGTTGTGTTTTATGATGGATGGTTATCTTTTACGATGGTTGTTATATCTTTATTGATGGATGGATGTATCATGTATGTTATTGGTTTCATTTACTTTATTGCACTTTTATCATGGTCAATGAGGATGATGTATCTTTATTTTTACATATGTTTAATCTTTTAAGCTTTTCATACCCTGTGACATGTACAATGGATGATTGAGCATTTTTGAATTTAATTGCCAAGAGGCATTTGGAACAAATGTATATTATGGACTCTGGACCTTTAATTATTCTTTCATGTGGATGTGGTAGTTGTTAGTCTTAGTATTAACTAAATTAAATGTAACTCAATATTTTGAGATCCCTTAAGGAATGTAACTTTTTATGTATGCTTACAATTGATTGTATGTTATTACTTCCGCTACTATGTGTTTGATGTGAATGGTTTATCTTTCATGTAGTTAAAAAAAAAAATTGTTTGGCAAGCTTAGTAACATTTTATGTTAATTCTTTTGGATCCCTTGGAGGGGTATTACATATGCATAATGTACATTTAGAATGATTAAGACATCAAGGAGGGAACACAATTGCTACTAAGAAAAGTGTACAAAATGATGATCCCTCCTCATTTTGCAAATAATTCCATTCTATCTTTACCCATCCTAATCCTCGATTTTGACGTGTTCCTTTCACCAATGACATGTTTCAATCTTTTGTTGATTTCCATTTTGGGCTCGATATGCTTAACAATGCATCACCTGAAGGCACTTTATTACTATTATGTTTTCATTTGATCACATTAAATATGTTTTTATATCCTTTTACCTTACAACCAACTAAATATCCTTTGTCTCTTTCTTCAATATAAACTCACAATGTCCATCTTCATGGCATGGTTATTTTAATAGGTACCTGATATCTTCTAAAATTTGTAATCTTTCTTTGCATTATGATTGATCAATCATATGAACACTATATTCTCTTCAATATACAAGATCCTTACTTTATAATAGTTCCTATTAGGGATATTTAATATTTATGTAACGTATGATCCCTACAAGAGTTCCATCTCCATACCTTATCATCTTGACTTAATTTCTTTTGTATTCTAATAATAATGTAATTATAATATACATATTTTATTTTGTCATTAAGATTATACTGCTTACTTATCTTTATTGCTCTATTTTTGTACCATATATTTACCTCTAAAATACTAAACTAAAAGGTTTCATATATTTTACTATATGTCACTTCAATAATTTATTTTGAATATTGAATGTTAATTTAGAAGGTTTCATGTCTCTAATAATTTATGTCTTCATGTGATTTGTAACTACTATTGGAATTCTTTAGAATAACTAAGAGGGGAGTGAATCAATTATCCAAGGTCCAAATGTACAATTAAAACTTTTCATAGCTTAGTGAACCCATATCCATGAAACATTTTCATCATACATGCATCCATTAGATTATGTAATCACTTAAACTTGTAGGTTACTGTCAAATCAACTTTGTAGAAATGTAAACATGTAACATAATAAATTCAATAAAACATTTGACACAATGATTTAATGTGGAAACCTAATTTAGGAAAAACCACTAGTAACATGCTACTAATTCACACTCTTCTAGAGTGATGCCCTATGAAAGGCCAACCCTGTTAAATGTTACATTGCACACTATTAAATGTGAAATGGTTAAGGGATCTTAATCACCTTGTAAGGAGTGAGCCTTGTTAGAGGAATTTTGATCATTCACTTGGAATGTTATCTGGTCAAAGGATTTACAAATGACTATTTGGTCAACCTTAATCCAAAGGATTTACCCTAGACTAGTACAATGATTAGAAAGTAATAGTAAGGCTTGATTTGATAACAACTTACAACTTCAATTTGTAGATTATAGATCTCTATTTCAGTCCTCCATTCTTCTTGGCTTTCACACACTTCATCTTTGACAACTCGTTCACCCTTTAAACATCGATAACCTTAAGCCTTCTTCCTTTGCTTGCCAATGCAAAATCTTCTCTTAGGTCACTGAATGAAGCAATACCCTAGACTCCTTGTCTTCCTTAGGTTCTTGCACATGAAAACCTTTTCTTCAGAACAATCATTTTGACTAGTTTAGAATAGGCAGGATTCAATAAATCTACCCATAATTTCATTTCATTTCCTTCTAGAAACTTCTCCTTCAATCTTCTTTGAATTTTCCTTAAAATGGTTTATCTTGAATTTTGTGCCACCAACTCATCAAGCTTATCATCCACATGGTTCAAACAATTTAAGAAATCAAACTTGTCAGCTCATATTCATCAAATTCTTGACTTTCTCATAATGTTGACACTCAACATTAACTTACTTCTGATCCTTGACACATAATGTGTTGCTTGACATCTACTATCAAAACACTCAGCACGAACTAAAGTTTACCAGTGCTCGACATCAACTAAACTTTACTCACATTACACTATTTCACTTGGCATATACAAATCTATGACATTTCTCAGCTCCAACTAATTTTTTGCTCAGCTTGCACTAACTTTTCTTGGCACCTACTATGCACTCGGTCAAGCTTGGTAGAATTAATTCTTCTTTCTTGTTCTTCTAGACTTAATCAGTATATCCAACATTTTCAACCTTAAGTAGATTATCAATGCACTATAATATCACTATCCTAGTTGATCCTTGTACTCCTTTTACATATCATAACTCAACCTTTCCTCTAGGTGCTAGTGTTACCTCATTTAATCAAATCCTCTTCATCAATCAAACAAATGATAGCACTCAAATCATCTAAGAAATTATCTTACCAACAAGTAGCGGGTTTGACATTAGTGACAAAACAATGATTAAAACGCACTTATCATACTTGTATCAATATGTTTTCAACAATCTCCCTCTTTGGCATTGATGACAAACCAAACTAACCAAACTTTACTAGTATCACCAACAAAATATCAAAAATAAAATAATTCCTTGTATTGAAATCTCTTCCTCTATCCATATCTTTCATCTTCTAAATAGGTCACAAAATTTTGTTATGAATAAGAGACAATCGATCAACTCATCCTTATGACTCCCTCTTCATCACTTCTTAGATCTCTCAATATTATCTCCCTCTTACTAGGTAGATGTAATCAATAGGCACACTATCTTTGCAGTGAGTAGATATTCCATGTTTCTTCTATCTATATCTTCTATCTCTCTTTATGTCTCTCTTTTTCTATTTCTCCTTCTTTTGACAATAGTACCTCCCTCAACAGTTAGGATTTCTCCCTCAACAAGATCTGGATTTGTCCCTCTTTGATAACAATTCCAAAGACTTTTCATCTTTAATATGAAGATATGAACATTCTTAGTTTCTCCCTTGGTCACCTAGCTTACGAGTAATTTGTAGCTCGAACTCTTTGATTACTTTAAGATGCTCCTAAATTAAGATCCATTGTATCAATGTGTAACATATGCGAATCAACTTGTTTGATGCAGGGCACTCATCATGCTTCTTAGATAGCCTTTGATAGGGGTATCACACCTAGTTTACCTCTGAGATACGTGTGCATCCTTAGGTAATACTTTTGTGAAGATATTAATTATTTTCTCTTTTGTGTTAACATATTCCATCTTCACCTCTTTGTCTTGAACTAACACTCTTACTTGATTGCAATGTGCTTAGTATTTGTATGCATCACATAATTATTTGATATAACTATAGCACTTATATTATCACAATAAAGTATCACAGGTTCAGTGATTTCTTCCTTCATACCTTTGAGTAGCTATTTGATCCATACAATGTTTATAAAATTTACTACAACAACAACATATTCAGCTTCAATAGTAGATTGAGAAATGCAATTTTGTTTCTTACTAGTCCATGTAACTAGCGTTTTACCTAAGAAAAATTCTCCTCCATTGGTTCTTTTTTTGGCATCAATATTTCCAGCCCAATCAGCATTAGTGTAGGCTTTCAATTCAAATTTCTCATTTTTCTTATAGTATAGACCATAGTCTTCTGTTCCTTTCAAATATCTCATTATTCTCTTAACTGCCATCAAACGATTCTCTCTAGGATTAGCAAAGAACCTTGCAACTAACCAACTTGATAATGCAATATCAAGTATGTTGTGTACTACATATTTTAACTTGGCAATCATAGATCTATATAATATTTGATTCACTTTAGCTGAATTTTCATTCTTTGACAATTTATGTCTTGTCACCATAGGAGTGCTTACTGGCTTTGAATCTTCCAATCCAAATTAAGTTTTCAATATCTCGTTTACATACTTTGATTGAGTGATGTATATGCCATACTTCATCTGACGTACTTGTAATCCCACAAAGAACTTGATCTCTCCAAATATAGACATCTCAAATTCTTTCTTCATTTCATTTACAAAATCCCTACATAAAGTATCTTGACCTCCAAATATGATATCATCAACAAAAAATTTAGATATTAAAATACCTTTTCCTTTCTCTATCTTTAAGTATAGATTACTATTATCATTAGTCCTCTTAAATCCAATCTTCACAAGATAATTATGAATCCTTTCATACCATGCTCTTGGTGCTTGCTTCAAACTATATACAGATTTTTGTAGTCTACATACCATGTTTTTGTTGTTAGCATCAAAAAATCCTTCTGGCTATTCTTTATAAACCTCTTCCTCCAATATACCATTTAGAAATGTAGAATTAACATCCATTTGATAAACTTTGAAACCTTTGTATGTAGAGTAAGCAAGTATAGTTCTTACTCCTTCCAATCTTGCAACAAGGGGCAAATGATTCTCCATAGTCTATTCCTTCTTTTTGTGCATATCCTTTACAAACTAGATTGTCTTGTTCCTTGTGACTTTATCATTTTTATCTAACTTGTTTCTATACACCCACTTGGTATTTATCACATTTTTATCTTCTGGTCTAAGAACTAGAGTCCATGTCTTGTTTTTCTTAATTTGTTCAATCTCTTCTTTCATGGCTTTACTCCAGTCCACATCTTGTAAGGCATATTTCACTATTTTAGGTTCTTGCATGCTTAGGAAAAATGTATCACTTCTCAACTTGTTCCTTGTCATTGGTCTAGCATATTTATTTCCAATGATCTGTGTAGTAGGGTGATGTCTCTTGACATACTTAGACAATCTTGGTTCCACTCTATTTTCTTCACTTGATCTCTTGGCTTAAGAATCACTTTATACATCTTTGTCAGGTAGTCCAAAATCTCTTTCATGTACACTAATCTTAAAATTAAAATGTTCCTCAACTTCATTCTATAACTCAGCACCTTTATGTAGCTCAGTTCCTGAATGCAACTTGGCATTCATAGTACATGACTCGACAATCACTATAACTTGATGTTGGTTTGCAACTTGATTTACAACATCTTTATCAACACACACCTTCATAAAAGTATAAAAATGATTTGTATTCTTTTAGTTCCTTCATAGGTTCAACCTCATATACTTCTGTATATTCATCAAATTTTACATTTGCACTTTCACAACTTTGTTAGTGTTAGTATTTAAACACTTATAAGCTTTACTTCTTGTGGATTAATGAAGGAATATACCTTCTTCACTTTTTGCATCTAGTTTACCATTCTTGAAGTCTTTAAGAATATAACACTTTTTTCCAAATAACTTAAAATATTTTACATTGGGTGAGTATATATACCATAGTTCAAAAGGTGTTGAATGAGTACTTTTCTTGACTTGTACACAGTTCAAGGTATAGACAACTATGCGTACAACATCTCTTCAATATTTTAAAGCAACATTTTCTCCATCACAAGTGTCCTAGCACAATCCATTATAGACATATTCCTCCTTTTAGCAATTCCATTTTGTGGAGGGGTCCTCAGAGAAGATGTCTATCTTTTGACTCCTCTATCATTAAAGAACATCTCAAACTCATTTGATGTAAATTGTCTTCCTCTATCAGATCTCCAACATTTCAGACATTTACCTATTTCTTTCTCAAATCTTGCTAAGTACCACTTAAACATTTAGAATGCATCAAATTTCTATTTTAGAAACATAACTATCATCATTCTAGAATAATCATAAACAAGTAGAATAATACACTTATCTTCTTTGTAGCTTTGCACATCAATTGGTCCACACAAGTTAGTATCAATCTCTAATATTCCTTTAGAGGTGTGAGTCTTACTCTTAAAACTTAACTTTGTCATTTTTCCTAATTGACATTGTTTGCAAATTAAATTTTTAGGCTTCTTTAACTTAGGCAATCCTCTTACTCTTCTCATGTTACTAGTACTAACCAAGTTATCAAAATTAACATGACATAACCTCTTGTGCTAGAGCCACACATCATCAAGTTCTACAATTAAACAAATAGCATCCTCTATATCAAGGTAGAATAGATTACCTCTAGTTTGATAACCTTTTCCAATTAGTTTCCCATCAATATCATATATCTTAGAAATCCTATTCTCAAACTCAATCTTACACTGAATTATTTAGTTGTGAAACACTCAACAAATTATAGTTAAATCCTTCAACATAGTAAGCATTGTCACATAGAATCTTTTCTATGAGTTTGATAGAACCTTTTCTTTTTATCAGATAGGGTGCATCATTATCAAACCTTATAATATTTCCATCATAATAATTCAAGGTAATTAACTTACTTTTATCTCCAGTCATGTGATGTGAACATCCACTATCAATGATACATCTATCATTCTTGTTTACACAAGACTCTAGTGTAGTTGCCTCATCTTCATTAGATTCATCCTTTATTGCAACATACACCACTTCATCATCATGGTCTTCAAATCCATCTTTTGTTTCTTCTTCAGCAATGTAGCAAGACTTCTTGCCTTTATCTTTGTAATCTTTGTTGTCTTCATCTCTTTTGCTTTTGTACTTGTCTCCACTTTTATAATTTTCCTTCTCTAGACATCTAGCAGCAATATGAGCAACCTCATTTCAATTGAAACACATGATAGATAACTTACCTTTGAACTTTCCTTTACCTCTATGAAATCTCTTTGCTAGTAGTGCTTCAAATTGATTTACATATTCCTAATCTGCATCACTATCACTAGACATATATTTTACCTTTTTGTTCTTCTTCTCATTAGGTTCCTTCAATGACAACTTGGCTTTGAAAGAAGATTGAATATTTTCAAGTTTGTAATTATCGAAATTAGATAGCTCAAAAGTAGTGAGCCTACCTACCAAAGTCAGATCAGTTCCTAGTATACATCTTAGTTCTTGAATTGTAGAAACTCTAATAGCATAAATAGGTAGAAGTGTTCTCAAAACTTTTCTTAGTACAGTGTCATCATCTATCTTACCTTTGGCTCCTCTTATTGCATTAATGACATCTTTTTATCCTAGAGCAATATTGAGCAATATTATCACCTTCTTGCATTATCATATTATCAAACTTATCTTTAAGACTTTCAACTTTGGCTCTTAGAACATTTGTGTCTCCTCCATAGATGGTGTGAAGGGAATCTCACATTTTCTTTTCATTGTTACAACCCTTGATATCATCAAACTCTGTATAACTTAGGGTAGAGGAAATCTCCAACATTGCTTGGCTATGTTCTTTTTTCTTTTTTAGATCTTCAGCAGTTAGGGATCCAACAAGATCAACATGCTTAATGGTGATGGTATATTGTGCATGATCTCTAAGTCCTCCAAGGTGTAGCTTCATAAAACTTTGCCATGTAGGAAAGTTATCTCTATTAAGCTTGGGTACCTCTCTTTTTGACATCTTAATCTTTTTACTTCTAGTACCTTCAAACTAGTCCACTTAAGAAGATTTCTCTGATACCAGTTGTTGGAATTCTTTAGAATAATTGAGAGGGGGGTGAATTAGTTATCCAAGGTCTAGATATAAAATTAAAACTTTTCATAGCTTAGTGAACCCATATCCATGAAACATTTTCATCATGTGTGCATCCATTAGATTATGCAATCACTTAAACTTGTAGGTTATTGTGAAATCAACTTTGCAAAAATGTAAACATGTAACATAACAAATTCAATAACATATTTGACACAATGATTTAACACAGAAACCCAATTTAGGAAAAACCACTAGTAACATGCTACTAATTCTCACTCTTCTGAAGTGATGCCCTATGAAGGGCCAACCCTGGTTACAATGCACACTATTAAATGTGACCTGGTTAAAGGATTTCAATCACCCTATTAGGAGTGAGCCTTGTTAGAGGATTTTTGATCATTCATTTAGAATGTCACCTAGTTAAAGCATTTACAAATGATTATTAGGTCAACCTTAATCAAAAGGATTTACCCTAGACTGATACAATGATTAGAAAATAACAGTAAGGCTTGATCTAATAACAACTTACAACTTCACTTTGTAGTTTATAGATCTCTATTTCAATCCTCCATTTTACTTGGCTTTCACACACTTCAACTCTGATAGCTTGTTCACCCTTCAAGCATACATACCCTTAAGCCTTCTTGCTTTTCTTGCCAATGCAATCTCTTCTCTTAGGTCACTGAATGAAGCAATACCTTAGACTCCTTTTCTTCCTTAGGTTCTTGCACATGACAACTTTTTCTTTTGACCAACCATTTCTATAAATAGAGAATTAAGATCTTTTTCTATTCATCCTCCTTAATCCATTTTAGGGTTAGGTTAGATTAGGTAGGATTCAATAAATCTACCCATAATTTCATTTTGTTTCCTTCTAGAAACGTCTCCTTCAATCCTCTTTGAATTCACCTCAAAATGGTTTATCTTGAATTATATGCCACCAGCTCATCAATCTTATCTTCCATACGATTCACACAATCCAAGAAATCAAACTTGACAACTTAGATTCATCAAATTCTTGATCTTTCTCATAATGATGACACTCAACATTAACTTTCTTCTGATGCTTACTAGATACTATGTTGCTCGACATCCACTATCAAAATATTTGAAACAAACTAAAGTTTACTAGTGCTCAACATCAATAAAACTTTACTTGGCTTACATTATTTCACTTGATATATATGAATCTTCAATAATACTTGGCTCTACCTAATTTTCTACTTGGCTTATTCTAACTTTGATCGACACCTACTGTCCACTCGATCAAGCTTGGTAGACTTAATTCTTCTTTCTTGTTCTTCTATACTTAATCAGTATATCCAACTTTTGCAAAGTTTAGTATATTATCAATGCACTATAATATCACCGTCTTAGCTGATCCTTGGACTCCTTTTACATATGATAACTCAACCTTTCCTCTAGGTGTTATTGGTACCTCATTTGATCAAATCCTCTTCATCAATCGACCAAATGATAGTACTCAAATCATCTAAGTAGTTGTCTTACCAACAAGTAGTAGATTTGACATTAGTGACAAAAAAATGATTATAACACATTTATCATACTTGTATCAATTTTAATTAACTAATGGTAACTGATGTATGCCTAAAATGTGAGCACACTTCTATGAATCATTATATTCAAGATTACTCAAGAATGAGGTCTCAAATGGTGACTCATAGCTCTCTAGTCATGGCGTGCAAGGGTTTTGCAATGGAGGCCCTCAGTTTGACCTAGTTCATGCCCATGCAAGTACACCATGAAATGAGAGATTCAAAGATCCAAAATGCATGCAAATGGAGATGAAAACTAATCTATATGATAACAATGCAAGAACAATGCTATGAAAGCAAGATCTAATCTTATGAAAGAAAATATGACTCTAAACTAACATGCAAATGCAATGATAAAAGCCCATGATGAAAGCCATGGGTGCAAGAGAGAATGAGACAAGAAGATAGAAGTTCTCCACAAAAAGCTTTAGCATTCAAAAACTCCTTCTTCAAAATTGCTCTCCAAACTTGCAGCATAACAATAACATCATCCCTCCCTAAAATGAGGAGAGGGCTCTCCCTTATAAAAGAAATTATGGAGCTGAGAGGCTTCTCACAACCAATATGGGATAATAGATTTTGATCCATGTGAGATGAAATTCCACCAATGAGAAAAGATGAATGGTTGAGAAGAAAGTGAAAAGATAAGTCCCACTTAGAAATATGTGCATTTAAGTGTAGAAATTAAATAAAAGAATTTATTTTATTTCCCTTTCATCAACAAGAGATATTTAAGTGGGATTTTTATTTAATTAAAAGGGAGCAAGTTCTTTTAATTAAATAAGAGATATTTAATTAAATTAAAAGAGGGGTTTTTCTCTTAATTAATTAAATGTGGATGAATTATTTAATTAAAAGAGAGGTTTTCTTTTAATTAAATGGGGACTTATTTTATTTAATTAAAAGAGGAGATTTTCTTTTAATTAAATAAGACTTAGGATAAAATGATCAACCTTAGAAATAAAACAATCGAATTTGATCAAGGAAATTGATTTGAATTGATTTAATAAAATATTGCAAACCATTGATTCAAGAATTTTGATAAATTGATAAATTGAATAATGGGGGCCCATAGTCTAGGCGACCATTTTAGGGTGTATACATTTGCCCCTCTTTGACTAATGTGTGATCTATTTGGGAACACATGTAGTCAAAAAAAGAAATTGAATCAAAGATTGAAGTTAATAATTATTGCCCCCTCATAATTGAAATCGAAATGAGATAGAGGAGAGACAAAAAATTGATAAATTTGATCAGATCGAACAAAAGATAAGGTTCTTGATGTAAGATGAAAGATATAAGAATCATTGAACCAAGGTAGATCATCAAGCATGAAATATTATGACCCAAAGTTGATTTTAGAAGAAAAGAAGTGGGGGATAAAGAAAATGGAAGATAGGAGTTTGAAAGATATGGACAGAAAATAGAAAGAAGAAAAGAAGATGCCCCAAAATCAATCAACTGTTTAAGATAGAAATTTTGATTGAGATAATGAAAGAAGATAAGGAAATGAAGATCAGAACATGACCACAGTTGATTAAAAGTCCACAATAAAGATGAAGAGAGAACCCTCTCAAACTCATAATGTAGCCTAAAAATGCAAACTAACATGAAGTCTAATAATGCAAGCTACATGAAAATGCAATGGTGTACTTGCAAAAGAGCAACTATAACATAGGATTTTATTTTCATCATTCATTAGAGAATGTAAAGAACTTATTTTCATCATTGGGCCATTATTAACGGACATCAAAAAAAAAAAAAAAAAAAAAAATCACACAATCATCACTAGTCACAAGTGCAACTATGAAGATACCTTTCTCATTTAATTAAATAATTACATTTAATTAATCAAGATAGGCGTATTTATTAAAAGTGATTTAATTTAAAGATTGGTTCTGAAGTTGATGATACAAAGACCAATTGCTAAGCTTTAAGGACTATCTCTAGAACAAAGCTTAATCCCAAGGAATCCAGGCATAGCACCTAAATACCTAAGATTGAAAGCATTTAGAAGATTATCTCCAGAACGGAGCTTAACCTTCAAGGATCCAGATAGAACACCTAGATACCTGAGATTGAAAGCATCTAGAAGATTATCTCCAGAACAAAGCTTATCTTGCAGGATCCAGATAGAACACCTAACCTTCAAGGATCCAAATAGAACACCTAACCTTCAAGGATCCAGATAGAACACCTAGATACCTAAGATTGAAAGCATTTAGAAGATTATCTCCAAAATGGAGCTTAACCTTCAAGGATCCAGATAGAACACCTAGATACCTGAGATTGAAAGCATTTAGAAGATTATCTCCATAATGGAGCTTAACCTTCAAGGATCCAGATAGAACACCTAGATACCTGAGATTGAAAGCATTTAGAAGATTATCTCTAGAATGGAGCTTAACCTTCAAGGATCTAGATAGAACACCTAGATACCTAAGATTGAAAGCATTTAGAAGATTATCTCTAGAACGGAGCTTAACCTTCAAGGATCCAGATAGAACACCTAGATACCTAAGATTGCTAAAAGATATTAAAGTCTAATCATGAGTCGTAGGATCATCCCAGAATGAGGCTTGATCCTCAGGAGTCGGGGTTTAGACTGTCCCAATACCTGTCCATCAAACTCTGAGAGGAGCTATTATAAGGTTGATCAATTGATGAAAAAAATAAGATAGATAGCAAAGATGCCAGATAGAAGGGAACAAGATGCCCCGAGTGATGAGATGCCCCAAGTGACGAGGACATAAGATGGGAACGAGATGCCTCGAGCAATAAGTATTCAATGATGTAATCATCCTGCCCCCTCGGGAGCGAAATCGAAAGATGAAACACTAGAAAAATGATGTGAAGCAGTATATCAATTTTGAGATTCAATAAAATGTAGAAGAGATCAGAACGATCTAAAGAAAAGATGAGGAGATCAGAATGATCATAATAAATTGAAGAGATCAGAACGATTTGAAGAAATGTGGAAGTTGATCCGAAGTGATTTTGAGGTCCAAAAGTCCAAGTTTGATTTGAAAAGATTCCAAGAATTGCAAAGTATCAAAAGAATTTGGATTGTCCAAAATTCTAAAATGCATTTTTGAGCCACTTAAGTGTGTCAAATTTTGAATTTGATCCCAAAAAAAATGGGTTCTAAGCAACCAAAGTAGCCAAAAGAGTGATTAATTGATCATTTGTGCAGTCATGAAGAACATGATACTTTGAAGAGATCAACAATCCCTCATTAGAGAAGGTGAAAGTAGATTCACAATTGAATCGCATGCTTATACAAGTGAAGTATGCAATGCGAGACTATGTTAAATGCAACCATAGGTCTGGTTACCAAGCCTCAATATTTAATCATCACCGGATATAGAACAAAGGTAGTAGGTCATACAATTCCCACTGACATTGCAATCATGGAAATATGAATATAACATACCTTATTGGTTTTTCAGGATTAAATGTAAGCATTTGAGGCACAAGAAGCCAGAATGACCAGAACATTTGTCCCTTTTAATGTAGCAAGTTAACATAAGCATCAAAGCATAAATGCTAGGATGACAAGAATGTTGCTTGCATGACAGGCACATCAAACACACAGGAGATCCCTCTTATGCTAAGTATTTAGTATTCATTTTGTCCACAACGACCCTTCTCTAGCATAGGTAAACCTTCTATATAAATATTAATGCAATTGTAATTTTACAAAATGTCAGATTATTATGTTACTTTCATGAAGGTTTTGGAATTGTTTTGATTGTTTTATTGATATTTTATGTCACTATTCGATTCATAGGGAAAGGGAAAGGAACATAATGCACAAGAGCAATTACTTGCTAATATGGCGACCATAGTATTATGCAATTATGACATCGCATATGGAAATGACCCTGTTAGCCCATGTATAAAACCCTCAAGACTGTCAATCTACAAATTCTTGGGCTTGTGATGGATCCACATCCAATAGAAGAGAAAGAGGTCACAAGAAATGAATTGTGTCATAGAGAACACTATCTAGAAGTAAGCAAAAATGATTCTTTTCCTAGGACAATAGTTCAATAAAGTTTTATGTTTTATACTAATTTATGGATCATGAACCACAATATGTATGTTTTGTTAGAGGATTTTTTGAGACCACACCGAGTTCTTCCACTTGATGAGGGTACCAGTGTACATCCTATAGGTATGTGATTTCAATTCTCGACCATCATAAGGGACATTATTTTCTTCATGATTATTATTGACAATTTTATATTACTGTTGTCATGTTCACTCTTCTCCTTTACTTAACCACTTGTGATTGATATAATCTATTATTCATACTCTATTATTGATACTCATTCCTAATATGTTATCTTAACTATATGTGGAAAACTCATATATCTTTTCTAATTATAATTGTTGAACCTTTATGATGATATAGTCTTAGATATATATCCTTTTGACCAATTCCATGTCCATGAGCTTGTGATGATATGATTATGATATCTGTGTTGTACATAACAGTTGATTTGAAACTTTATATCATTGCCTCTAATTTGATTTCGTTGTAATTTTCATAAAAACTTACAAATCCATATAAATTCATTTACAAATGTCTTTTTCATTACAAGCTCCTAATTGATAATGTCCTTGATGTAATGTCTGCTTTTATGAAAATGTGGGAAATAGGTACAAATAACTTACAAAACTCAATTGCAAGAGATTTCTTTCCTTAAAGTCTCAAATAACACTTAAAATTGATAATGATTGATGTAAGAAAAATAGTCTATGGTACCACTTTTAAATGATTGTTCTTATGTTATACAATTGTTATGATATATGAGAACAATGCCACTGCTATCTCTAATACAACAATTAGGTATATGTAAGATGATTTTGGTCTATACATCTACACTTAGTGCAATGCAACAATGTTAAGATTATCTATGTTGTTTCTAGTATGACTGATAACAATTATGAAAGGATGATCTTTAATTGAAATGTACAACTAATGAGATTGGTAGCTATCTCTGATATGATAGTGTAAGTAAGCTACAATCAATTCCTACTCTCACTATAATTACTATTGCTCATAGTGATGCATTTTCTATTCTTTATCTATTGATGAAAACTTGCAAGTGTTCTCAATGATATTATTGTTGTCACTTAGGTTTGCACCCCTGTGCAAAGCCTATGCATGAGGACAACCTAGTGAAACATGGAAACAACCTCCAAGCTGTGGGACTTGAACTATGAGGTTGAGTCTCCGGAGAAGGCCGGCTTCCTCTTACTATTAGGATGCACGTAACTACTCTTGGAAAGGAAAAGGGAGAGCATGAAAGCAAATCTACCTAATCTAATCTAAAGAGGTGATGCACCAAAATAGAGTGTTCAGACCAAACTCTGCCCATATATGCACTATTAAACCATAATGAAACTAAGGATATACACATTCAGACTTGCTTTAATCTAATAATCACATGCAGATCAAAAAACCAAGATAAATGACACAAGGAAAGAGAGATTCACTTATATTATCATTCATAGGCCAAGGAGATACAGTCATGCAGATCATAGATCTCTATAAAACACCAATAAGAGGCAAAGAGTTCTTGCGCTTTCTACCAATGGCTGAAGGAGATAAGATAGAAAATCATGTAGTTCAGAGGCATAGGGGAATTTACACTAAGAATCTACAGAGTGGTAATAGAGAAAATAGAGAATGGTCGACGACCCCTAAAATTCACAAAAAATGCCTTTATAGTTCAGGCATAACTGAGATTTGCCCTCCGAAACTACCCTACAACCACTACCATCAAGGCTCTACCAAGAACAATCATGGGGATCTTAAGAAATCTTATCTAAGTATAGCTTTAGGTACCATGAAATGTGACTATTAACTAAAATAGGACCTTGAGAAGAAAGAGGCAGCACCATTGATTGTCCTGATCAGGTAGATGGATCAATTGGGGGCCGATGGAGTTCTTTTCTGCATTCAACATTCATTCTAGAGTGGGTGGCATTGATCACGAAGATCAAATTGCACGGGAGACTTGACCTCTTATCATTTTTGGTGCATGAATCAACAGAGTTAGCGAGTCAACCGAAACTCACAATGAAAATGCACCATGTGAACCAATAGTCTCATTTCTTTATGCCACCTTGCGGGTCTCCTCAAATTTTACCAGATATTCAAACTGACCGTGCCACCTTGCAAACCCTGACTGTAACGGTCACATTAACTGTCAGCCACATCTAACCATTAGTGCCTCCATCGAACCCACTGGGACACGTGTCACTGAGGCACTATGTCACTATGCATATCTTTCAAGAAATTTTCCATAGCGAGATAGCACCCATCGTGGATTTAGACTGATCTAATGATCGTGAAGACTCACCATATTACCACACTATTTCCTTAATAGAAACTCGAAAACTTGGGCCCATGAACCACTTGGCAAGCACCTGACATAACTTGGCAAAACTTGGTAGGACCTGGCCCCACTGATCCACATGGTACAATAGCACTATGTCACTATGGTTAATATCCTCGTAGCTTTCCATAGCGAGATAGTGCCTACCATCGATTTCCTTAGATATGACGATCGTGAAGACTCACCATATTACTGTGCTTTGCCATTAAAATTTTGGGCCCATGAACCAACTCAGTACACCTAGCATCTGACTCAACCCAAATTGGTACCATCCCTACAATTTTCATAACAATCGACCCCACTCTACCATGAGTTGCTAAGGTGCTATGTCACTATGGAGAATATCCTTGCAGCTTTCCATACCGAGATAGCACCCACCATTGATTTTCTTAGATCTGGCGGTGAGCAAGATGGATCCAACCTATCAGTATACCAACCAATAAAAATTGGCCACGTGCCAACCTATCTGAAAAATTTCATCACTAATATCCGACGGGGCATACTTGGGACCCACTCTCCTTTTGATGTTGTCATAGTATTACTTTCCATATGGACACTATGTCGCTAACGATGAGGAACAAATTTTTTTTGATAGTGCCATAGCACCCACCATGGATCTAGCAAAACTCGACGCCGGAGAAACAACAAGGAAAAGGAGGACCCACCTGACACGTGGCCAAAATGTGCTATGTCGCTATGGTAAAATAATGTGCAACTTCCCATAGCAAGATAGTGCCAACCATAGATATCTTCTGATCTGATGATGAGGAAGCTGCGAGCCTACAGGAATAAACATAGGAAATGAGGAATATCCTAAGGTTTCCTCATTTAATTTTTTCAATATTCCTAGGATGATTTAAAATAACATTAAATAAGTGACCGTTGGGTGGGCAAGTATTTAAAATTTAAATATTTGGCGGGGGGCACAATATGTAACATTTCTAGCAACTCATAGGGGATGCTAGCCCGCTATGCATAAGACCAATGGCCTAAAGAATCCATTGTGTTACAGAGTCATAATGAATATGTAGATTCTGAGCACTGTGAAACCCTAACCCTACCTCTGAGAGGAAAACCCTAAAACCCCTATCTCTGCAACTAGAACCAAAGACCAAAACCTCCTTCTGCAACCATAAAACTTCAAAAAAATTGGCTATCTCATAGAGAGATAGCTGTGCTCATGCACTTCTTGGAAAACCAGGGAACAAACTAGAAATGAAACTAAGCTAACTATGTACATGGAATCTCAAACCCTCAGAAACATGGCTTGAGATAGATCCCATTGATTGGGATGGGCAAAATTTTACCACTAGGCTTACTTAATTGGAAAGCATTGGCCTGCTTGCAACTAACAATCAGATAGGGACCACTCCATAATGCATCAAACTTTGAGTGTCTTCCTAGTTTTTCCCTATCTGCATCCCATTTCAGAACCAAACCTCCCTCTCGAAAGATTCTAACCCTAGCCTTCCTGTGAAAACTCTTTTTTACCTGCTATTGGTGTGTCTCTAGGGTCTGCATGGCTTTATTTCTCTTCTCTTCCAACTCCATCAACTTTTCCATTCTTACCATCATGGCATCATCTTCAATCAACTCTAGCTAATGAGCTAGCTCTAGGGATGGGAACTCCAATGAAATTGGAAGCCTTGCTTCTCTGCCATAGACTAACACAAATGGTAAATTCCCTATTGACCTTTTAGGCATTATTCTGTCAGCCCACAGTGCAGTCTTCAATTTTTTGTGCCAACACCTCTGGTTATCTTCTATTTTCCTTTTCATGATCTTGATCAGGTTTTTGTTGGAGGACTCAGCCAAACCATTACCCTAAGGATAGTAATTTGAGGATGTGCTCAAATAAATATTATGATCCACTGCCCATGCAAAAATCTATGGTCCAACAAAAGACTTTGCATTATCTGAAATAATGGTTGAAGGGGCACCAAACCTGGTCACGATTCCATCAAGGAACTCAACAACTGAAGATTTAGTGACATCCTTCAATGCAACTACCTCTATCCATCTGGTGAAGTAATCTGTAGTAGCTAAAATCCACTTGTGACCTAAATTAGGAGGATTGATAGGGCCTATTAAATCCAATCCCCATTGGGAAAAAGGCTGGTCCACCTGGATAGGATGAAGGGGAAGAGCTGCAAGCTTCTGTTTACTAGAGAAGAAAGAACATTTTTCACACTTCCTCACATACTTATGACAATCATGAAATAGAGATGGCCAGTAATAACCAGCCCTCATGATCTTCATTGTAGTTGTCCTTGCTTTGAAATGATCACCATCAGGACCATAATGAAGTTCTTTGATCATTCTTTTAGCTTGGTTTGTATCAAAGCATCTTAATAGGGGTCCATTAAAATATTTTCTAAAAATCATACCATCAACTATGACATAAGGAATTGATTGTAATCTATACTGTCTCTTTTTAGTTCTATCTAATCCTTGAGGGTCTCCATTGCCTAATAAGAAATTCATCATATCATTCATCCAACTCCTTGGGTCCCTATTTCTTACCTCTTGTTGCTCTATCAGTATCATAGCATCTTCCTCATCAGGTTATTGAGATGATATCATATGTTTACACAACCCCCTCCCTCTTACCAGCTTGGTAATCTAAATGTCAATATCATATTCCATCACTTTAGTAATCTAGCCAACTCTTTTCTCACTAATATCTTTGCTCAAAAGGAAATCCTTGACACTAGCATGGGGTACTAACAAATGAATTTTATTATGAGACAGGAGGTGTCTAAATTTCTTTAAAGCTTTGATGACTACAAGGGCTTGCTTCTCTACATATTTGTATTTATCTTCATACTCTTTAATCCCTTCACTGAAGAAAGCTATGGGCTGCTTGTCACCTTTATCATTTCTTTGAGTCAGGACAAAAAAAATACTTAACTCACTACCTAGGGTATAAAGGATGAAATCTTTCTAAAAATTTGGATTCATGAGAGTGGGGGCTGAGGCTATGGCTGTCTTGATCTCTTCAAAAATTTCCTTCCCTATCTTGGTCCATGCAAAGACCATACCTTTCTTGAGCATAGTTGTAAGAGGTTTCACCATGGTAGCAAGATTTGGAAAAAATCTTCTCAAAAATTTATCCTGCCTAGGAAACTTTGCAGCCCTTTCTTGTGTTTAGGAAGAGGAAGGGCAAGTATTTCTTTTGTTCTCTCTGGATCAATGGTTAAGTCATCCTCAAATACAATATGTCCTAATAATTTTCCTTGATTAGTAGCAAAGACACACTTGCTTGGGTTAAGGGAAACCCCAAACTCTCTGCATCTTAGGAGTACCTGTCTTAGGTGATCAAAATGATCTTCTACATCCTTTGAATACATAGTGATATCATCAAGGTTAACTAAGACAAAATTGTCAATCAATCTTTTGAAGGCCATCTCCATTTCCTTTTGAAATGTAGCACCTGCATTGGTTAGCTCAAATGGCATCTTACAATAAGCATAGGTTCCCCATTTAGAGGTAAATGCAGTCTTATACCTATCAGACTCTTTAACCAGCACTTGATTGTAGCTAGAAAATCCATCAAGAAATAAAAATCTCTTTGAACCACTAACCTTGGACAAAATCTACTCCATAGAAGGGAGAGGATGGTGATCTCTAAGGGAAGCTTGGTTAAGGTCCCTAAAGTCCACACACAATCTAATTTCTCCATTCTTCTTCCTAATAGGGACAAGGTTTTCTACCCATGTTGTGTGTTTGATGGGAAAAATTATATTGGCCTCAATCAACTTGGATAGCTCCTTTCTCATTAAGGGTTCAATTTTGGGATTTATTGGCCTCTGTTTTTGTCTTACTGGTTTTACATCATTAATTAAATCTATGGTATGCTGAAATAACCTTGGGTCAAAGCCCTTTAAGTCATCATATGTCCAAGAAAATACATCATTAAATTCTTGACATAGATGAATAAAATTTTCTTGATCAGTTTTAGAACATACCTTCCCCATGTTTAAGGACTTTCAATCAGCAATCATGACTGGAGTGTAGTCACCTTCATCAGTAGCTAGGCTCATGGCTCTACCTCTTGCTTGATCATCAGGATTAAAAACACTCTCTAGAGTAATGAGACCCTTAGGCAATTCTTTGGAGCTGAGGTTAATGATTTAGTCACCATACTGATCCTGCAGTCTTGACTGATTTCTCTTTGAAAATTCTGCCTCATTCTGCAAGAAGCTCACGATTTTCTCATCATACTCAAACACTTGCCAATGGATGTTGTTATCAAGGATGGCAGGCCTTACTACCACTCTAATTTTTTTCTTCCTCTCCTCCTCAAGATTCCTTGGCACATCATAAGATGCACCTATTGCTACAAGTCTATCAGCATGTCTATTTTCTTTTCTAGGGATGCTTTGAATATTAAATGCATCAAAACCTTCAAGAAAATCCCATACCCTATTTTTATAGGACTTGAGTAGACCATTCATGGTGGTATTATGACTTCTCACTTGATTAACAACCAACTTACTATCTCCATACACCCTTAAGGCTTGAATTCCTCTTTTTTGAGCAAGTAGGAGACCTTGAATCAAGGATTCATACTCGGCTACATTATTAGTGCAACTAAATTGGAGCCTAAAGGAGAAGTAGTACCTTACTTGTGCATTAGAAATCAACATCACACCAGCCCCTAATCCATTTTTATTCCTTGATCCATTAAATTACATACTCCATATCCCACTCATATCTTCTTTAGTACCCACAAGGTTGGGAACTAGAGCATCTTTCTCCAATATACAATATGTACTGAGGCCTATCTCAAGAGTTTCTGACATAGGGTCAAATTGATATGCATTAGCCCACTCATCCATGAAAAAATTAGGTACCTGCTAGGGAAGTGGTGGGCTCATTCACTATGCCATTCTCATCCATCTCTAGAATAGGGCAATTCATGTTGATGGAATTAGGGGTGTAAGATTCAGTATGATGGATGGCTTGAGGCTTTGCTCTAATTGAAGCATTGGCTCCATATCTCATTTTAAAAGACATATATGACCAATCAGAAGATATGAAACTACCTATTTGGGCTGTAAAGTCTCCTGACAGACAGATGGCAAAATATGGCTTGACCTTAGCAACAGAGATATCTTGGTTACAATACAACTAGGGCATGCATGTAAGGCCATCTCCACATTCCTAAGGATCCCTACAGTCTTGATAGTACTAACTATTGCTTTTTTTTGCACCCTGTCAATATTCAAATTTTAAATGCTTACCCGCCAATGGCTAGTTCCCAGAGTTAATATTATTTTAATGCTTGAGAAACATCGAAAAAATTAAAAAATAAAACTTATGATATGTTTCTGTGGGTCCGTAAGTTCCTCATCATTGGATCAATTTAGATCAACGGTTGGTGCTATGTCACTTTTGAAAGTTGCATGATGTTTTGCATTAGCAACATAGTACCCTTCTGCCACGTCCCACTTTGCTTGGTTGTTTCTCCAGTGCCAATTTTGGATAAAGAAATAGAGGGCACTATGGCACTATCAGAAAATTCATGTTTCTCACCATTAGCGACATAGCACCTAGACAAAAAATAATACGTTAGCGACACTAGGAAGGAATGTGGGTCCCAAGTATGCCCTGTCGGATATCAGTGATGTAACTAGGTCCTTGTTGGTAGTTGATTAGTCTTTTCATTGGCTAAGGCATGACTGTGTGGAATGTGGGCCCTACAAGGACTTATTAGATAGTTTGGCACATGGCTAGTTCTTATTGGTTGATACATTGATAGGACAGACCCATCTTGCTCACCGCTAGATCAAAGAACATCTACAGTAGGTGTTTCGCACTTTTGAGAGTTGCACAATATATACCCATAGCAACATAATGCCTCGGTGATGCATGGAAGAGGTGACGTAATGGGCCCACCCTTCTCCAAAGTGATAGTATAGCTCATCATCGGTGGTAGTTTTCAAATGGGTCATAGTATGGTGGAAATTTTTCATTGGTCTGTTCGGCCAGCTCGATGCGTAGTAGTACAATTTTGTGGCTCATTGTAGATCTAAAGGAAGATCCACGGTAGGCGTTATCTTGCTATGGAGAACTGCGAGGATGTTAACATTAGCGACATAGTGCCCTTTTGCCACGTGGATCAGTGGGGCCGAGTGTTATAAAGTTGTGGGGATGGTACCAGTTTAGGCTGCATCAGATGCCAGGTTGTGCCAGGTGTACTGATAGTGTTCCATGGGCCTAGAAGTCTTAAAGGCAAGTGCAGGAAATAGCGAGTCTTCAAGATCGTTAGATTAAGGAAGATCTACGGTGGGTGCTATCTCACTATGAGAAAGCACTCAGAAGATATTCATAGTGACATAGCACCTTGGTGACATGTGTCTTACGGGCCCGGCCAAGGTTGACAGTTAAGGGCTGGCGGTTATGTTGTAAGCCATCGCGATCAAGTTTTAAAACGTTGGCATGGATAGTAAAGAAAGAGAGTGGTCAACATGGGAAGACCTTGCGAGGTGGCAGAAAGAAAGGAGGTTATTGGCCCACATGGCCTATTTTGGATGCAGAGTTTGGTTGACTTGCTGACTCTGCTAATTCATGCACCAAAAATAATAAGAGATTAGGTTTTCTACACGATTTGATATCTATGATTAGTCACAACCACCTAGAAGTGAATGCTAAATACGAGAGAACACTCTACCACTCCGATATGATCCATCTACCTGATCAGGACAATTAATGGCACTGTTTCTATCTTCTCAATGCATTATTTGATACAAAGGATCAGATATCATTGGCATCTGGACCTGTACCCAGATCATATTTTCTCCATGATTGTTCCTTACAAGACTTATAGGCGGTGGTTGCAGGATGATTTTGGAGCAAAAATCTTAGCTATGCCTAAACTATAAAGGCAACTTTTGTAAATTTTGTCCAGGTTGACCTTTCTCTAAATTTTCTTTGCTGTTGCTCTACAATTCCAGTGTAAATTCCCCTGTGCCTCTGAACTATATGATTCTTTATTTTATCTCCTTTAGCCATTGGTATGAAGGTGCAAGAACTCTTTTCCTTCGCCATTATTTTGTGAAAGTCTGTAATCTGCATAACTGTATCTCTTTTGGCTTGTGAATGATATATAAGTGAGTCTTCTCTTTCCTTGTGTCATTTATTCTAGTTTTCTGATCTGCATGTGGTTATTAGATTAAAACAAGTTTGAATGTGTATATCCTTAGTTTCATTCTAGTTCAACAGTGCATATATGGGCAGAGATTGGTCTGAACACTCTATTTTGGTGCATCACCTCTTTAGATTAGATTAGGTAGATTTTCTTTCATGCTCTCCTTCTCCCTTTTCCTCTCCAAGAGTAGTTAGGTGCATCCTAATAGTAAGAGGAAGCTGACATTCTCTGGAGACTCAACCTCACAATTCAAGTCCCATAGCTTGGAGGTTGTTTCCATGTTTCACTAGGTTATTCTCATGCATAGGCTCTGGACAAGGGTGCAAACCTAAGTGACAACAATTTTTGGCATGCCCGATGGGACAAACTTTTCAGAAAATTTCAAGACTATTGGTCTCAAAAGGGAAGATTTCAAGATCAATACCGAGGAGATAGTACTGGCTTCAATGTTTAAGCCTTCAAGAGGCTCATTCTTCAAAGTACTTGGTGACTCTGAGCTTCAAATACATATCTGGTTCCAAACCAAAGTTGCAGTGATTCATGCCTAGAGCTGAAACAAGGGCATATTCTAGAGGTAAGTTTCAGTAGCAAGAGCTTTCATTTTCAAACCCTAGAAGAAGGAAGACTAGAGTATCTTTATCACCAGTTAGGAGTGCAATACTAACAAATACCCCTGCAAGATCTATCTCTACTCCTCTTGCTATTAGATCTCAGCCTAGACTGCCATCAATACATATTAATAGATCACTTGTCTATATGGCATTTCCTAGAGCTCATACTTTTTCCACCTTTAATGGTGGGAGCCCTCTCTTATTAGCCCAAAGACATGACATACCAATAGCTACACTCAAAAGTATACCAGAATTTACTAGGGAAACTTCTATCTCTCCCTTAGAACACATTCAAGAGGTTGCAAATGTCTACAATATCAATGGTATTATAGAGGATGATGTTGTAGTTAGGCTCCTAGCCTCATCCTTGAAAGGAAAAGCACTACAATGGTATAGAGGTTTAGCTCATGGTTCTATAACAGATTGGGATGGATTAGGAGCAGGGTTGTGCAAACATTTTGAGGATAAAAGTGACTATTTGTCACTTTTAAAATAGTTGACCACTATTAAAAGAGCCCCCCATGAATGTATGACTGATTTTAATTATAGATTTCAAAAGACATGGGATAGAATACCTACTTCAGTGAAGCCTACCCCTGGTAATGCCTTCTTGCATTACCTTAGAGCTTTTAACAGTGATATTGCCACTACAATCCAAACTATGGGAGGAGATACCTTGCCTAATGCCTATGACATAGCAATAAAATCAAAGAACATCCTAATACAATGAGGTAAGCTAGCTCCAAGGTCTCCTATGCCTTTCTTCCTTGATGTTCCAAATCATCAACCAACAATGACTCCTCTTCCCACAGCTTCCACCTCACAATCCCTTATCCCAGTCTCTCAAGCTTCCACATCTTCAAATGAGATAGATGAAATCAAAGAAATGATGCAATATCTGATGCGGAACATGGAAAAAAGAGAGAAGAACCTTGATAAAAAATTGCAAGATCAAGGGAAGAAGTTAGAAGATCAAGGAAAGAAGCTAGAGGATAACTTCTCTATGATGCAAAAAATGAGCAACAAGGTGGTGAATTTAGAAAGATAGCAAGCTCAAGGTAGTAAGCCTCATCAATTACAATATCAAACTCTGAATAGTGGTAGGCCTCCAAATCCTAATCATTGGAACCATTCTTTTGATCACAATAGGCAGGGTGGCCATGCTTCAACCTCAAATGTAAACCAAAATAGGGCCATAGTCCCTCAAAACAATATGGCCCAAGATCAAGATTTTTGTCCCTCTTGTAACTACTCCTATGCCTATTGTATGTGTCAGAAGGCTGAATCTTTTATGGCCTTAACAATCCAAGAACCTATAGCAAAACAAGCATACAAGGAGGACCAATTTAGAGATGCCTCAGATATGAAAAGACAGGGTGGTTGCTCTTTTATGAATCATCAGATGGAGGAGCATTGTAATGTAAACTAGGATTTCATTGCTCATAACACTAGAAGCAAAAGAAGACATATGGAAGATGTTGTCCCTCCTCCTCCCAATCAGGCCTCAACTTCAAGTGTAGTATCTCATGAGCAAGCAACAAATAATCAATCAAGTACCTTTCAATAGCAAAGGAAAAACCATGGCAGAAAAGATACAAGTGATCCTCAGGTTATTCCATCCAAACCTCATACAAATGTAGCTCCCAAAGTTTCTACCAAAACACCTGCTATGCCATTTAGCGTGGTAGAGAAAATGAAGAAGAAAAATGTGAATATCTCTATGTGGGATGTTGTTGCTACTATACCCATGCAAAAAGGTTGCTGCAGCAAGAATTGGAAAGAATTGAACCAAAGGATCAGACACCTAGTATGGAAAGTGCCACAAGCCTAGTACAACCATCAAGGGAGGTAGAAATGAAGAAAAAGGTTAGACCTCCTCCATTCTATGTTTCTTTGATTATAGGGGGCAAACTAGTCCATAATTACATGATTGATTCAGGGGCTAGTAGTTTAGTGATGCCTAGGTGTGTTGCTGATGCTTTGGGAATGAAATATGAGCCCATTGTTAGGGATGTATTACAGATGGATGGTAGTAATGTCAAGACTGTAGGAATCCTTAGGAATGTGGAGATGGCCTTGCATGCATGCCCTAGTTGGACTGTAACCTAAGTTATCTCTGTTGCTAAGGTCAAGCCATATTTTTCCATCTGTCTGTCAAGAGATTTTACTGCCCAAATAGGTGGTTACATATCTTCTGATTGGTCATATATATTTTTTAAAATGAGATATGGAGCCAATGCTTCAATTAGAGCAGAGACTCAAGCCCTCCATCATACTAAAACCTACACCCCTAATGCCAACAACATGAATTGCTCTATTCTATAGATGGATGAAAATGACATAGTGAAGGAGCCCACCACTCTCCTGGCAGAGATACTTGATTTTTTCTTGGATGAGTGGGCTAATGCATATCAATTTGACCCTATGTCAAAGATCCTTGAGATAGGTCTCAGTACATATTGTATATTGACAAGTTTGTCTTAGTTTACCTTGATGATATCACTGTGTATTCAAAGGATGTAGAGGATCATTTTGATCATCTCATGCAAGTATTCTTAAGATGTAGAGAGTTTGGGGTTTCCCTTAACCCAAGAAAGTGTGTCTTTGCTACTAACCAAGGAAAATTATTAGGACATATTGTATCTGAGGATGGCTTAACCATTGATCCAGAGAGAACAAAAGCAATACTTGCTCTCCCTCTTCCTAAACACAAAAAAGGGCTGCAAAGTTTCTTAACTAGGATAAATTTTGTGAGAAGATTCATCCCTAATCTTGCTACCATGGTGAAACCTCTTACAGCTATGCTCAAGAAAGGTATGGTCTTCACATGGACCAAAGAAGGGAAGGAAAGTTTTGAAGAGATCAAGACAGCCATAGCCTCAGCCCCTACTCTCATGAAACCAAATTTTGAGAAGGATTTCATCCTTTATACCCTAGGTGGTGAGTGAAGTATTTTTGCTGTCCTGACTCAAGCAAATGACAAGAATGAAGGGCAGCCCATAGCCTTCTTTAGTGAAGGGCTCAAGGAGTATGAAGATAGGTATAGTTATGTAGAGAAGCAAGCCCTTGCAGTCATCAAAACTTTAAAGAAATTCAGACACCTCCTGTCCCATAACAAGATTCATTTGTTAGTACCCCACGCCAGTGTGAAGGATTTCTTTTTAAGCAAGGATATTAGTGAGAAAAGAGCTAGCTGGATTACTAAAGTGATGGAATATGATGTTGACATCCAAATTACCAAGCTAGTAAGAGGGAGGGGGTTGGGTAAATAGATGTTATCATCTTAGGAGCCTGATGAGGAAGCTGCTATAATACTAACAGAGCAACAAGAGGTGAGAAATGATGGCCCAAGGAATTAGATGGATGATATGAAGAACTTCTTGCTAGGAAATGGATACCCTCAAGGGTTAGATAGAACTAAAAGGAGACAGTATAGATTATAGTCAATCCGTTACATCATAGTTGATGGTATCCTTTTTAGAAAAGATTTTAATGGAGCCCTATTGAGATGCCCATATATAGACTAGGCTAAAAGAATGATCAAAGAGCTTCATGATGGTCCTAATGGTGCCACTTCTCAGCTAGAACAACTGTGTCACCAAGGTGGCATGTCACTATGCATATCTTTCGAGCAATTTCCCATAGTGAGATAGCGCCCACCATGGATTTAGACTGATCTGACGATCGTGAAGACTTTCCATATTATCACGCTATTTCCTTAAAAGAAACTTGAAAACCTAGGCCCACGAACCACTTGGCAATCACCTAGCATAACTTAGCACAACCTAGCAAGACTCGGCCCCATTGATCCACATGCCACAATGGTGCTATGTTGCTATGGGTAATATCCTCATAGCTTTCCATAGCGAGATAGTAACTACCATCAATTTCCTTAGATTTGACAATCGTGAAGACTCGCCGTATTACTGTGCTTTGCCCTCAAACTTCTAGGCCCACCAACCAACTCAACACACCTAGCATCTAACTTGACCCAAACTGGTACCATCCCTATGGTTTTCATAACACTCAGCCCCACTCTTCCATGTGTCGCTGAGTTAGTATGTTGCTATGGATAATATCGTCGCATCTTTCCATAGCAAGATAGCGCCCACCATTGATTTTCCTAAATTTGGCAGTGAGCAAGATGGATTCGACTTATCAGTATACCAACCAATAGAAACTGGCCATGTGCCAACCTATCTAACAAATTTCATCACTAATATTTGACAGGGCATAATTGGGACCCACTCTCCTTCTGATGTTGCCGTAGTATTACTTTTCATCTAGGCGCTATGTCGCTAATGGCGAGGAACACAAATTTTTTGATAGCGCTATAGCACCCATTGTGGATATAGCAAAACCTTGCGCTAGAGAAACAACAAGGAAAAGGAGGACCCACTTGACATGCGGCCAAAAGGCGCTATGTCACTATCGTAAAATAACGTGCAACTTCCCATAGCGAGATAGTGCCAACCATAGATATCTTTTGATCTGATGATGATGAAGCTGCGAGCCTACAGGAATAAACCTAGGAAATGAGGAATATCTTAAGGCTTCATCATTTAATTTTTTCGATATTCCTAGGATGATTTAAAATAACATTAAATTGGGAAGTGACCGTTGGGTGGAAAAGTATTTAAAATTCAAATATTTGGCGGGGGGCACAATATGTAATAGTTATCATTGTGTTTGATTTTGATCCTTAAAAATATGCAATTATATTTCAAATATTTGTTATTGTGATATGATTATTTTCTGCACCTAATATATTTCTATAGGACTAGTTCCACTTATAGTGTGTTAATGCTTACCCTCGACTCTCTAGCATCTTGATGATGGATCATGTAGTATGATCTAAAAGGTTGATGTAAAAAAACTATACACAATCAAATCCAAAAATTTGTTAGCACATTGATAATATTTATTTGGAATGACTCATAGATGATATTTCATGAGTAGTTATTCAACATGAATCCATCTCTCATGAGTAGTATTGGGATGGGTGACCTCCCAAGAAGTCTGGATGCTTCACCCCTATGAGCATCACCTAGATCTAATGAGTGCTAAGTGTTCCATTTATTCTCATGAGAGATGGATTCATGTTGAATCACTACTCATGAAACATGGGTCAATGAGTTTGACTCAAAATCACACAGTTCAATCCTAGTAGCAATATAACAATTTGACTTGCTATGGAAATTATCTCCTACTTATCAATTGATGAGCTTAATGAGATTTCTAATGATTGGGTCTTATGGAACAACACTTGGTGAAGGTTTTTCAAATGGGGTTGATATCTTTGGGTTTAACCATGAATGAAACTCCATAGTTAAGCACACTCAGGCTAGAGTGGTCCTGGGATGGGTGACCTCCTAGGAAGTTCCAATGCTTCACCCCTATGGGCATTACCTAGATCTAATGAGTGCTAAGTGTTCCATTTATTCTAATGAGATATGGATTGATGTTGAATCACTACTCATGAAACATAGGTCAATGCATTTGACTCAAAATCACATAGTTAAATCCTAATAACAATATCACAATGATACCAGTACTACTGATAATTTACCAGCCTTTCCTAGAGAAAATCATGTTACTTCTACTAGATCATTGGAGGCAGCATTGTTGATGGTAAAGAAAGATATGATTCCATTACAATTTCCTTAATCTTCTAGGTACTTTAAAATTGTAATTATTTAGACTATAATTGTAGTTTACTTATTCATAACTCATTTTTGACTAATGATGCTATGATGATTTTGTAGGAAATAATATTTTTTATGAAACCTTTTATGATTTAACATTGAAGACATTTGGGCCCACTTTACATAAAAGGTATGTAGCTTGATATAATTGGTTGCTACAATTTTCCATTCATCCATTTTTTGTAATATATTCAACATACATAGCTTGAACTAACTTTTTTATCTAACAATTTAGTTTTTTGGTAAAAGATGGATTGAGCAAGCCCCTGAATTAAAAGATCATCTCATAAAAACTATGGAGGAGTCTTTTGGTCAAAATATTTTGAATAGATCCCAACTTCTAAAAAAAGCTTACAAACATCTAAAGACTATGATAGACAAGTATAGAAGGGCTCTAAAGCTCAACCCAAAGTATGAGTGTCTTACTATGGTGCCATAGCTAGAGTGGAATGAAAAGATGCAAAAGAGAAGATACTAAGGCATAAAGGAATCAACCCACCACCTAGAAAAAATAGGTATGTGGTAGTATTGATATAATTATGCACAAATTAGTGATCTCTAGTGATCTTAGGTTCTAATTTGTTCATAAAGGCACACAAATCGTAGGCCCTAATCTAGGTTAATAGGCCTAAAGAACTTACTCAACATATAACCTCTCAAAAACTTCAAGATCTAGAACAAACAACCATCAATACACTATTTCCATGTCATAACCTTCCAAACTATTGACTTTCAAGCTCTTAGTCATGGAGGAGATACCCAAACCTTCAAACCCTTGTTATAATGAGGGTTTCATTATTGAATATGATAACTGTCTCATAAAATTTAGTCTCTCATTTATTCCATCCTTCTAAGAGAATATTAAACATCTGATGAATGCATACCAACCTTCAAACACACATGCGCACCATAACCAAGCCTATGTCACTTTTTTTTTTCAAGAATGTTGATTCATTTTTTTTGCTTGCAACACTGGTTAACATGTTGATTCATGGGGAAGTCTTCACAAGGAAAAATGGTTATGATGCAAACCCATAAGATAAATATCAAGACAACCAAGAAATAATTAACATCTTCCCTAATCCCTATACAGTGAGAATCATACAATCAATGTATTCTTCATTCTGAATTTGCATAGTATTTATTGTTTAACAGTGAGCAATGAGTCCTTTCGCAATAACCCAAAGATGTTATGCAAACTTATAATATTAAAAATAGATCTAGATATTCATTCCCACATACAAGAAACTTAATAATAACCATAACCTTGAGACAAAGGAGGAGACAATAAGACTACAAACAAAATACTTGTATATCAGCAATATTTCACAAAAAATTACTGATTTATTATACAAACTCTTACACCCCGCTCTTCATCTTTCTAACTCCACATCCCCCATCTTCTCTTCCATATGAGATTACATTATTTTATGCAAAAACATGACCTTTCACCTCCTCTAAGAGCTTGTCCAAGATGGATGACTTTCCATCTTCCAAAACTTGTCATTTTTGCAAAAAAAATGTTAACCTTTTTTTTTTTTTTACAATTTATGTGTTTAATTCATTTGTGTATTTATATATACAGGCCATAGGACACATTGAAGGTGACACAAGCTAGGAAAGAGAAGGTTGGTCAACACCATCTTGGTTCTGGTGGATATATGAAAATTCACTCACACCTTGTAAGTAGTAGTAAATGAAATTTCATATATTTTTAATATAAAATTACAAATAAGACATACATTAATGATTGATGATATTATGCAAAAAAAATGCAAGGCATTGAATTTAATCTAGTTCCGATAGAAGAGGAAAAACAAATTGGCTTCAAGCAAGGCTATAAAGCAGTGGTTGCTCGCCACCCCATAGATTCTAGTGGCCAAATAGGTGTAGAAGATTTTGGTTTAGTAGTTGAAAAACACTTAAATAGGCCAAATGAATAATAATAGTATTTTAAAACTTCATGAAAAATAATATATTTGATGTTAATTTTGAATAATGATAAAAATGCATGCATGACATTTTGCTACAACCTACTACTCTCGGCATAGATCTTACTCATGATGACAAAGGCACAAATCCTACACATGAAGAAGACCTCAATGTGCATCACAATAATATAGGTACATATTCAATTTCTATTGAAAATTAATAATTTAATTATTAATAAAATTTAACATCTTAAATTGCAATTGGCGTAACCTTTATGTGATAATTTTTGATTATGTAGAGCGTGATGTTAGTGTTGAGCATGTTAAGGTTGGGGTTGAACAAAATGTGACAGTAGATGATGTGGCACTATCAGGTAAAGAAAAATTCCTATTATGTTCTTTAGATTAATGAAATACTTATAACATTAATAAATGTTTAAAATTAAACTCATTTATTTCTTATTGCAGGGGTGCATCAGCCTTGTCCTTAACAAAAGAAGAGGAAGCCTCATGTTGTAAGATCAAAACCAAAAGAGCCATAGGATGCTGAATATAGTCATGATATGCCTATTAGCCTTTATCTTCAAAAAAAGAAAAATAAAAGAAGAAATGAATGTTAAAAACCTTGTTTGATGATGAATGTGTTGATGGATTTTTATAACTGTTACTTATTAATGGATTTTTAAGATGATGAATGTTTCTAATTAATGAATTTTTATGAATGTTTCTTATTGATGATGAATGCTGATGAATTATATGTCATGTTATTAAATATTGTTATGTGATTATAATGATTAACATGTTCATGAATTATTGGTGAATTTTTATAGGTTTTAATGAATTATATCTAGTGTTAATGAATGTTATTTGAATATAATGATTGATGTGTTCACAAATTATTGATGAATGTTTATGTGTATTAATTAATTGTATGTCATGTTAACATATGTTATGTGATTATAATGATTCAATGAATGAATGAAATATTTACTTAGCTTTTAATGGGTAATTTAGAGTGATTATAGGGTGGGGGGGGGGGAGAGAGGCCAAATGAGCTCCCACCTTCATGTGGTTGGCCTTGTTAAGTATAGAATACGAAAGGATTCTTGAAACCAAGTGAAGCTCAAACTAAACCTGTTAAAAGCATTTTAGTTACAAATTATTTTTTTATATGTCATTATTGTCTCTCACATGCATTATTGTCATTATTGTAGATGGGGATTCTCAAACTTTGAAGTCTCCAACATGGTACTTACTTTTAGTGGGTGAACAAGCAGGTTCTGGGTAAATGTGTTAATTTAAGTATGATGAATTACAACATACTACTTTCTTTATAAGTTTTATGTAGATTATGATTTATTTCTAATTACCAATTTCTTTTCCGATAGAAATGGACAACATGCTGCTTTCTCTATAAGTTCTGTGCAAACATGGATCTACTCTCACAAGAGACTGTGTATCACACTTGTCCACTAAGGAGGAGAAAGTATTTGATTGTCAATATACATATATCATGAGCAATTATCTTCTTTGCATCATTTGAAAAGGAGCCTATTATGTCATGTGTTTACAATTTAAAATTCTTGGGAAGAGATGGGTATAATTAAGCATATTTAGACTTGTTCTTGCATTATCTTTTTGAAATTACAAAATTGCTATGATTGGAATTATTACTTTTTGGATTTTTAAAACAAGAGTTATGCAATCATATGTTGAAGTTATATATAGGAGTTTGGACTGTACATGTTGAAAAATTAGCCACACTCTGTTTTACCATATTTTTTGCAATATTTTATCTAACCATTTGGGGTTTCTTACTCCTTATTTCCAAGTACAGAATATTAAATTTATGCTTTTCATGACTTGGATCAATACAACCTAGTTCGTAGTTCAAAATCTCTTGAAGTATGCAAGCATGCCTTTTTTCCCTTTAACGTCAATCGACATGAATCCATTCACATTGAATTTATTATAAGTAGATGAATCCAATTTCAATAGTTCTTGCACCATTTCTACATGCTCATCTTCCCTAGAAATTGCCTAGTGCAATGGAGTACTCCCAAGTTTGTTCAATAATTTAACTAATTTTGGTAGCTCTTGTAGAAAATAAGCTACTATATCTGCAAGGAATAAAACTACTATAAAACATGAAGGAGATCAAAGTTGAAATTTATATTAAGAGCCTTAGAATGCACAAGCATGGAAAATGGTGAGAACTCTGATTGATTTTATATAGAGTTTTTTTTTCTTTGGTGAAAGGTGGCAAGCCACCAATATATATATATATATATATATATATATATATATATATATATATATATATATATATATATATATATATATATAATAAAGCTGTTCAAAGGCTCATGAAGGGAAGAACCTAGCAAGAAATCCTTTAGTCTTTACCCAAATTACAAAAATTAACTAATACATCACTGTACATTTCCACAAAACTGATAGCCTTCTCTACAAAATACATTTGTGAATACTATTGATTGACGTGAAGAATAGAGTAATGAAGATGATAGATTTAATGTCCAATAGCCATAGCCTCAAAATTACATACAAAAAGTGAGCAGAGAACCATCACAATGATACTAGCATCATGTTAAGTCCAGTATGATTGACTCCAAAAATCTGGTTGACGAAAAATGCAAACTGTCAGTACAATTCCCACTCCATTTGAGATGGTTTTTTATCAACCAAAATGTCCAACCTATTCAAGGGATTATCAATTTGCATGATGTTGGAAGAATGTTGAATTGAAGACCCCACCAAACTAGATTGTACCAATACATCATGGTCATGCATAATAAGTTCATCTACTACACTAGCCTTAGCTCTTATTTGTGCACAAGCCTGAGGTGATAGATTACATCTATAAAACTAGATTAGATGGTCAACTTCAACTAAATTACCCACTCCTAGAGCTTTAGAAAAGGAGAACACAAAATTTTGGAAGTCTAAATTACTCTTATCACGACAAATACCTTCCATACCAAGCAGCATACCAAAACTAAGCTTGTCTACAATATGCTCCACCAAAGTCAAATCTTGGAGGAGGTCAGTGATATGTGTGAAGAAATGAGATAAAATGTGTGAAGGGGGAAAAAGATGCGACTGCATTGAACAAAAAGTTGCAGAACCCAAAATTTCTTTGAAACAAAGCCTATAAAATTTACAATTGATATTCAAAATTTCCCTTGACTCGTTTGTAGGCACACTTCTGAGCCATGGGAGTTGAAGATCACTTCCTAAGATGAACACTCTATAATAGCTACACATATTGTCCTAAAGCACCATGACCCCCAAATACATACAAATACACAATACCAGATCCAAATATTTAACAAGTTTCATGATGATAGCAATTAATAAAGAACTAGAGCCACCATTTTCCAACTTACATAGAATCCAGATCAATTAAGGACCTTTCAAGTGCCATGAGGTGATCTGAATCTTTGAAATTCATCCACGTAATGTACCATAGCTCTCAAATTGAAGCTCATAATACTCCAAATCAACTATTAAATCTTGAATTAACTTGTGCCAAATTAAATATGATAGATCTATACCAGCCTTATTAAACCTTGACACAAACTTCCAATTAATATTTTGTACCTGTGAGATATGAAAACCTGAGCAATACATCCTTCATTAACCAATTGACTCGTCAAACACTATACCCCTTCACACTCAGGAAACACTACATAGTACATGGTGGTCAATGAAACCCGGGTAAGCTTAGTAAAATATGCAAAAAGAACTTTGGTGAACTTTAAACCAAGTAACTCAGTAGGCATTGAACCCAATCACACTTGGTCAGCAATGTACCCGACCACAGTCAGTCAATTCTACATGAGTCAAGTAGCTCGGTAGATGATGAACCCGACCACACTCAGTTAGCAATTTACCCAATCACACTAGGTCAATTCTACATGAGCCTAGTAACTCGATAGACATTCAATCCACTTTTGGACCAAGAACCTCGGTAATAAATGAACTTGACCATGTTCAGTCAAAACTGCATGGGGTCAATATTCGGTCCACCTAACCAAACTCGACTGAACTTGACCATGTTCAATCAAAATTGCATGGGGGGACCAAGCTCGACTAAAATCAGTGGACTCTGTAATAGGTAATTCAGCCAGCTCACTTGTCAAATGATAAGCCCAAGGTTCTCCAAGATTTCTAACTCAACAAAAGTGACAGATGGAGTGATCTAGCACTTAAATTTTTTTCTCTTTCTAGATTAAGAAAAATAAAGAAGGAAAATTAGCAGGAATAAAATCTAGAATTACCTCAATATCCTTCAAGTTGTAGCCAATGTTAGATAATTTGTTTACAACTTGATTTCCCTCCCTAAGGGTATGCGAGAAGGAGACCACTTCAAATTTATCAATCATTTCCCAAAATTTTTCTAGAATGTAACTAAATTTCCAATTCTGAGAATTTTTCTTGATACATGAATTAATAACCATTGAAGAATCCCCCTCAATGTGAATATTAGCTATGCTTAGTCAATATTCCAATTCTAGACCAAGTAATAGTGCCAAGGCTTCAGCTTTATTATAAGTACCAATTGGTAATTTATGAGCCAACATACCCAATACCTATCCATTATGATCTCTTATACACACTCCAACTCTTGATTCACCAGGATTGCCTCTCGAGCAGCCATCAAAATTTAACTTACAAATTCCCCAAATATTGGGAATCCATTTAACCATCTTTCAGTTAAGCTTCTCAAAAGGACCTCCCAAAGTAATTAGTTGGTAAGATGGAGAGGGTAAAGATGCCCATCTATTAGCCAAAGCAATATCCCAACCTGTGACAATAAAGTGTTCAAAATTTCTTTTGACATAGGCTAGAACAACTTCCCCAACTGCAACTTCTAATGCTGACAACATAGATTCAAATGTGAAGGGTTGATTTCTAAAGATCCTTTTATTCCTTTCCCACCAAATAGCCTAGATAACTATTATTGGGATACACTTCCAGATACAAGAGTAAAAAGACTGGTTGAATGGGGATAGCTAATCATGAAACATGTCCCATAAGGTGTTAGGAAGGGTCATACTATAATTTAATTTATGAAGAATGAAGATCCAACATTGATGTTCCAATTTACACTAAACAAAGAGGTGATCAATATTCTTCACTTCCTCCATACATATTACACATTGCATATTGTGAACAATGTTCAATTTTGATAGCTTGTCACCTATCAATATTCTTTTTTTCAAAGCTAACCAAGCAAAGTTTCCTACCTTTGGTAAGACTACTAGATTCCAAAAAAAATTGAAGGCCTAAAATTATTTATATCCAATTTTTATGTTCTTGGCAGCTAGGTAACCCAATTTAACTGAGTATCTGCCCTCTTGGTGTGGGGCCTAGATTAATGTATCTAGGAGATTAGAATCTAAAAAAATCCTTTATTTACAAGTATTAACAAATTCTTTTTTGACATAATCAAGAATTGATAACTTCTCTGTGTTTTTCCAAGTAACTCTGCTTGAAAAAGGATCAATAGACTAGAAATAATCAACAGATTAGATTTTATATAGAGTTACTATGTATAAAAGAGTCCATATTCTATAGAATATATGCTAAAAAGGTATATTGGGGGCTAGAAGTGATAGAAGTGAACATGGAAGCATCTTCCAAACTAAAGATCACTGATGTAAATCAAAGTGTAAGATCTTTTTTTTTTGAACTCTGACTAGTGTTGATATATCAAAGGTTTCTGCCATTAAAGGTATAAGTAACCTATCGAATAATCTATATAGGTCATCAATATTTTGACGTATGTTTCCATTGAGAGTATGACAAAATTGTCAAATTGTCTCTACAATTCATTTCTATTTCAACACATCCCACCATTGAGAGTATGATAGACTTGTTGAATCCTCTCTCATGGTCATCAATATTTTGATGTTTTGAACTAGTTGTCTGATGCCACCATGTGACAATGATGGCAATAATTTTCAATGGATATTAACATCAATACATCAACAACCATCTTGTGTGTCAAAATTGTGACTTCATTTTAGCAATAGTCATTTTTGATATTTTTGAGCTGCAATTTTGACAGACGCGTGTCAAAAAATAGGTCCAAATTTACTAGTGTTAAGAAATGCCCAAACATTTTGTAGTGTATCTCTCGGTGATAGTTCACATCTTTGTCTTTCATATTACTATAATGAAGGCACCCATGTGGGTAAGCATACTGTAATTTTGCATTTGGAATGATAATAAGAAGCCCTTATTTTGTTCTTAAAAATTGGTGTTGTTTCTTGGCTTCTATTATGTATTTATGGTATTAAGTGGAGAACCCTTCATCACATCATTACTGACTGAGGATATACCACTAACTATTTCAAGTTCTTTATTGATGCAAAAGGATCTCTGGTCTTTGAGAAATCTTGCATCAACCAAAAATATTTCTTATTTTCTATACGAGTCTATTATATTTGAAGTAGTCATTGTTGCTTTTGGTTTCATATTGTGTGCAATTTATATCATGTTAAGGACCTATTCTTGATCCTTTTCCTAAGTGTGTGTATTCTGAAGTTTTATATTATTTGAGTTATGTGTCATTATTTGTAGTCTCTATTTTCTACAGTTTTCATCTAGCAAGTTGAGTTGTTTCCATTGGTGCATTTCCCTACACTTATGTGGCATCTTGTGTAGTTGGGAACTCACTCCTATCTTGTGTATGGACCTATTCCTAAGAGCACATGATCTTATGTTGTCCTTTTCTTCTGTTTTGGTTTACTCTTCTAAGACTAGACCTAGAATGTAATTAAATGCTTGACTAGCTGACTTATGGCTTAGTTGGCTATAAAAGAAGCTTGGTTAGTTGTAGGAAAGAATCATCTTAGATCATCTTAGATATATTAGAGAGAATAAAATAGAAGATGTGAGCTTGGACTCTGATTTTGTAATTATTCCTTGTATAAGGCCGCAACTCGGAAGGCATTATAGTTGGGCATATTTTTTCTTGATATTTGAAGTGAAATAATCACACCAATATATCTACTACATATGGCTTCATGTTCCTTGTTGATTTTTTTGAGTAAAGATTCCATGCGTAACTCTTAGCAAGGGTGTTAGTAGGTTTAAGTTGAATTTATTCAACCTTATCCATCCTACCTTGAGTTAGGTTGTATCCAAGAAATTTTATCCTTCCTTATGGACTTAGGATCGTGGAGAACCTTATTAGATTGGTTGTAGGGTGGAAGATCTAAAATCTGACTTATAACTTCTAGAAGATCAAAAATGTTGGAGGAAATATTGTCAAGATGATTTGAGGTAGAGGAAATAAAAATAATGCCATAAGGGATATGTTGAGGCAAATTGTAGCAAAACTTGAATTTTTTGAGAGAGCCTAGAGAAGAGGTATGCATCTTGAAGGTGTTAGTGATGATGAAGAAGAAATGCCTAATACTAATCATTAACCTAAGATTGAACAATATGAAGAGAGGCTTTTGAGAGTTTTATCTAGGGACAACTCTAAGCCTACTATTAAATTTTCTTGTTATGATGAAAGACTTGAGACTAATGTAATATTAGATTAGATCTCTGAGATGGATAAATACTTTGAGTATGAAAGTACTCTTGATAATAAGAAGGTGAAGATAGAAGTCACAAATTTGAAGGGTCATGCTTTAGTTTGGTAAGATCAATTGAAAAATGAGAGACAATAAAGAGAAAATAAAAGATCAGGACATGGGAAAAGATGATTGGAAAATTGAAGAAGTTCCTTCCTAAATATTACTAAGTAAACATGTTGAGAAGAATGCAAAACCTGAGACAAAATGACATGAGTGTGAAGGAATAAACAAAGGAATTCTACAAGTTAGATATCAGATTTGGACATGTGGATGATGAAGTTGAGAAAGTAGCTAGATATCTGAATGGTTTGAGGATATCAATTCAAGACAAGATCAACTATGTTATGATGGATAGTGTAGAAGAAGCATACTAGTATGTCTTGAAAGCTCTAGAAAGATTAGTGAAGAAACAAGATTAAAGAAAAAGAATAAGGGGTGGAAGATTTCAAACAAGGAGAGGCTTAACCTATGGAGAAGGTAGTAGATCTAACAATCCAATGCAAGAGAAAGGGAAGATAGAATGGAAAGAAGAAAACTTGCTCAAGAAAAGAGGTAATTACACTAGAGGTAGCTATAATAGTTACTCTAGGAATAATAATGGTGGAAAATGAGAAGAGAGATCTTGGTTTAAAAGTACTTGTTTCAAGCGTGGAAAAGAAGGACATAAAGCTTTTGAATGCAATAAATCTAGCAAGAAGATTGGAGGTAGCAATAGAAATACTTTGTCTTGTGAAGAAAATTTTGAAACACCTAATAAACCTAAGCATGTTGAGAACCTAATGATAAGGAGAATTCTATGGAATGAAGAAGCTGATGGATAACCTATTTTGAGAAGAATTTTGTTTAAGACAAGATGTATGATCACTAGAAAATATTGTAAAGTAATCATTGATAGTGGAAGTTCTGATAACTTGGCATCTGAGGAGATTGTTAACAATTTGTAGTTGCAAAGCTTGAGATATCCAAAACCCTACCATATTTTTTGTATCCAGAAGGAGCATAATTTACTTGCAAGTGAATAATTTCTTATTAACTTAAAAGTTGAGAATTATCATGATGAAGTCTTGTGTGATATTATGCCTATTGAATGTTGTCATATTCTTGTGGGTAGAACTTGGTAGTATGATAGAAAATATTTGCATGATGGTATATTGAATCAATATACTATTTGGGTTGATGGGAAGAAGAATATTTTTTTACCTTTGGTTAGAAAGCTTGATGCAAACTACAATATCACATTTAGAGTATGTTTGGTTAAAAGAAAATAGTTTGCTAAGGATATGAAGAAACAAAATGTCTTTTTGGCTTTGATTCCTTGAAAATTTGAGAAACAAGATGATCTAGAACATGCACTTGAGATTGAATCTTTATTGGCAAAGTTTTAAGAAATTATTTCTACTAATGTACTTGATAATTTACCTCCTATAAGAAGTATAAGTCATTGTATGGATTTAACTTGTTGAGCTAGTTTTCCTTATAAAGCACCACATAGGCTTACACATGCTAAAAATGTTGAATTTAATAGACAAGTTTAAAAATTGCTTGAGAAGGATCTGATTAGAGAAAGTTTGAGTCCTTGTACAATACCTATTGTGTTAGCACCTAAGAAAAATGGGGAATGGATAATGTGCACTAATTCTAGAGCTATTAATAAAATCACGTTGAAGTATAGGTTTCCTTTTCCTAGGATGGATGACATAGTGGATTTTTTGAGTGGATCAAAGTATTTTACTAAGATTGATTTGAAAAGTGGCTGTCATCATATAAAAATTAGAGAAGGAGATCAATGGAAATATAGTTTAACTAACACACCTAGTACTTTCATGAGGCTAATGAATGAAGTGATTATTTTTTATTGTATATCTTGATTACATTCTTAAATAATAGCATCTTGAGCATATCAGGAAAGTATCACATAGATTGAAGGAAGAGGAATTTCTAGTTAACTTGAAGAAACATTCATTGATGTAGGAAGAAATTGTGTATCTTGGTTCTGTAATTTTAGCTGAAGGTTTCAAGATGGATCATATAAAGGTAAAATCTACTCTTGATTGACCTACAGCTAAAAAAATTGGAGAAGTAAGATCATTTCATGGATTGGAAAGTTTCTACAGAACATTTATATGAAATTTCATTTTAGTATGCAACTCTATGACTAAGATAATTAGGGGTGACAAAAATGATTTCTAGTGGATACATGGAGCACAAAAAAGTTTTGAACCATTGAAATAGAGAGTTACATAATTACCTACACTTGCTTTGCCTGATTTCAATAAAGTTTACCAAGTTGATTGTGATGCTAGTGGAAGTGGTATTTGAGATTTTTCGTAGCTTTCTTTAGTGATAATTTGAATGATGGTAAGAAAATATATTAATTTTATGATCAAGAACTCTATGCTATTGCTCAAACTTTGAAGAAATGGAGACATTATTTAATGCCAAAATATTTTGTGTTGTACACTAATCATAAAGCTTTCCATTATTTGGGAAGTGATAACAAGTTGAATCATAGACACATGAAGTAGGTTGAGTATTTGTAGAATTTTTATTTTTCATTGAAGCATAAGAGTGGACAATCAAATAAAATTGTTGATGCTTTGAGCCGAAGAAGGAATTTGTTGATAGAAGTGAGAATTGAGGTACTTTGTTTTGATGATTCAAAGTATTTGTATGAAATTGATCCTAATTTTGGAGAACCTTGGAAATCTTGTGAAGATTAGATGATAAGAGATAAGTGGACTAATTATTTCATTTAGGAAGACATGTTATTTAAAGGAATTCAATTGTGCATAACTAGAGGATCTATGAGGGATAACATCATGAAAGAGAAGCATAGTGACATACTTGTTGGACACTTTGGGATTGATAAAATAGTAAAGTTGACTTTTGATAGGTACTTTTGGACTTATATTAATAAGGATGTACATATATTGGTTAGAGGTTTTAGAATTTGTCAAATAGAAAAAGGAACTAGTCAAAATTTGGGATTGTATTCACCATTTCCTATACCTAATAAGCCTCGGAAAGATATCAACATGGACTTTGCTCCTGGGTTTCCTAGAACTTAGTGAGGTAATGATTCTATTTTTGTAGCGGTTCACATATTTTCAAAGATGGCTCATTTCATACCTTGTAAGAAGACATTTGATGCAATACACATGGTTGAATTATTCTTTACGAAAGTGGTAATATTTCATGGGTTGCCTAAGACTATTGTTTTAGAGAGAGATCTTAAGTTTACTAGTTATTTCTAGAGGACATTTTGGAAGAAGATGAATACAGAATTGAGGTTTAGTTCTACATTTCATCTAAAAACAAATGGACAAACTAAGTTTGTGAACATAATTTTGGGCAACTTGTTGAGATGTTTGGCTAGAGATAAGCTTGCTAATTGGGATTTGATTCTAGTACAAGTGGAGTTCTCGTATAAGAATTATGTGAATAGAAGCACCAAGAAGACACCTTTTGAGATTGTTAATGGATTGAATCCTAAAGGAATTTTTGAATTAAGTCATTGAACTACTTAGAGAAAGAGAAGTGTTGAAGTTAGAGTATTTTTAGATTTCATTACGACTTTACATGATGAAGTGTGGAATAATCTGGAGAATAGTAGTCTTGGGTATAAATAGAGAGAAGATAGAGGGAGAAGACATAAATATTTTAAGGTTGAAGACAAAGTGATGATTTATCTCAAGAAGAATAGATTTCTGGTTGGTACATACAATAAGCTAAAGAGAAATAAATTTTTTCCTTGTAAGATTTTGAGAAAGTTTGATAGTAGAAATGCTTTTGAAGTTGAATTACTTGAACACATGGATATTTCACATTTTTCAACATTGTGGACATCTTCTAGTACTTTTAAGTAGATGAGGAATTAAAAGATAACTTGGATTATGCTAAGAAGAAGAAAAAAATCATTGAGAAGATTTTTAATAGAATAATAAGCAAAAGAACTAGGGGAAAAGACTACATGGAATACCTAGTGTTGGTTCTCAAAATTGTTGGTTGAATTCCTACAAGCCTTGTCTGCTTGATGCTGGGAATCTAAACACAGTCTTGGCCAACTTTAGAGATCAAAACTGAATATATCAATCTCCACACATTAGGCTTTGTGGACCTTAGTGGGTGTACCTTCTATCTCAACCCTTATAATGGGGAGAAAATCACAAATGCGAATTTTATAACAGATACTCTTCAGTTGGCAAGTTCCTTCAAATTTGAATATTTTGAATGTATATAAATTATTGGGAAGAAATAGAGTATGGATGTAGATGGATAAGACAAAGAATATCATTTTGCACAAAATTATGCCTTTCCTTGGAAGGAACAAAAGACTATTCATTTTCTGTTGGTAGAATAGAGTCACTTGCAAGATTTATTGTAAATGTCAAACTGTTTGAAGATAGACATGCTACCATCAATTTCTAGATAGAGAACTTAGAGTCATGCAATCCTAGTAAATTGAATTTAACTTCAAAACATGAAGACCAATTATGCAAAATATTCACATGTATATGTGTTTTTTCTTACTTGGGGTTTCACCTAATTTAAATCTATCAACAACATAAATCTAAAAGGACATTTACAAACAACAATATTGATGACCAATTCTTAATATTTAGAGTAGAAAGTAGGGTATTTTTTGTTGATTCCAAAAAAAAAGTACAGTAGAACTATGACTAGTTGCAATGTTTATCCTTTACTATATGTACTATTTAACTGTATCTTTTTTGTACTATAATCCTATATCTTATAAGGTCCTAGTACCTTTTCTTATAGAAAATAGAAAGGTGTAAAAAGTTTTAGACCTTTACAAAAGAAACTAAATAATATCTAATTGCAACCATTCACCAAAAATTATAATATAGTATTTTAGAAATTTTAAAGAAAACCTGTGTCACCTTTAATAAAGAAAAAGGATATTAGAATGTGATTGTTCAACTTTAACGACAAAAAAAATGGTATTTGTGATTAGAATTTGGAGATGATGTAAACTAATGAAATTTGTAGAATTGGATGAATTTTATGCATATAATTTTTATAATTTTTTTGAGTAAGAATTTATTATTTTTTTAAAATTTTGAAGTCCCTTTTTTAACTATAAAAAATATAGAGTGTAGTTCCCATCAAACAAGTATATGCAAATCATCCTTTTTTATTATAATTTGAAAATATCTTAAAGATTACATGTATAGCTAGGGAACAAAAAAAGATTTTTTTTTTTGATGTATATTTTCTTTGTTATAAGTACTCAAAGTCGACCTTATCAGAATCCAATAGTTTTTTTCCTCTCATCGAAACTTTCCTATCAAGTCTACACCTTTTTGAAAAAACAATTACATATTCATGAAGATGACTCTCTCCTCTAGAGATAAATATAAATTTTATTTTTGATATAATTTACTATTTTTTTTCCCCTTTTCTATGGGAGCATCTTCTGAAATGTTAAAATATCAACTTATAATATTTTAAAATTATAACATATTATAACTAATTAAAACACTTAGAAATTTATATAATGATGATATTGAATCTGATATCTATAAAAGGTTACTTTTAGTTTTTGAAAAAAATTGAGTTTTGATAGAGAAATGAAATTTGACCAAAAAATGTTTTTGTATCCTAAAAGGTGACACAGATCTATACTTTTACCCTATAACTCTCACATCATATCAAGAATTTCTTCAAAATGCATGTTTCCCTGAAGATCATGAAACTCAACAAGAATAGCTCAAACTTCATCCCTATGTTCCTCAAGCTCCAACTCGTGGGTATCATTGGCATAACTTGGATAGCTTGTTCATAACTCCTAGGTGGCCAGATACATGCTATTTAAAACATCCAATTGCTTTTCCTCTACCAGAGCTAAATCTGGCTACATGACTAGCTTTGGGTCATCTTCTTCATTGAAGACTTGAATTGGTAATCCCATGGTGAGATATCCTATATAACCTACACATAGAAAATGCAAAATGCATGCACTATAAGAATGTTGTTGGTGAATGACCTCACAATGTCAATTTAACAATGATAAGGAGATCCATTAAATTTGAAAAGTTATCCACAAGTGCATGAATAAATAAATTATCACATCTAATTCAGTGATAATTTACGATAGATGAAATATACATAGCTATCTTGCATGCTTGTCCTATTGTGAAACCAAAGAAACAATTCTATATTTCTTTTAAACATCAATTTTTGTGTTTACAGTTCTGAATAATTCTCCCTTGTACAAAGTCAAAAAATTGAGACAATACATCTTCATATTTCAAAAAATTGTAAAATCAATATGTCAATAAATTATGATCCACAAAATTGTGAGATTAGAAGGTTGTCATTTGGTACTCAGTGGAATTGTGAAATTGGACAAGCTCAATTACATTGCTTTCGAAATGATGAAATCAAAACCTCCACTTTACGGTTCCTCTGATACTCCAAATTTTTTGATCTTCACAATCTTACAAATTTCTCTTTTTTCAAACAATAAAAAGTCACTAAATCATAATTCTCTATATTTTAGGGCTCCAAAAATGAGAATTACTCATTTTGAATAACAACTTTGAAAGGTTCTATCAGTGGCTCTTTGTTGGGATGCATATTTCATCAGAATATGATGAGACTCTATCTATCTTTGAATAAACCAAAAAGAAACCAAGAAAATATGTAAAATCAACCATACTCTAATAATATACAAAAATAACATGTGGTATTAAAAGAGAAAAGGTTTAAGGAACTAAGCATGGACAGGAAACTATTGTGTATTCCCATCAATATATTCTAAGAAGTATGAATGCTCTCCTACTTGTGCAAATATGATAAAAGGTCCTAGCCATAGAGCATCAAATTTCCCATGTTTTCCCTTTTCTTGATCCTTAGTTTTCCATTTTAGCACCCAATCACCAATATTAAATGTTCAATGCATTGATTTTTTATCATGAAGATACTTAATCCTTTTTTTCCTTTAAATGTTATGCTCCAATGTTGTTCTTTGAATCTCATCGATTTTGGCTAATGAGTTAATCCTTTCATCCATAAATTTTATGTCCTCAATTTTTTCTTTCTTGATGGACTTGTAAACTAGTAATAAATTATTTTAAATGAAGTTTAGCTCCTTTTCCATACACAAGCTCAAATGGTGAAAACCCCATGGTCTTTTTTCCTTGTAGTTCTATCTTTCCAAATTGCAAGATGTAGCTTTGAACCCAAAGCTTTTTTTATTGTTACCCAATATTCTTTCAACGATTTTTATTATACTTATTTTATTGGACTCAACCTGATCATTTCCTTGAGGATGATAAGGACACGAATAAGAGATACAAATACCATATCTACCACAAAACTTTGAAAATTCTTCTGACCTAAAACACATGTCATCATCAACAATAATATTTTGGGGAACTCCAAATTTGGTGATTATGTTGTTCATTAAAAAGTATATAAAAACCATGATTGTAGAGTGTCTAGTTGGTATATCTTCCACCCATTTTATGAAGCATTCATTGGCCACTAAAATCTAGCTATTCCCACTATTTGATTTATTACTGATCTCACCTATAAAATAAATTCCCCACATTTGAAATCATTCTTCTACTTGCCAAGTTTTGAGAGAGAAAGATCCATTATATTTCAATCTTTCTAAATTTTTTTGACATGCTTCACATTTTCTAATATAAGCAAAATAATTTTTAAAAAAGATGAGGCCAAAAATATCCTACCCATAAAATATTATGAGTAGTCTTTTTAGCAAAAAAATGTCCTCCATAGACTCCTTCATTCATCTCTTTCAGGATTATTGGGGCTTGACCGACATCTAAGCAAAAATGTAAAATTTCATCTCTATTTTTCCAATACAGATCACCTTAAATAACAATATACTTTATTGCCTAAAATTTTATGGTTCTTTTCTAATTCTCACTCAAACCTTCATGATATTTCATACATCTCAACTAATGTACAATTTCTAAATACCAAGGGCACCTTTCTCTACTTACTTGATATTGTTCTTCTTCTACTTTATTAACTTGTGTTTCTTCTAAGTTAGAGTTAACCATGAGTTTGGTTATTCCTAGACCTCTTACAAGCATAGCTATTTGAATATTAATTAAAATCATGAATTTGATTAATCCATCGACATCTTCTTTTATTAGCCTTTGCTTGTCTAAGCATATCTTTGACTGCAACATTATGGACATATACTATGATGTCAACACCCACTAAATATGGTCTGAAAGCCTTAATTACCTTTACCAAAGAATATAGGTCATTCTCATTGATGTCATAATTTAATTTTGAACTTCATAAACTCTTGTTGAAGAAATAAATTGGTTTCTCATACCCTTCTTGATTCTTCTCAAACATGATTGCAACAATTGTGTGATATGATGCAAAAGGGAACATTTGAATATGTTTCTTGAAGTTTGGTGATTTAAGGACTATAACCTCTTTTATTGTTTTCTTTGTATTTGTAAATACTTTTAGAGCTTCATCATCCCAAATGAAATTTGTCCCTCTTTTAAATATCTTGGACATGGGTTTAATAATTTTTGTGAAGCTAGACACAAACCTCACAAAATTAATCTATCCAAAAAATGATAGATTATCTTTAATTGTTTTAGGGACCTTTATATTATCAATGGTAGCTACTCTTTTAGGGCCTATTATTACTCCTTATTTGGATGCAATGTTGTCCTAAAAAAATTCCTTCTCTAACCCCAAACTAACACTTTTAATGGTTTAATGGTATCCCATATTTAAGAGCTTTGTTAAATATTTTCTCTAAATGGTTATAGTGGTCCTCAACCTTCTTTGAATATGCAGTAAGGTAATCATGGTAGACCACCAATATATCATCAATAAGTCCCTCAAAGGAAACATCCATCACTCTTTGAAAATTTTGTCTAAAGCATTTGTTAACTTGAATGATGTTCTAGCATAGACATATATTCCTCATGGAAATGTGAATGTTGTTTATATCGCTTTGTTTCTTTGACTTTTACTTGGTTGTAACTAGAGAAACCATCCATCATAGATAGGAGTGCATTTCTTATAAACTTTTGTAGTAAAACTTCCATATTTGGAAAAGAATAATTATAATTTAATGATGATGGATTCAAATTTCCAAAATCAACACACAATCTTATGTCTCCATTCTCTCTTCTAACAAACACCAAATTAGAAACCCATGTGGAATATCTAATAGGTTTGACTACACTAACATCTCTCATTTTAACTAGTCCATCTTTCATTTTAGGGGCTAACATTAGGTTTATTAGTCTTTGCTTGTTTCTTAAAGGTTTAGCATCTGGTTTCAACTATATTTTATGTTGGAATAAGTCTTCTCTGTAAGATTTTAAGTCATTTTATGACCATGCAAATACATGTCTATACTTCCTCAATAAAGCAATTAATTATGATATTATTTTGTCTGATAAATTATTTGCAATAAAGACGTATCTAGGAGAATAAGCATTCCCAAGATTAATCTTCTCAAATTTCTCTTGTATAGAAATAGGTGTACAATTCTAGAGATTTTTATGATCATCAAATATTTGTTACCAAGCTACCAATATTTTTGGTATCTTATTTGACATAAGCTGCACAATTTTGTCCCCAAAAATAGTTTCCTTGTCATCTTGACTTTCAACAAGACCACTCCAATGAAGACCAATATCTTGATAGCCTCCTTCACATGCCAAAAATTGCAATAGATCTTTATCATATCTTAAGACTTCCCAATTATGTACATTATTAGAATATATAGTCTATTTTTCATCTCAACCTAAACCACTTCTTAAAATTGAATGTAAATTTGTTTGATGACTAAATTAGCCAATATATCAGCCAAAAATATTTCTATTCTATCAATCTAATTAATTTAAAATGCATCAAAAAACTCAAATAAATCCCACACACATAATTCATGTACCTTTTCAATCTTGGAGTTTTTGTCTTGAATTTATCTCTAATTTGATATATTAATAGTTTCTAGTCACCAATCACTGAAAGAAACTTTATTTTATGAAACTTGGCTATATTTAATCATAAAAATAATGGCCTTATGTTTAGCCATATTACTTGTACACTCAAAGTTCAATAAAAAGGAATACCTGAATATTTTACTGATGATGATATAAGGATTGCCTCATCTCCATTTCCCTATTTACTACATGCTCCATCAAAATACATCTTCCATATCTCATATTCTTCTTCCTGCACCAAAACCTTATCTTCTACAACTTGAACAAGTTTACTTACACTAACTTGGAAGTTATCAACTTCTATTTGTTAGAAATTTACTCTATTACTAGGGTGAAAGTTTTTAACAAGATATTCATACCTTGGCTATTTATCAATTCTGATATTTTGACCATTTATACTTGAATAGTTTTATAGGACAAGTCCAATTGTATATTTCCTCCAACTAAATTTGACCATTGCCTTAAAATTAACATACCATAGTAGGCAGGGACTTCAACCACAATAATATCTATTTTATAGGAGATAACAGGACATGATGGGAATCTAAAATCAACATTTTTTTATCACTCCCACTATAGGTACTGATTTGTTGTCCATATCATAACACTTTTCATAAGGGATATCTACTTTTGTCCTAACTCCTTTATAACTTTAGCATGCATTATATTAATATCTGCTCTTGAATCCATCATATAATTTCTTACTAATTTTTTATTAATCAATAGAGTTAGATGAAGTGGGTCCACCTGTGGAGCATTTTCTTTGATATTTTTCCCAAGATAAACAACCAGTGTCTCACCAACATTAGTATAACCTTCTTTGTTAGTTTCAGACAAAATATTTAAAACTTCTTTTCAATTTTCAAGAATTTTAACTATTTCTAAAAATGACACTAAAACTTTTAATTGTGACAAATAATTAGAAATGAATGAATCGTTACTTACTAGTTACTTATCAACTAATGATTAAATTACCTAGGGTTTAGTCTATTTTTGATCCTGGGGCATCACTTTATCCTTGTCCTTCTTGTGCTAAGTAGAAATCTCCATCTTCTTACTTACTTTTGGGTTTATAGTTTTGTTTCTTAATCTATAATTACTCCTTGCTTGCTCAACTACTACAACTATATGAGCCCTTCTTTCTTCTTCGGTTGTTGTCATTATCACATATCTTTCATCATCATTATAAATTTTTTTTTTTTTTTTTTGAATGGACTGTTACTTTATTCTATTTGTAGGAACATCAAGAATGTATTCATCTTCAGATGAGTCATCTTTGCCCCAAAATGGTTCAAATGATAATGCAATCATTGTTTGCTAATCATCTCCTAGGTGAATTTTCTTCTTCCAATATACTTCTTTCTACTAGACATTAATTTGTCATATGAGGTATTTTATGCACTTCATACCAAGAACCAATTTCAATATAATTATTATTTTTCTACAAAGGATTGGGTGTTTCATTGTTCTTTACTGGTAAGTTATCTTTCCAAGATGTATTATAAGGCATGCTTTGTAATCTATATCTATCATACTTGTAATATGATTTTTCATTCCTATTAGATCCTGTTCCCTCATCTTATTATACCTAACATGAAGATCCTTGATCATACCCAAAATTTGATCAATCTTATCTCCATTCTTATTTGGCTTAGGATATTTAGGATCAAACAATCTTGGGTCATCTCTTTTATCAAACTTACTCATAGCCTTTCTATCATTCTCAATTAACATTGCAACTTTAAAAGATTATTTTAATGTGCTAGGTCCATGTGACCTTATCTCATAGTGGGTCTTACTTTCAAAAGAACTTAGGTAAAAGTTTATTAGGAATGAATTAACAAATCTAATATCTTGGGGTATTCTATTTGATACTTTATTAAAACTTAAATTGAATTCAAATACTAATTCATTGATATTTTTCTTCATGCTCTCTAATTCATGTGAGGTAAAACAAGTATCAGTATGATTCTTCAATTTCTCAAGAAATAGATCAACAAATTCTTCCCAACTTGATATAGATTTATTAGGAAGCCTTCTATACCATTCACCAACATCATTGGTTAATGAATGGAAAAATAATTTCATAAAATTATCTTCATTATGTTCTTTAAAATCTTCAACAATATTCTTTATATTAATCACATGTGTTTCAATAGATTTATTTTCTTCTCCACAAATTTCAAGTATATCAGTCTTCAAATCATTTGATGTAGGGTTTGGAAAACCTACTATCATGTTGAAATCTATTTTTTTTATATCTCTCAATAACCATTGGGACCCTTAGTCCTTGATTTATGTGGTGATATTTTTTTCTCTTTTGATTATTCACCATATTGTTTGATTATTGGTGTGATCTTTTCTCCAATCACCATTAGACCTATCCCTTTGATTCCTATTTTGATTAGGGACATGACTTGTTTGTCCATTTTTATTATACAAAGGGTTTTTATGTATAGTAATAAATGAATAATTTCCATTCTTATGAGGAGTATATTTAGAGGACTCACCTTTTTCATATGTAGCTTTCTTTACTATTCATTTTGGATCAATACTTTCATCCTTCTTGAAACTGCTATTTCCAACAGCTTGCAAGGAATATTCCTCAAAAATTTGGGTGCCTTTCTCAGACATAGAAAAAATTGGAGATCTTCTATAAGATTCTATGAGTCTTCATTAATTCCATCATCATCTTCTTTTTCCTCATCAATTTCATCATCTACTTGATGAGTCTCATGTTGTTCCTAACTAATGAATGCATTGAAATTATGAAATGGGTTTTCTTCTCCTTGCTCATTATTATTTTGATCATCATAATAGTACTTTCTTTCTTTGTCAAAGAACTTCTTATTTCCCAAGAATGAAAAATGAGTATTTTTTTTTGCCTTTCCCATTCCTCTTATTAGGAGTGTATTCAAGATATTTTATTCTGGAGTGAACTGATCTTTCGACCCACATGAATTTCAGGGATAGATGTCTATTACTTCTTTTTTCTTCAACTACTACCAGTCGATCACTCATGAACACATATCTTCATAAATTTAAAATAGAGACACTACCTCTTTGTAGAGGATCAATTACTAGATATTTTGGACTCTCCCCTCTAGAAAAGTGTGAAAACTTCTCTTTTTGGTCTACAAAATAGAAATTCCTAGGTAACTTCACAATATGAAATTGTTAGAAACTCTCCCCAATAGAGTTTCCAATCTGTTTATTCTCAAAATTATTGGTTGAATTCCTATAATCATTTTCTTCTTGATGTTGGGAATCTCAACATAATATTTTTAGGTTTGAGGATCAAAACTAAATATCTCAATCTCCACACTTAAAGCTCTATAGACCTAGAGAGGTGTACCTTCTATCTCAACCCTTGTAATGGGGAGAAAAACACAAATACAAATGCTCTTCATTTGGCAAGTGTATTTTCAAGGAGAAATAAAATTTGAATAATTTGAATGTATATAAATAATGGGAAGAAATAGAGTATGGATGCAGATGGTTAATACAAAGAATATCACTTTTCAAAAAATTGTGCATTTTCTTGCAAGGAACAAAAGACTAGTCCTTTTCCATTGGAAGAATAGAGACACTTACAAGATTTACAAAAAAAATTCTAATTATTTCAAGACAGGCACGCTACCATCAATTAAAGGATAGATAACTTAGAGTCATTGAACCCTAGTCAATCAAATTTAACTTCAAAAGATGAAGAACAATTATGAATTTTTTTTGAATCCTAGTCAATCAAATTTAACTTCAAAAGATGAAGAACAATTATGAAAAATATTCACATGTGCATATAAGTTTTTTCTTACTCAGGGTTTTCCCCAATTTCAATCAACTATCAAGAATAATATCAATCCAAAAGGACAAATTATAGACAATAATATTGATGATCAATTATCAATATTTGGAGTAGAAAGTAGGGTAATTTGTATTGATTCCAAAAAATAAGTACAGTTGGGGTGTGATTGGTTGCAATGTCTATCCTATACTGCATATACTATTTAACTGTATCTTTTCTATTCAAATTTATTGATACTATGATCCTATATCCTATAAGGTCATGGTACCCTTTCTTATAGAAAAAGGGAGCAAAAAAACTTTAGACCTTTACAAAAGAAATTAACTAATAACTAATTGCAACCATTCACCAAAATTTACAATAAAGTATTTTTGACAATTTTAAAGAAAACTATAATTCTTGCATCATGTCGAGAATTTCTTCTAAATGCCTATTTCTCTTAAGATCCTAAAACTTAGCAAGAATGACCTGGACTTTAGCCTTGTCATCTTCAAGCTCCAATTCATGATTATCACTGACATAACTTACATGGCTTGTTTTTAATTCCCAAGTAGCCACATAGATGCTATTTAAAATGTCCAATTGGCTTCCTCCATTGGAGTTAAATTTGGCTACATGACCAACTTTGGGTTGTCTTCCTCATTGAAGGCTTGAATTGGTATTACCATGGTGATATTTCCTATAAAACCTACACATGAGAAAAACAAAAAACCAACAGTACAAGAATTTTGTGGGTGAATGATCTCACAATGTTCTTTTAACAATGATCAAGAGATGCATTATATTCGAACAACTATCCATAGGTGCAAGAATAAAGAAATTATGACATCTAATTAAGTGAGAATTTAAGATAGATGAAATATACTTGGTAAGATAGATGAAATATACTTGGCTATCTCCCATAGTTCTCTTGTCGTGAAACTGACAATTTCATATTTCTTTTAGACATCAATTTTCATGTTTATGACTCTAAAGAATTCTCCCTTGCATGAGGTTGGAAAATTGAGACAATAAATCTTCATATTTCAAAAAAATGCAAAATCAAAATGCCAATAAATTATGATCAATAAAATTAGGAAATTACAATAGCAAGATTATACATAATCCAAAATTGTGAAGCAAAAGGCTTCCATTTTATACTCAGCCAAATCACAAAATTAGACAAGCTCTATTACATTACTTCTAAAATCATGAAATCAAAACCTCCAATTTACCATTTGTTTGATACTCCAAATTTTTGGGTCTTTGCAATCTTGCAAATTTCTCTTATCCAAAAACACAAAAAATTGCTAAATTGCAATTTTCCTTATTTCAAGACTACAAAAATGAGAAATGACTTGTAACGTTCCACTAGGAAACCTAAGAAAAATTAACCTATAAAGTCACTAAATTTGCTAAGCATTTTTTTTGAAAGACTAAAACAATCAAGAGATAACATAATAGACGTAATAACTCACATACATACATAAGAAATACAAAAACTATTATATCTCTTAAGGGTTCCATAATGTTGAATCATACACATAAGTTTTATTAAGACTAAAATTGATAAGAAAATAAAGTCCATGCCATAGAATGATCATAGGTATGAAATCACATGAAAGACTATACAAGTACATAAGAAGCCACATGGCATAACCAAAATACATAATTAGTTTCTATCCAAGTCACAAGGTATGAAATGCTAAAAGAATATACATCATAATAAAATACAACATATCATAGGATCTCAAATAATCAAAGTATGATATATCAAAATATGATCGTAGAACATAATCACAAGACAAGAAGAATAGAACAACTACCCAAGGTACATCCAACATCAACATCTAGCTATCAAATCTCAATGGTATAAGAAAAACTACCACCCAACCATGTGGAACCTAAATGGCCTACTCCCATGGTGTTGAGGAGATAATCTCAAGTCCCAAATGGATAACAATTCAAAAGTTGTAACTGGAATCTAGGTCAAGGAATCCTGATAGCAATCTATCTCAAAGTTACCAAGTACACAAGTAACATCTAATCCTAGATGAAATAAGGACAGATAGGAAACCTAATATGCATGTGGAAAAGTGTCATCACATTAGCAAACTGTAAGGTTACTTTGGTAGTCTCTTTGGATTTCAACCCCTAGTGACTCTATGTGACATTGATGTATGAGCATCCTAGGTGTAAGAGCAATCTTGCATAACCCAAAAATATTTTCTTTTTAGTCTTTTCTATTTTAATAAGGACTAGTAGACAAGGTGGTTACTATTTATGTGAGCTTGCTATTTTTAGGAAGTTTGTCATACGAGCTCAAAATATTCTGATTTTATACATGAAGGTTCATCTTAGAGTTATAAGTCTACTATAAAAATCTCATTTCTCTAGCTTAAGTATCAGAGAAGTTATTGTAGATTTTTTGTGGAAAAATTTGTAGAAAAATCTTTAGGCTCACCATTGGAGACCTTGGAGTGCCTGGATGAGGTCCAAAAACTCAATGGAAGGTTGCTTGTGCCATTCTAAGCCTATAGATCAGGAGCTAACATTTTTGAAAAGTGGCTATAATAACCAATTGGAGAAACGATTCATGATTTATGGTCTTTCAAAGTTGGGCTACCCGAAATATCTAAAATAATTGTCAAATATGTATTTGGTTGACTCTATATGTATTGTTAGGGTTTTTCAGCCCTAGGTATTAAGTTTCAATGTCTTGAACCTTCCTAAGTGGCATAAAATTGCCTATTTAAGAAAGGCTCAAACATTGTCTAAGATAGTTCTGGATGATAGTTCACAACTTGTGATGAAGATTATTGTAATGAAGGTGCCCATGTAGGTTAGCATATTGTATTTATGAATTCTATAATTCTACATTTACAGTGCAAATAAGAAGTCCATATTTTGTTCTTGCATTTGTTGTTGTTTCTTTGTTTTCTGTTATGGTTTATGTTATTGAGGGGAGCACCCTTCATCAAACATCAATATCCTTTCTTACAAAAAAGGCTTACTAACTAGGAAAGGTTGCAACCAAGCATCCTTTCTACTCCCATCCTAGTCTATACTAGCACTTGAGGCATGCGTGAGGTAACACAGTGACTCTTGTTAATTTATTTTAACCCCTTGCGTCCCTCCTCCCACCACCAAACATTTTTTTAAATTTTGTTTTTAATTTTAAAATAAGATTGTCCAACAAAATAATGCTAATACCATAGTAATAATTACTATGTTAATTATATATATATATAGTATTGATCTAGTAGGGAAATTATTTATAACCAATAAAATTTATAAAACAATGAATTTTTCTCAATTTCAAACACTACGATGAGCTGATTTCCTTCAATCCAAGTCTTTTCAATTAAGGGTTTCAAATTTTTCTTTTTTTTTCACAGCTGCTTCAACATTGAAGAAAAATCAATTTACAAATAAGGGCTTCAATTCAAGATACCCTTCCCATAAATAAATATGATATAATAGACACAAAGAAGACTGAGGTTTTTAAAGATATTTCCTATAATGAATTCATCAAGATGCCTATGTCGATCTGATGTTGCAATTTGACAAAAATTCAATAATTACAAAAATTCTCATTTCTCAGATCCCTTAGAAATATCCTATTTTTCAATCTTAGAAAAAATTTCTCCTCCAAAATATGTGTGTATAAATGAGCTCTAATCTCTTAATAAAGAGTTTACCCTACCTAGGGTTTCCAGTTTTCAATCATACAAAAGCCTCTCCTTCAAAATAAACTTTTATTGGGTATGTGTAGGATCATGGCCAACCAAACTATTGCCTTAAGTGGTAGTAAAAAATCAGAAAATCAAGGTTATGAATAAAAAAATTGTATGAAATGAATCTATAGGAAATTGAATGAAGTTTGTAATCTACTAGGCCTTATCTAGAGAAAAATCTATTTGATTGTTAAAAATTTTGGATTTTAATGCAGTACTACAAAAATATTAGGGTGTGAATAAAAAGTAGGTGCATGTTTGGCCACCTTAATAGAAATAAGATATTAATATTTTTTAATATAATTATAGATATAAGAAGTAGACTCATGTTCAGATTTGACGCACATTTTTGGGTATTTTTGTTTCAAATAATTAATTAATTATACTACAACTTTTTCAAAATAAAAAACTCATGTGTCTAACCACCTTAACTAATTAAAAACCTTAAAAACTTAATTTTTGTTTGTTTGTTTCTTATTCTAGGTGAAGCATAGAATATAACACAACTTTTGGATTTTCAAAATGTTATACCATTTGAAAGTTATAGTTATTTTTCAATCAGTGTGTTAATTAGCACTTTAAAAATATCTTCATTAGAAATTAACTAATAAATAATTATCAGAATCATAATTTGACAACAATTATATCAATGGGATCTTGCGAGTGTTCTCAAGAAACTCTTTTTGTTTCATTGGATTTCAATGAAAAAATAATTTTCAAATGGCCAGTCGAAGTCTAAATATCAGGAAAACATCACTTAAACACATTTTTTGAGTTGACCAAATAGGTTTGGGAAATACTAAGCCTAATTGGGTATCCAATAGGGAATCGGGTACTGAAAACATGGCGACAAAATACAAAATTTCAAATTTGAGATATTGGGGACCAATTGTACATTTTAAACCAAAAGTCTTTAAAAACATATTGAAATATGCTTTACATTTAAGATATAATGATATTTGAATATTATTATTATTTATTTTATTATTATATATTATATAATAAATTTAGTTTTTGTACTATTATATATGATATTAAATATGATTAGATAATCTATTAGGTTCATAGTACTACATATTATTATATAATATTCTATTTTATCTATATATTATTATTATATATATTATTAAAAATTTATTATTAAATATACTACTATAATATATATTTTAACATAGTATTAGAAATTATTATATAGTATTATATAGTTTATTAAATTGAATATGTCCCAAGGCGTCGTAGGACCCCTAGGGGCATATGCTATGATGATAAGGGTTGAAGAGGGTCGCAGGTTACCTTTGACCCATATGATTGATTACAATATGTCCCTAGTGATCCTTAGCCTATGACTCCCTTTGCCCATATAATAGATTACAACACAACCCTAGGGATCCTAAGACACCTAGGTACACATTTCATGATAAAATGGGTTGAAGGGGGTTGTAGATTAGCTTACAACCTCCTTTGACCCATTTGATCAATTATTATATGTCCTTAGGGGTCTTAGGACCCCTAGGGAGACATGACATGATGAAAAGGGTCAAAGGGGGTCATAGGTTAGCCTACGATTCCCTTCAACCCATATGATGAATTCCAATATGTTCCAAGGGGTCCTGGGAACCCTAACGACACATGTTGTGATGAAATGGGTTGAAGGGGATCATAGGTTAGCCTATGACTCCCTTCAACCCATATGATCAATTACAATATGTCCCAAGGGTTTCTAGGATCTCTAGGGACACATGTTGTGATGAAATGGGGTTGAAGGGGGTTATAGATATGCCTATGACCCCCTTCAACCCATATGATTGATTACAAGGGACACACATCATGATGAAATGGGTCATAGGTTAGCCTACAACCCCCTTTGACCCATATGATTGATTACAATATGTCTCTAGGTGTCTTAGAACCCCTAAGGATACATTTTGTGATGAAATGGATCAAAGGGGTTTGTAGGTTATCTTATGACCCCCTTTGACTAATATGGTCTATTACAATATGTCCCCCCTAGGGACACGTCATGATGAAATGTATTAAAGGGGGTCATATGTTATCCTACAACCCCCTTTGACGCATATGATCAATTAGATTATGTCCCTAAGGGTTCTAGGACCCCTAGGGACACATGTCATGATGAAATGGGTTGAAAGTGGTTGTAGGTTAGCCTAAGACCCACTTTGACCCATATGATCGATTACAATATGTTCCAACGGGTCCTAGGATCCCTAAGGACACATAACATGATGAAATGGGTTGAAGGTTAGCCTACGACCCCCTTTGACTGATATGATTATTTATAATATGTCCCTAGGGGTCGTAGGGCCCCTAGGGAGACATGTCATGATGAAATGGGTTGATGGGGATCATAGGTTAGCCTACAACCCCATTCGATACATATAATCAATTACAATATGTCCCTAGGGGTACTAGAACCCATAGGGACATATGTCATGAGGAAATGGGTTAAAGGGGGTCGCAGGTTAGCCTACAACCCCTTCGACCCACATGATCAATAATTGTGTAATTATAATTAATAATAATATATATACAATATGTAATCATAATAAATACATACATACATACATACATACATACATACATACATACATACATACATATATATAATATAGAGACATACATATATATGATTTAATAAATACTATTATATATGATATAAATATTACATTTTATAATATATGCATAATATATATAATAATACATGTATATACTAATAAATGATAGATAATAACTATATTATATAATAATATATAATAAAGTAAGTTCTATATACTTATATAATTGTGTCCACTTGATTTCCTGCTTAACATAACAATACATAATAAGTAAATTCTATACATTTGTATAATTTTCCCTACTTTATTTCTCTCCAAATTTTGATTACAGATTTTGGATACCCAATAATGGACCGGGTACTCGATATGAGATTTGGTATCCAAATGTTTTTACTGGCATACTTTTACCAAAATATTATCTGTCACTACAGACCGAACAATCAATTTTTTGGCTTTTTCACAGGGCTCAACAATATTTTTATAGAGAAAACTTTGTTTGGGGTACATTGTTTGAAAAATTGGCTACAAAACTTGATAATGTGCCTAGTATTGTCATCTGAATGGGGAGAAATAGTTGTCAAAAGGCTAAACACAAAAGGAAGGTATTAGATGAAGACATTGTAACACATAGGAAAAGAGACAGGGAAAATTGCCAAAGGAAGAGATAAGGTATGTTAAATTTCAATCTAGCTGACAATGTATTTGATCAAAGATGAAATTATAGATTCAAAAAATGAATATGTTTAGTTGGGAAATGAAAATGTGCCAATTAATAATGACAATGCTAGGATTGAGAATTTGGAGAATGAAAATCTACTAGTTCATTATATGAATGCTAGGATTGACCATGCCAAAAATGAAAATGCGTAGGAACCTTACATATCTCCTAATTGTAATTGAAATGAAGGTCCTAACACCTACCCATAGTAACAATGAAGTGCCAAGGAACTTTAATTCCTAGAAAGTTTCATTCTATTATTTTTTAGAGTATTTCACAATATAGACGATTGATAGATTCATAAAATTAAATGGATTTAATAAGTCAATAGAAACTTTATCCAAATTATCATATATGTTGTCATATAAATCATCTTGATTATGAAAATGTTGGAGACATCATCTATCCTTGTCTATTATTTTTGAGTAGTGTATGTCTTATCTTCATTATGAGAATGTTTGAGACAGCATCTAGCCTTGTGTATAATTTTAGACTTGATTAGTGGACTATTGGTATCCTACTTCATTGTTGCAAAAGTGTTTATAACCATTGATATGCATAGAATACAAAAATGGTTAATTAAAATTGATGAAACCATTATTATTATTTTGGAAGGAAAAAAATCACAAAGAACCATTTAGTTATGGGATTCAAAACTAGATAGGATGTTTTTTGGAAAGAAAATAGTGGTGGGGTAATGCCAACTTTTTATGTACTTATTAAAGATGCAAAACATGGGACCTATGCTTTCTAAATTGAAGATTTGTGTCTAATGCAGGAGCATCTAAGGATCAAAGTTGTTGACTTAGATGTAGGTTTTGGTCAAGATTTACTTCTAAGGGTCATAACTTTTGACTCAGATGTGGGTTTGGCTAATTTTTTTACAAGCTATTATGTTAGGAGGAGCCATTTGGATTGTAAATTGAACTTAGCTTGATTGGTGGCCATTTTGACTTTTTTTTAGAAGCCTAAAATATCATCTTTGCCTTTGAAATTGGATTTTTGTTTTTTTTTTCCAATTTTTTAGAATGTTGTTTTTGTAATAAATCTAAAATCATATTCTTGATTTTGTAGATTAGCTGGCAATTCATCTTGCCTTAGTTGGGGGCTTTTCTTGGGAAAAATCAAGATTCGTAGGATGGGTTTTGAAAATTACCAAAAATGGAAAATTTTATTTTTCCTACAAAATATACCAAATATGGTAATTTTAAAAATTGTAATAAGTAGTTTTTTTTCTTTCATTGTAGAGGCAAAGTAGAGTAGTAAAAGTTTAATGAAGAATCTGGCATTTTGAAACTTCTATGTTGTGTAATTTTCTGAGTTATTGTTTTGAAGGGTTTGGGCTACATCATTTGGTATCAGAGCAAGAAGATGGCTAGGAGAGGAAGAGGAAGAGGAAGAAAAAGAGGAGTTGTCATGCTGATGTAAAGATTGATGTTGGATATGCAAAGGTAGATTGAATGACTTAGTGAGTGACTAGATAATTAAGGAATACAAAGAGGGAATGAATCTTATGAAGAGGGAAACCAAAGAGGTGCTGATCAAAATGAAGAAAATATAGATGAAAGGTTAGAAGAAATGAGCTATGAATATATATTTCTTACGGCTTTAGAAGGAATAAGTGAAGCAATACAGATTGGTATTTTAGAATATGTTAGTAGTCTTAAACTAGAAGAACTAATAAAATGGCTAAGCGAGATGGGGAAATTTTTTAAATGGAAGCCTATGATAGAAGAAAAGAAGATGAAGTTTGCATGCACAAAATTAAAAGGCCATGCAATGATATGGTGGGATCACCTCTAAAAGGAAATAAATAGAATGTAAATGGAAAAGATTAAGACATGGAGCAAGATGGAGAAAAACCTGGAAGAAAAATTCTTACCCATGGATTATTCACAAACCCTCTTTCACAAATTCTAGAATTTGAAGAAAAACTTGTCTTTAGTGCAAGACTATACAAATAAATTCTACAAGTTATCCATGCCCATAGAGAATCAATGAAATAATGAGTAGATGGCTGCTATATATATGAACAGCCTAAAATTCTCTATCCAAGATGAACTAAGCATGCATCATGTTAATAGTATGGAGGAAGCCTACCAATTAGCTCTAAAGGTTGAAGAAAACTAGAATAGACAATATATCTAGAGGAATAGAGGTGGTCGAAGGGGTACCTCAACTCCATTTCAGGGAGCTTCTAAAAATGGTTAGGGAGAATCCTTTCAAGGATTTTTAAAAAAAAAAGACATTAGGCAAGATCCTCCAAATCAAGAAAGAGGAAGGGGGTTTTAGAGAGGTTGAGGCTATGGAAGTGGAAGAGGCTGTGAAAACCAAAGAAGGTCTCTGACTTATTTTAGGTGTGGAGAAGAAGGACATAGGGCCTTTGAGTGTTTCAATTTTAACATGCAAGATAGAAATCAAGGAGTGCCATCTAGAGTGAACCTAGCCTAGCCTGACAATGAAGGATTATTCACAAACCCTCTTTTGCAAATTCCAAAAATTGAAGCAAAACTTGTCTTCGGTGCAAGACTATAAAAATGAATTCTACAAGTTATCCATGCACATAAAGCATCAATAAAATAATGAGAAGATGGATGCTAAATATGAATGGTCTAAAATTCTCTATCCAAGATGAATTGAGCATGCATCATGTTAATAGTATGGAGGAAGCCTACCAATTAGCTCTAAAGGTTGAAGAAAAGTAGAATAGGCAATATATCCAAAGGAATAGAGGTCATTTAAGGTGTACCTCAACTCCATTTTAGGGAGGTTCTAATAATGGTTAGGGAGAGTCTTTTCAAGGATTTTAAAAAAATATAGACACTAGGCAAGATCCTCCAAATCAAGAAAGAGGAAGGGGGTTTTAGAGAGGTTAAGGCTATGGAAGTAGAAGAGGCTGGGAAAACCAAAGAAGGCCTCTCACTTGTTTTAGGTATGGAGAAGAAGGACATAGGGCCTTTGAGTGTTCCAATTTTAACATGCAAGATAGAAATCAAGGAGGGTCATCCAAAGTGAGCCTAGCCCAGTCTGACAATGAAGGATCTAAATAAGAAGTGTCTCCAAATATCAAAGAAAGACTCATGATGAGGAGAAAAATGATTATTCTAGCCAAGGAGGATGTAGAGGAGAAAGAAATTGATGGTTCATGGCTAAGAACCAAAATATTTTGGACAAGGTGTACCTCAGGAGGAAAGATATGCCAAGTAATTATTGATGTAGGAAGTTGTGAGAATATGGTTTCTAAAGAAATGGTGGAGAAACTAAATCTCCAATGTGAAAAGCACCCTCGTCCTTATCAGATTGCATGGTTTTGAAAAGGGAAAAGAAGTCATAGTAGGTAAGAGATCTCTTATTAAATTTTCCATAAGAAAGGTCTACAAGGATTAGCTATAGTGTGATGTGATTCTGATAGACACATGCCATGTCCTCCTGGGTCATCTTTGGCAGTATGATAGAAAGGTTATTCATAATGGGGAAAAGAATACTTACACCTTCTGGAAGGATGGATCTAAGGTAATCTTATTACCTCTTAGGGGTGATGGAAAAACTAAAAGTATGCTATCTAAAAAAGAACTTGTCAAGGAGATGAAAGTAATAGGGTGTTGTTATGCAGTGGTAGTTAAAAAGGGGAAATAGGAAGACTTGACTATACCACCAGAAGTAGTTGTGGTGTTGGAAAAATATTTAGATGTTATTCTAGAGGAGCTAACAGATGGAATTCCCCCAAAATGAGATATCCAACTTCATATTTATAGTCAATTCTTCCTATTTCCCCTAATCAAGTGACATACATAACGAGTCTAACACAACATGTAGAACTAGACAAACATGTGACATAGCTCATACAAAAAGGTTTAGTATAGGAAAGCATGAGCCCTTGTGTTGTCCTAGCACTATTAACCCCAAAGAAAGATGGAATGTGTAGGATGTGCATAGACAATTGAGCCATCAATAGGATAACCATTAGGTATTGGTTTCCTATCCCATATTTAGATGACATGGTGGATGTTCTTGCTAGAGCAATGCATTTCTCTAAGATTGATCTGTGAAGTGGGTACCACTAGATCTGCATCCAAGAAGGGCATGAGTGGAAAATTTCTTTCAAAACTATGGATGGTTAATATGTATGGAAGGTCATGCCTTTTGGTTTATCCAACACACCTAGTACTTTTATGAGACTCATAAACATTGTGTTGCATTCCTACATTGGTAATTTTGTAGTAGTTTATTTTGATGATATACTAATTTTTAGTAAGGGAAGGTAAGAACATCTGCAACACCTAAGGATCATATTGGGGGTATTGAGAAGAGAGAGACTCTATGCCAATTTGAAGTAGTGTAGGTTCATGCAAGCAAGCTTGGTTTTTTTGGAGTTTTTCATTTTTGCAAATGGTGTCAAGATGGATCCAGAGAAAGTTTGAGTCATTATTGAATGTCATAGTCCACGTAGTATCATGGAGGTGAGAATTTTTCATGGCTTGGATACTTTCTATAGAAAGTTCATTCATAATTCAACAATATTATAGCACCTATGATAGACTGCACTAAGAGTCAGGAGTTTTCATGGACCAAAGAGGCTGAAGAGATTTTCCAATACCTAAAGAAGAAGGTCACTAAAGCTCCAATACTAGCCCTACCAGATTTTGATGAAGTATTTGAAGTGGACTATTATGCCTCACATGTGGGCATTGGTGCTATACATAGTCAAGAAGGTAGGCCCATTTCCATTTTTAGTGAAAAATTAAATGATGTGCAAAACAAGTATTCTACATATGATAGAGAATTCCATGCAATTATGTAGGCTTTGAGACACTAGAAGCATTATCTAGTAGCCAAATAATTTTTGTTATTTATAGACCATATTGCTCTAAAATACTTGAACATAGAAAAGACATTGAACACTAGACATGCAAAATGGGTCTCTTTCCTAAAGGAGTTTAATTTTCTTTCTAAAACATAAACCAATGAAATAAAATGAAGTTACAGATGCCTTGAGTAAGCAAGTTGTTCTTGTAACTATCATGGAAATAGAACTAGAAGTGGTTGGCTTTGATGAAATCAAATACTTGTATGAATCTAATAGTGACTTTTGGGAGGTTTTTGATTAGTTGAAGAATCTAGTACCTTGGCACATAGACACTATTCAAGGTGAGTATCTTATGAAAGATGGTTATTTATTCAAGGGGAAGTAGTTGTTTGTTCTTGTAGGTTCAATGTGGGAAAATATTATTAGAGAATTTCATGGCAGTGCTATGGTTGGGCATTTTGGGAAGGATAAAAGAATAGCTTTGGTAGCAGATAAGTACTACTAGCCAAAGATGAAGTGAGTATCACCAGGTTTGTGGAAAGGTGTTAAATTTGTCAAGTAGCCAAAGAGAACTCCCAGAACATTGGATTGTACATGCCATTACTAATACCAATATAACCATGGATAAACTTGAGTATGGATTTTATATTGAGACTACCACATACATAGTGAGGTAATGACTCTATCTTTGTAGTTGTGAATAGATTCTAAAAAATGGCTCATTTCATTGCTTGTAAGGAAACTAGTGATGCCAGTAGGTGTTAGTTTGTGGTGACTGATTAGGAAAGTACTGTACATACTTCATAAATTAAATTTTTTTGGGTTGTGGCTGACATTATGGCTAACATATGGATGACATATGGCTGACATGTTGTAACCCTAAAGTGGCATAAAAATACTTGTATAAAAGGGCTTAGGGTTAGGGATTGTTTAATTGTGGTGATGTGAAAATTGGCTCTTGTGGTGGTATTGAGCTATAAGGGATTACAGATTGTAATCAGGTTGCAATCATTGGATCATAATAATATTGGACTTATTGTTTGGTGGATGTAGCCCAGGGATTGGGTGAATCACATTAAATCTTAGTGCCTTGTGTTCTTTTCTATGTAATCTATTATTTTAAGTTTTTAGTTATATTTGCATGTAATTGTTATTTATGTCTATGGTTTGATCCTAACAAGTGGTATCAGAGTGAGGTTTTTTTTTTGTTATCCTATGTAGGAAAGTGTCACAGTTGTGTGGGAGTCTCATAGTTGAGTGGGAGCGATGAAAGACGAGGGTAAGTAGAGGGTTGATAGGTCTAATGGGTAGAAATTATACTTATAGAAGATGCAAATGGAAGACTATCTTTATTAGAAGGATTCATGGAAGCCGTTAGAAGGAAAAGCCAAGAATCAGGGATCTATGTCAAATGATGAATGAGATCTTTTGCATAGAAAGGAACTTGGAAGCATTCGATTATGCCTAGCACCATTGGTGGCATTTAATATTACAAAAGTGAAGACATAAAAAGAGTTGATGAAAACCCTAGTGACACTATATGAAAAGCCCTCCATTTCAAACAAGGTATTTCTCATGAAGTGTTTATTTAATATGAAAATGGTAGAAGGTGGATCTATTACAGATCATTTAAATGAGTTTAATACTATTACTAGTTAGTTATCTTCTATGGGTATCAATTTTGAAGAAGAAATTAGGGCTTTCTTGATTTTGTGTTCTTTACCTAAAAGCTGGAATGGCTTGGTAATCGCTATGAGTAATTCTATTTTTGGATCTAGTACCCTAAAATATGATGATGTGATCGGTGTTATTTTGAGTGAGGAAACTCATAGAAAATCCTCAGGTGGATCTACATTAGGAAGTGCTTTGAATGCACAAAGCAGGGGTAGAATGATTGAGAGAGGAAGTAATTCACAAAATTGTGGAAAATAAAGAGGAAAGTCAAAGGGGAGGAGGTATCAATCGAGAGGACCGAATGACTGCTAGTACTGTGAGAAACCAGGTCGTAAAAAGAAAGATTGATGCAATCAAAAGAAAAATGAAGGAGATAAACTAGATGGAGACAAGGAAGCAAATGTGGTAAGTAAAAAATCCAAAGAGGATGCTTTGCTTCTACCTTTACAAAGTGTTGATGATTCATGGGTTTTAGATTCTAGTGCTTCATTTCATGCTACACCTCATAGAGGTCATTTCATTGATTATGTCTAGGGGGATTTTGGGCTTGTTTATTTGAGGGATAATGAACCTTGTCAGATTGTTGGAAAGGGAAAAATTAAGATTAAGTTGCAAAATGGGAATCATTGGCTACTACATGAGGTAAGACATGTTCCAAGGCTGAGTAGGAATTTAATTTTAGTAGGGCAACTTGGTGCTGAGGGTTGTGTGGTCACTTTTAATGATAAAAATTGGAAGGTTTCAAAAGGTTCCCTTGTAGTAGCAAAAGGTGTGAAAGTAGGCATCTTATATCTTTGTACAAGTCATATTGTTCCTTCTACTTTAATTGTTTCAAAGAAAAATGAATGTTCAGGAACAATTGCTACAGTTGAGGAAGGAGAACAAAAAGTTGTTGTAGATTCTAATATAACACTATGGCACAATAGACTTGGGCACATGAGTGAGAAAGGTATGAAAGTACTTCATTCAAAGAAATTTTTACCAGGTCTAAAATGTTTTAATATGGACTTCTGTGAAAGTTGTGTGTATGGAAAACAAAAGAGAGTGAATTTTGTAAAGACTAGGAAGGAAAACAAAAAGGAGAAATTAGAGCTTGTGCATATAGATGTATGGGGACCAGCTCAACTATATTCCCTTGGTGGCTCTCATTATTATGTTACATTTATTGATGACACAACTAGAAAATTATGGGTTTATTTCCCTAGTCAAAAATTTGATGTATTTCAAACTTTTAAGAAATGGAAATGCTTGGTTGAAAATGAGACTGGTAAGAAATTAAAATGTCTCAGATCTAATAGTGGTGGTGAGTATTGCAGTTGTGAATTTGAAGATTATTTCTCCACTAATGGTATTCATAGACAGAAAACTATTCCAAGGACTCCATAGGAAAATGGAGTGGCTGAATGCATGAACATGACTATAATGGAGCACACAAGGAGCATGAGGTTGGATGTTGGGTTGCCCTTACACATGTGGGCAGAGACTATCAATAATATTGTATATTTGATTAATAGAGGTCCCTCTACTCCTTTGGGCTATGGTATTATAGAGGAAGCATGGACTGGTAAGAAGATGAGGTATTCTTTTCTCAAAACCTTCGACTGTAAAGCATTTGCTCACATAGATTCTAAAAATTGAACCAAGCTAGAAGCTAAGTCAAAGAAATGTGTATTTTTTAGATATGGCATTAATGAATTTGGTTATAGGCTTTGGGATTTTGAAAATCATAAAATTTTAAGAAGCGGGGACGTCATATTCAATGAGAAAGTGTTGTACAAAGATTTGTTGCAGCAACATGAGAAGAAAGAATATGACTATGTAGTGTTGGATGATACTCCAAAAGCTGATGTTCCAGCTATTCTTCATGATGTGCAACAACCGTAACAACAAATACCACACACACCGATGAATGTTAGATGGTCAAGAAGGAAAATTAGACCTCCAGAAAGATTCTCTCACTCTTTCTATTTAATTTTACTTATTGATGCTGGTGAGCCTAAATGTTATGATGAAGCTATGTAGGTGGATACTAAGATTTAGAGGGAGTCTAAAATGAAAGATGAAATGGACTATTTTCTTAAGAATAAGACATAGGATTTATGCAAGTTCCTTGCAGGTAAAAGAGCTTTACAGAATAAGTGGGTTTATAGGTTGAATGAAGAGGAAGGAGGTAAGAAAATATTTAAAGCCAAGTTATTTGTGAAAGGATTTGCATAGAGGAAGGACATTGATTTTGATGAGATATTTTCTCCTGTTGTTAAGATGACTTCCATTCGTACTATTTTAAGTCTTGTGGCTACTAAAGATTTTCATTTAGAGCAACTTGATGTTAAAATAGTCTTCCTTCATGGTGATTTGGATGAAGAGATATATATTGTTCAGCCATAGGGATTTGTAGTCAAAGGTAAGGAGAACTTAATGTGAAAATTGAAGAAAATTTTATATGTCCTGAAGCAAGCACCTCGGCAATAGTATCTAAAATTTGATAGTTTTATGCATGAGCATGGATACAATAGGTGTCATTTAGATCATTGTGTTTATTTTAAGAGGTTGGATGATGAAAGATACATTATTTTATGTTTATATGTTTATGATATGCTTGTAGTTGGGTCTAACATGGATCACATTAAGGGGTTGAAACACAAATTAGAACATGCATTTGCTATGAAGGATTTGGGGGTAGAAAAATAGATCCTTGGTATAAAGATTTGTAGAGATAGGAAAAATAGAAAATTGATGCTATCTCAGGTTGATTATGTTGAGAAGGTGTTGCAACATTTCTCTATGGAGAATGCTAAAGCTGTCAGCACAATGGGGGCTCTACTACTAATTTACAAGGTTATGTTGACTTAGATTTGGTAGGGGATATTGATACCAAGTGGAGTACTATAGGTTATGTCTTTACTATTGGTGGGGCAGACATGAGCTGGGTTTCTAGGTTACGGAAGGTTAATGCTTTATCCACTATAGAGGAAAAGTATGTAGCTACTACAAAGGTAGCCAAGGAGATGATATGGCTTGAATTCTTCTTGGAAGAATTGAGACACCCTCAGAGGGATAATTATTTGTTTACTAATAGTCAAAGTTCCATTCATCTTGCAAAGAATTCAACTCTGCATTCAAAGACCAAACACATATAGTTATGGTACCATTTCATTCGATCAATTTTGGAGGATGGATAGTTAAAGCTAGATAAGATACATACAGATGATAATCCAATAGATATGTTTACAAAGGTAGTTACAAGGGAGAAGCTAAACTCCTCTTCTGCTTTAGTTGGTCTTCTAGGCTGAACATGAATAAAAGAGCAATAGAGTCCAGGGTGGTTTAATCTAGTGGGAGCCCCATGTGGTAGCGATATAGCTACCAGATTAGTCTCCAAGTGGGAGATTGTTAGTTTGTGGTGACTAATCAGGAAAGTACTGTACATACTTCATAAATTCTTTGGAGTTTAGGAAATTGCACCAAAAAATTGTTTTGGGTCATGGTCGACATTGTGGCTGATGTATGGCTGACATATGGCTAACATGTTGTAACCCTAAAGCAGCATAAAAATACTTGTATAAAAGGGCTTAGGATTAGGGATTGTTTAATTATGGTGATGCAAACATTGGTTCTTGTGGTAGTATTGAGCTATAAGGGATTACATATTGTAATTAGGTTGTAATCATTGGATCATAATAATATTGGACTTGCTATATGGTGGACGTAGCCCACGAATTAGGTGAACCATGTTAAATCTTGGTACCTTGTGTTATTTTTTATGTTATCTATTATTTTTTGTTATTGGTTATATTTGCATGTAATTGTTATTTCTATGTGTGGTTTAATCCTAATAGTAGGGTGGCCAAGTTATTCTTTTATGAAATAGTCAGATTGCACGGGGTTTTAAAAATGAACACCTCTAATCAAGATACTAGGTTCTTGAGTCATTTTTGGAGGACCTTATAGAAGAAGATGGGGACAAAGTTACAATTTAGTAGTGCTTAGCATCCAGAAACTAATGGACAAATAGAAGTTTTCAATCATAGTTTGGGTAATTTATTGCGATGGATTTTGTAGAGAATCCCAAACAATGGGTTTTGGCTTTGCCCTAGGTAAAATTTTTGTATAACAACTCAGTGAATAGGTCAACTAGTAAGTCACCATTTCAACTTGTTTATGGTCCTAATACTTAGGGTGTTCTAAATTTTGTGCAACTTCCCTTGGGTGAAAAATTTAGTGATGATGGAGAAGCCTTTGGAGAGCAACTCCATCAATTGCAAGAAGATGTGAGACAAAAGTTACAAGACAACAATGAGTAGTACAAAGCTTCCACAGATGCTACTAGAAGGTATCATGTTTTTAGTACAAGTAATCTAGTGATGGTTTATCTTAGAAAGGAGAGGTTTCCTACTAGGATTTATCATAGATTAAAATATAAGAAAATTGGTCCCTACAAGATGCTAAAGAAGATTGATGATAATGCTTATGAGGTAGAGCTCCCTAGTGGTCTTGATATATCTCCTATGTTTAATATTTCTAATTTATAGACTTTGCAAGGTGATGATGCCTTTGTTGAAAATGAGGATGTGGTAGACTAAACATACACTATCCCCATCAGAAAAGGGAAAATATTGCACAAATTCTAGACAAGAATGTCATGTCCCCTTTTCAAATAATTAAAAAAATAATAAACTTTGCTAAGGAAGGCAAGCTCCAAAAAGGTGAAGTTTCAGAAAAAGGGGCTAATCTTTGGAAACCAATGGACTAATAAATAAAAATTATTATTAAATTATATTTTATTAACCCCTCTTGGACGTGAGTTAGGGTTATGCCCTCTTTTAAGGGGTTTGGAGGCATTTTGGGCTCATTCTAGAACTTCATTTTTGCTCATTTCTTTGTTGTTCTTCAGAGGCTGCCAAACTTGTGGAGAAGGAGAACTAAGAATGGGAGTTTTTAGGTTTCCAAGAAGGCTAAGGATGAGAGTTTGAATCCATTCCATGTGCATTCTCATACAGAGTTTGCCTTTGTGCTGAACAATGCAGATTTGTGGGTTTTTGGGTGTGTTTTTGTATGAGTTTGGTGTTTCCAAGGTTGCCAAACCTATGGAGAAGGAGACCCAAGAATGGGAGTTTGTAGGTTTCCAAGAAGGCTAAGGATGGGAGTTTGAAGCCAGTCCATGTGCATGCTCATACAGAGTTTGCCTTTGTGCTGAACAGTGCATATTTGTGGGTTTTTGGGTGTGTTTTTGTATAAGTTTGGTGTTTCCAGTTGAGTATTTCATATTAGTTTGGGTTGCTGCTGTATTTAAAACTTTAAGATATTAAAATAGAGATAAATATATGTATTGGGATGTGATTAAACTTCTGAGGTAGTTTATTAGTGTTTTTGTGGTGTTTCTGGGCATTTTTGTGTTAATTTTGAGAGCCCGTTGAGCATAGTTTTTGTCCTACATTTGTGAACTGTTGTGTAAAGGCTTTATAGATCTAGAAATGTCATTTTGTAGGCTGTTATGCTGCTGAAATTTTTGTAAAAATTTCCATTTTTAGATCTATTAATAATTTGTGAAGTTGTGAATTTTTTGGCACTATTTTGGACATACCCGATTTGGTTTTTATTGAGAAATTGGTGGATCTTTGTAATATTGAATTGTTTGATTTTAAAGATCTGATTTGAGGCTTGAAATATCATACAAAATCAGTAAAGGGACATTTCAGTGGTATCGGAGCCATGATCTTGCCAGCCTGAGGGTTTGTAGAAGTTTGCATGTTAGTTTTAACAACTACCCAGATCTTGCATGTCAGTTTTGACAACTACCCAGATCTTGCATGTCATATTTTATGGTTGCATGTTGCTTCTAATTAGTTGCATGTCAAAATTTATGGTCACATGCAACTAAGTGAAAGAGAAAAAAGATATTTGCAGCGAGAAAAGAATAAAGAAATTTTGATCAAACCTCCAGTTGAAGGTAAAAGTATAAAATCCAAGGAAGGAAAAAGTATGGGTGATCCAGATGAGATGGCAAAGAAATTCTTCCAAGAGATCCAAAATAATCAGAAGCAAAAAATGGATAGTTTGGCACAAACTAGAGAGGCTTTGCGAATATTGACAGAAAAACTACAAGGAGTTGCATCTATTAATGAGAAAGGGAGCACTTCAGAGGAGCCAAGAAATATGAAATCCACACCATCTAAATCAACCAAAACTATTTTCTTGCCTGTAGATGAGCCACCAGTACCAAATCCAGCCATTAATCCCATGGAAGAGGTTACAGGTAACTTGATTGCATTAAGAGCTACTTATAATTGCTTAGATGATGACTTTCGTAGTTCGATTCCTTTTAGAGAATATGTGGATATGATGAACACTTTGATGCCCATGAAAGAGAATAGGAGAGAGCATGACATAAGTGGAAGAGAGATCAAAAATAAAATAAGCAAGTTTACAGCACCTACTTTTGATGGAACAAATAAAATTTCAGCTAGAGCATGGCTACAAAAATTACAGACTTTCTTCACACTTAACCCCATGAAGGAGAGTGATGCTATTCAATTTGCAAGTCTACACTTGGAAGATGCAGCCTATGATTGGTCGTATCATGGAATGACTACTCAAGGTCATGATCAGGTAACTACATTTGATGATTTCAGTCAAAGAGTGATAGATAGATTTGACCTCAAGGATGATGAAGAGTACTTTAAAGAATTTTCAAAGTTGAAGCAAACCAAATCAGTTAATGAGTATATAGAAGAGTTTCAAAAAGTGGCTATTATGGTACCTGATATGAGTGAAAAGAGGATTATTTATCTTTTTCTTGATGGTTTAGAAGATTCTGTTAAGGGTTTGGTTAAGGCTTTCTCACCCTCAACCTTACAGGAAGCTATCAAAAGAAGCTTGCAACTTGAAACTTGTGTGCCTATGAAATCAATCACTAATCAAAAACCCCCAAATCTTTGGCAACATAAGGGAAATTTTCAAAAAAAGACTTTCCCAACACTACCACCAAAAGATGTGATAAATGTGGCAAAAAAGAAGGTAGATGAAGAGACTAGGAGTGAATTACGAAGGAAAAAGCTTTGTTTTACTTGTAGAGAACCATGGGTTCTAGGACACAGATGTTTGGGGAAAGGTCAAGTGCACTATATTGAAGTTGCTTCAGAATCTGATTCAGATGAGCATGAGGAATTTCATGATACTAAGGAGGACGTAGAAGAAGAGAAAGAAAAAGAAATTAGCAAGGATGGCACTTTAGCAGCATTATCGGGAGTCCCAAGATACCATCCCTTTCAAATTCGAGGGGTACTAGCAGGGAAAAGGTTGACAGTTCTTCTTGATAGTGGGGCAACTCACAATTTTATTGATGAGGGTTTTGTCATGAAAAAAGGGCTTAAAGTAGAAGATTTTGAGGGATTCAATGTTACGGTAGCTGATGGATTCACTATGCCTTGCACACGGGTGGTGAAACAACTCAAGATGACCTTAGGAGATTATGAGTTATGTGATGACTTCTATGTGGTTGGTATTGGGGAGACAGATCTTGTATTGGGTGTTCAATGGTTGCACTCTATCGGAGGTTATTACATGAACCATCAAACTATGGAGTTTAAATTTCATTCCAATGGGAAAAAAGTCATATTGAGAGGTTTATTGAATGGAGCACCTAAGGTAGTCTCTGCAAAGAGGATGGAGAGGACTTTTCGAAGAGGACAAGTAACATGGGTAGCAGGAGTCATAATCCATCCAAAAAGCTCTCCAAAGAATCAAGGTAATTTCCATTTTGAAATTCAAAATATTCTTGATAAGCATAGTATAGTTTTCAATGATTTGCCTCCAGGATTACCACCAGATAGAGGTTTTGAGCATGTTATAGAGTTAAAACAGGGTGCCAAACCAGTTATAACAACCCCATACCGCCATCCAAGAGGTTATAAGGAAGAAATTGAAAAAATTATTAAAGAACTCCTGGACATGGGATTCATAAGGCCTAGCTCTAGTCCATTTGCATCATCTATGGTACTTGTCAAGAAAAAGGATGGTACAATGAGAATGTGTATAGACTACAGGTCTCTAAATAAGAAGACCATAAAAAATAGGTATCCCATACCATTCATAGATGAACTCATTGATGAGTTACATGGTGCTGTATACTTCTCAAAAATTGACTTAAGATTAGGGTACCATCAAATCCGAATGAGGAGTGAAGATGTGGAAAAGACTGCTTTCAAATGTCACTATGGGCACTTTGAATTTCTTGTTATGCCATTTGGCCTCACTAATGCACCTGCAACATTCCAATCTTTTATGAATAAGGTATTCAGCCAGCATCTTCGAAAATTTGTTTTGGTATTTTTTAATGATATCTTGATTTACAGTAAAACATGGGAAGAGCATCTAAAGCACATAGACACTGTTTTGGGAATCTTGGAGCAGCAATCCTTCTATGCTAAGCTATCTAAATGTGAGTTAGGTTTGATAGAGATCCTATATTTGGGACATATTATAAGTTCTAAAGGAGTACAGGTTGATCAACAAAAAATCTAGGCAATTTTGGATTGGCCTCCACCCACTAATCTTACACAGTTGAGAGATTTCTTCAGGTTGTGTAGCTACTATAGGAGATTTTCCAAGGGATTTTCTCAGCTTGCTGCCCCCTTGACTGATTTGATAAAGGAAGGAGCTTTTGTTTGGATAGAAGAGGCACAATTTTTTTTTTTAAAGCTTAAGGAGGTAATGAGTTCATGCCCTGTGCTTGCAATTCTAGATTTCTCTTTACCTTTTGTTGTTGAATGTGATGCTTCTAGAGAAGGTATAGGGGCTGTCCTAACTGAAAGGGGACATCCAATAGCATTTGAGAGTAGAAAATCAAATCAATCAGAGAAAGGTTACTCCATTTATGATAAGAAAATGTTGGCAATCATGCATGCACTTCATAAGTTTAGACAATATTTGGTATGTGGGAGATTCATTGTTAAGACAAACCATAATAGCCTCAAGTTCTTCTTGAACCAAAGGGATTTGAATGACTGTCAACAAAAATGGGTAAGAAAATTGCAAGCTAATTATTTTGATATTGAATACATGAAAGGAAAGAATAATTTGGTTGCTGATGCTCTCTCAAGAAAGCCCGCTTTGTGTTCCTTATCATCTATCTCTGCTGATTGGAAAGTCTCCATAATTTTAGAGTATGCTAAAGATTCCTTTGCCACCAAGATTTTGGATAAGTTAGTGGATGATAATAGGTACAAGGTTATTGATGAATTGATTTATTACAAGAATAGGATCTTCTTAGTGCCAGGGTCAAAAACTAAGGAGAGGATATTGAGGGCCTTTCATGACACACCTTTGGCTGGTCATCAGGGATACTTCAAGACATACAAGCAAATTTGAGAGCGGTTTTCATGGAAGGGTATGAAGGAGGATGTCTTTAAACACATTAAGGAATGTATGGTATGCCAACAAAGCAAGAGTGAGCAAAATTTTCTTGCAGGGTTGTTGCAGCCACTTCCTATTCCCGAACAAAAATGGGAAAGTATTTCCATGGACTTCATTACTGGGTTGCCCAAGGTTCAAGGTAAGGATTGCATATATGTTGTGGTAGATAGACTAACTAAGTATGCACATTTCTTTCCTATCACATCTTATTTCAAGGCATCACAAGTGGCCGAATTGTTCTTCAAGGAAATTTTTAGATTACATGGTTTGCCTAGAAACATTGTTAGTGACTGGGATAGTAGATTCCTCAGCTCTTTTTGGAAGGAGCTCTTTCATTTGGTAGAAAATGAACTCACTCCCAATACTAGCTATCACCCTCAAACAGATGGACAAACAAAGATAGTTAATAAATGGATAGAGGGATATTTGAGGAACTATGTTTCAAATCAACAACATGCTTGGGTGAAATGGTCACACCTAGGGGAGTATTGTTACAATACATCTGATCACATGTCTATTGGTATGCCTCCTTTTCATTCTCTTTATGGTTATGATGCCCTTTGCTTTGTTGATCTAATAATTTTCGATAGCAGAGTACCCGCAGGAAGTGATTTCGTCAAGCAAAGCCAAGACATAATAAGGTCCCTCAAGGATAATCTACACCATGCACAGAACCAACAAAAGATATATGCTGATAGGAAAAGGATTGAAAGATCTTTTGAGGTGGGAGATTTGGTATTTTTTAGGTTGTATCCATATAAGCAAAGCACCTTGAAGAGGAGTGGTGCAGAGAAACTCAAGCCAAGGTTCTATGGGCCTTATAAAATCATTAAGAAGGTAGGAGAGGTAGCTTATGAATTGGAGCTCCCACCAAACAACAAAATACATAATATTTTTCACATATCTTGCCTAAAGAAGGTTTTAGGCCAGCAAACCATAGTATCTATAGAATTACCACCTCTTGATGATGAAGGGAAATTAGTTTTGATACCAGAAGAGATTTTGGATACAAGAGAGAAAAGATTGAGAAACAAGAGTGTCATAGAGCATTTGGTCAAATGGAAAGGATTACCACTAGAGGATGCAACTTGGGAAGGAGCACATATTCTTGAGAATTCCAACCTTGATTTCTTGAGGACAAGCAATATTTGGGAGGGGAGGACTTGTCATGTGCCCTTTTCAAATAATTAAAAAAATAATAAACTTTACTAAGGCAGGCAAGCTCCAAAAAGGTGAAGTTTCGGAAAAAAGGGCTAATCTTTGGAAACCAATGGACTAATAAATAAAAATTATTATTAAATTATATTTTATTAACCCCTCTTGGACGTGAGTTAGGGTTATGCCCTCTTTTAAGGGGTTTGGAGGCATTTTGGGCTCATTCTAGAACTTGATTTTTGCTCATTTCTTTGTTGTTCTTCAGAGGCTGCCAAACCTGTGGAGAAGAAGACCCAAGAATGGGAGTTTGCAGGTTTCTAGGAAGGCTAAGGATGGGAGTTTGAAGCCATTCTATGTGCATGCTGATACAGAGTTTGCCTTTGTGCGGAACAGTGCAGATTTGTGGATTTTTGGGTGTGTTTTTGTATGAGTTTGGTGTTTCCAAGGCTGCCAAACCTGTGGAGAAGGAGAGCCAAGAATAGGAGTTTGTAGGTTTCTAGGAAGGCTAAGGATGGGATTTTGAAGCCATTCCATGTGCATGCTCATATAGAGTTTTCCTTTGTGCTGAACAGTGCAAATTTGTGGGTTTTTGGGTGTGTTTTTGTATGAGTTTAGTGTTTCCAGTTGAGTATTTCATATCAGTTTGGGTTGCTGCTATATTTCAGACTTTAAGATATTAAAATAGAGCTGAATATATGTATTGGGATGTGATTAAACTTTTGAGGTAGATTATTAGTGTTTTTGTGGTGTTTCTGGGCATTTTTGTGTTAATTTCGGGAGCCCGTTGAGCATAGTTTTTGTCCTACATTTGTGAACTATTGTGTACAGGCTTTACAGATCTAGAAATGTCATTTTGTAGGATGTTATGCTGCTGAAATTTCTGCAAATTTTTCCATTTTTAGATTTATTAAGAATTTGTGAAGTTGTGAAGTTTTTGGCACCATTTTGGACATACCCGATTTGGGTTTTATTGAGAAATTGGTGGATCTTTGTAATATTGAATTGTTTGATTTTAAAGATCTAATTTGAGGCTTGAAATATCATACAAAATCAGTAAAGGGACATTTCAAAGAAGATTTTTCAGACTTGCCAGGGTGACTACAACAAATATCTCATGTAGTGGGAAGGGTTGGTATTGACAGATAGCACCTAGATTACAAAATGGGATTTGTAGAAGCTAGATGAGCCTAGATGAAAGGAGTTTGAGAACCGAAACTTACAAGAGTTGTGCTCTTTTTAAGTAGGGGAGAATGATGTAGGAGCATTTGAGGATCAAAGTTTTTGATTCAGATGTAGGTTTTGGTCAAGATTTACTTCCAAGGGTCATAACTTTTTACTCGGATGTGGGTTTTGGCTGAAATTTTACAAGTAGTTGCGTGAGGAGGAGCTATTTGGATTGCACATCAAGTGATTGGTGGCCATTTCAACATTTTTTGAGAGTTTAAAATATCATCTTGGCCTTCGAAATTTGATTTTTGTGTTTTTTTTTTCTATTTTTTTACAAAGTTGTTTTTGTAATAAATTTGAAATTATATTCTTGATTTTGTAGATTAGTTGGAAATTCATCTAGCCTAAGTTGGAGGATTTTCTTGGGAAAAATAGGATCCTTAGGATGGGTTTTGAAAATTAACAAAAATGGAAAAATATATTTTTCCCAAAAATCTTCTAAATATGGTAATTTTCAAAATTGTAATAAGTAGTTGTTTTTATTTCATTGTAGAGGCAAAGTAGAGTTAAAAAATTTTAATGAAGAAACTATTATTTTGAAACTTCTGTGTTGTGTAATTTTTTGAGTTATTGTTTTGAAGGGTTTGGGCTACATCAGTGTTAATAAGAAAATGGGAAGAAATGCCATTATTGTGAAGAATCTTTTTAGTGCTCTCAATAACATTGGCAAAAATAGTAGGGAGAAAGACAAGAGAGCTACTCAAAGGGTTATTACAACCTCTTTAGTAAGTCATCATTTGAGAAAGGGTAGATATATGAGACAAATTTGTATTGACTTGAACCTAAGTCATACTACTTTAAGAAGAGAAAATACTAGATGAGAGAAAATTGATGATCCTCTTCAAAATTATACATGGGATTTTGGTGGGAGACTTCCACATTTTGATAAGAAGCTAATTAATGATGTGAAGCAAGAAATTACACATTTTTGGCACTCTATCTCAAGAGTCTCTCCAAATGCTAAAGACATGTTAAAGTTGAGAATCAACATTAAGGACCACACACCACATCCTAAACATTATTTGGAGGTAAGTCAACTATGTTGTTCAAACAATTTAGAGAGTGTCACCAAAGATTTCATGTATCACAAAGGGATTTTGAATCCTTGAAGCCATTTCATTGTGTGCCACTTAAGATTCAAAATACATGTCATGTGGAGTTTTCTATGCACCACGAACTATTATGCTCCATCCATTCTAATTTGCATAGTAATGAAATTTTGAAGAATTGTGGTACTAGTGTGCTTCCAAAATCATTAAGAGACTTGCTAGCTTACTTTTTATGTCCTAGAGTTGGTGGTTGTTTCTTTTATAGAAATGCTTTCTTAAATGAGAAGTGTTCATAATGTGGTGGCTTATCCAAGTTTATAACATGTTTGAATGAGGGGTACAAACAAGATCTTGGGAGGACAATACAAAAAAAAAAGGTATATGAAATGGTGAAATACACATTGAAGAGTGGACGTGAGGGCTCTAGATGTGAATTGGATGCAAAAGAAATTAGTGTGGCTAATTTTATTTTACATTTCAAGACAAATATTTTCTACAAGTATGCAAGGCATAGTCACAGGTCTCAATGGTTGGATTAGAAATTTAGAATGTATAAGGAGACTTTTCCCATTGGTATTATTATATTAGTTGTTGACTTTGCAGAGAGCTACACATTGTAGCCCCAAAATGAGATACAATCTTAGAATTACAACTCCATTCAGATTGTTATTTTTTTCCATATAACATATAGACATGGGCCTAAAAGTATGGAAGATAATTGGAATATTATTAGAGAGTGTCATTTTTGCATGAGCAATGGTAGACCTCATTGTCATGAGTTTGTGCAACTTTTTTTTGAGAACTATTTCAATTTCTTACAAGAGCATGGTATTGTTATTAATAGACATATCATTTGGTTAGATAATTGCACATGTCAATTCAATTATGCTCACATGTTTTATTGGTTATATAGGATGCACGTAGAGAGGGGGTGCCTCATATTTGAAATTTTTATGAGTCCAACCATAGGAAAGGGGAACATGATGGAGTAGGGGAATGTGTGAAGAGAGCTCTATTTAATGAGTAATTGAATATTTTAAGAGCATAGCTTCTTGATGCTTATAGGATTGTTGATTGGTGTAGTTCAACATTATCATAGGGAGGACTCTTGATTAAATAGTACATAGGTTCATTTGGATGATTGAGGAGGGGTCCATAGGTGATAAATCAGATTGTGATACTATTAGAGACTCTTCAAAAATATATTCATTCTAGAGCATTGATTCTAGTACATGGACCATTTGGACACAATAAATAGCTTTCTTTTGTCCTAGTTATTTTCAGTGTGATTGGGATCACATGAGTCAAGTGAGTGGGTGGACACATGGACTCCATATTATCTTCCTTTGTCTCTCATACCTCTATCAGAAATGATGACATGGAAAGTTTAGTTGAGCATAACCATGTATCAAATCTTCTTCAACTAGGATAGGTCTTTGCATTGGTTGCACCATAGGGGAATGATGAGAAATTAGATTATTGATTAGCATGTTGTGTAAGAGGTAAACAAAATATTGCACAATCGATTACAAATGATGATGGATTCAGATATCCTACTAGTTCATTTTTTGTTGTTGGGATATGGGTGTGAACATATATGCTTAGAAGGAATGGAATTCCAGCATTAGGGATTATCAGAAGAAAAAAACTATTCTCATGTATTTACATCTTATTATAGAAGAAAATGTGAAGTTTTTGAAGCATCAAGGAAGACCAATAGTAAAATAAATTTTTACTATTAGTAATGTTGATCATGTAGCCCTATTGGAGACCCTAAAGTAGAGAAAGGACCCTACAGAAATAATTGACTAGGTATATTTACTTCTTATGTTCTTTTGTTCATAAATATTTGGTGAACCAATTATTATCTTGCTTAAATTTAATTAAATTATTATAATGTAGTCATAATACTTATATCTTTTATGATATTGGAATGTAGGTACATCATGAAGAGTAGCCATGCATGAAGATAAAATAAGAGTGGAATGAACAAAAATCTATTCTATTTTTGACACTACAATTTTTGGTAGTTGTGTATTAATGTAATAATGTTGAAACACTGAGATATTTTAAATATAAACTTATTTATTTAATGTAAACAAAAATGATGTTTTTACTCAATAATAACACAAAACTTGCATTGAACTTGGTGCCAAAACTTGAGGGAGAGAAAAAATGATGTTTTTAATGTAATACTAACCCTATTGACACCCTTTTTACAACCAAAGAGAGCCTACAATGTTCGCGGCCACCTCATACCAAAGAGCATCTAAGATACTCTAAGTGGGGTTTCAAGATTAATCTTCTAAGGGTTGTAACTCAGAGATTTTGAGGACTACCAATGAAACATAAAATTCTACAAGACATGGATGTTGAGGTCTACAATAACCTCTCTCATTTTAGAGAGATCACATTCCATTTGGATCTGGCACAATGATCTCACTCGATGCCAAAACTTGTAGTGTGCCTCAATTCATTTGTGCATCACTATGTAACTTTGAAACCACTAATTGTGGCATCCAATTAAAAACTTCATTAGCTCTAGATAGGTAGGTGAACCCTAATGAAACCCTTGTTATGACTACAAAGAGCCTACAACATTCACAGTCATCCCATAACAAAGAGTCTCTAAGATGCTCTAAATGTGTTTAGAGATCAATCTGCTAAGGGTCGTAACTTAGAGCTCATGAGGTCTATCAGTGAAATATAAAATTCTACAAGATGGTGATGTCGAAGTCTATGGTAAAATCTCTCATTTTGTCTCAAGAGATCACATTCTATTTGTATTTTTTGAAGCGATCTCACCTAGTGCCAAAACTTGGAGTGTGCCTTAGTTTATTGGTGCATCACTATGTAAATATGAAACCATTGATCATGGCATCCAATTGATAGCTTCATTATCTATGGATTAGTGGGTAAACCCTAGTTACACCCTTCTTTTGAGCACAAAAATCCTACAATGTTCATAGCCACCCCATACTAAAGAGTCTCTAAGATGCTCTAAGTGCATTTGGAGATCAATCTTTTGAGGGTCGTAACCCTGAAATCATGATGGCTATTGGTGAAACATAAAATTCTATATAATGATGATCTTGAGGTCTATAATAACCTCTCTCAATTTGGAGAGATCATATTATGTTTGGAGTTTTCACAATGATCTCGACCGATGCCAAAACTTGTAGTTGTAATGACCTAAAAATGTTCATCTAGACTATTAGCTCACTTCTTGGCATTTTGGATAATTTAATTAATCATTTACCTAGGCCAAATTTCTAATAATCAATTAATTTTATTATAACCTATAGTTTGACTATGCTATCCTAATTTCATTATTTGATTAAAAGTGCATATCCCCTTTTAATTAAATAAAAGACCCCATTCTTCTAACCCACATAAAGTCATTTTTCTATTTTTCAAATTAAAAGAAAAGGCTTTGTGAATTTTGTCTTATATGGGATGTCAACTTCTATTTTATTGGTTGACTTGCTTGTGCACATGGATCATTCCTATTTTCAAACTCCACTATTGATCATCCATCATCTTGACCTTGATCTCTATCGTCCGTACGACTTTAAAGGGAAGAGCTCTCCCCTTGTCAAAGGATCCATCCACCTTTTGAATATTGTTATGTTGTAGGTTTTCTAATAGGTTTCTTTGGAGCTTTGTGGAGAACTTCCATTTTCTTGTCTTCATTCTCTCATTCCATAACATTCTCGCTTAATATCATGTTGCATGTTAGTATAGTTTCTCTTTGCAATGATTCATCTCACATAGCTTAACTAGGTTGGTGATAACATTCCCATCCTTGCTTAGCCTAGTTTCATTTTGTATAATCATTCTAGTTTAGTCTCTATTTGTATTACATTATTGAGGTATCCTTTATAGAAATTTTCACTCTTGCATCTCGTCTTTAAGAGAACCTCCCATTGCATACTTACTAGCAAGAAGAGCATTCCTAAGGTTTAGTTGAGAGCCCTTATATTTGAATCATAATCTCTTTCACTCATGGATAGGGAGCTCTAAGCTAGCATCCAAGCATTTTGAACTCATGGAATCCTTTGGATAGAATGGTTTAGACTGTGACATGTTTCTAGTGTACAATAGTGTGCCTTAGTTCATTGGTGCATCAGTATGTAAGTTTGAAACTACTGAGCATGGCATCCAGTTGATAAATTCATTAACTTTTGATAGGTGGGTGAACCCTAGTGACACCCTTATTCTGACCATGGAGAGCCTACAACAATTGTGGCTATGTCGTACCAAAGAGTCTCTAAGATGCTCTAAGTGTATTTGGAGATCAATCTTCCAAGAGTTGTAATTTGGAGCTTGTGAGCGATATCTATGAAACATTGAATGCTATAGGATGGTGATGTAGAGGTCTATAATAACCTCTCACATTCTGTTTGGATTTTCCACAACAATCTCGCTCGATGAAAAAACTTGCAATGTACCTTAGTTCACTGGTGCATCACTATGTAACTTTGAAACTATTGACCATGGCATCCAATTGGTAGATTCATTATCTTTGGATGGGTTGTTGAATCCTAGTGACACCCTTACCATTCACAGCCACCCCGTACCAAAGAGTCTCTAAGATAATTTAAGTGTGTTTGAAGATTGATCTTTTGAGGGTTGTAAATTGGAAATCATGAGGGCTATTGGTGAAACATCAAATGCTATAGCATGGTGATGTGAAACTCTAAAGTAACCTCTTTTTATTCAAAGAAATCATATTCTATTTGGATCTGGCACAACAATTTCAACTGATGCAAAAACTTGCAGTATGCCTCAGTTCATTGGTGCATTACTATGTAACTTTGAAACCATTGATCATGACATTTAATTGATAACTTCATTAGCTCCATATGGGTGGGTGAACCCTAGTGACACCCTTTTCTAAACCACAAAGAGCCTACAATATTCATGACCACCCCATATTGAAGAGTCTCTAAGATGCTCTAGGTGCATTTGGAGATTAGTATTTTGATGGTTGTAACTCAAAGCTCATGAGGGCTATTGGTGAAATTTCAAATGCTACAAGATGGTGGTTTGGAGGTCTAAAATAATCTCTTTCAATTCAAATATATCCCATTCCATTTATATTTTGCACAATGATCTTTCCCAATGTCAAAACTTATAGTGTGCCTAAGTTCATTGGTGCATCACTGCAGAACTTTGAAACCACTGATTGTGGCATCCAATTAATAGCTTCATTAGCTTTGGATGGGTGGATTAACCCTATGGACACCCTTTTTCTAACCATGGAGAACCTACAACATTCGTAGGCACCCCATACCAAAGAGTCCCTAAGCTTCTCTAAGTGCATTTGGAGATCGATCTTCTGAGGGTTGTAACCTAGAAATCACAAGGGATTTTGGTGAAATTTCAAATGATCCAAGATGATGATGTTGAGTTTTACAATAACCTCTCTTAGTTTAGAGAGATCACATTCCATTTGAATTTTCCACAGCAATCTCGTCTAATGCCAAAACTTGCATTGTGCTTTAGTTCATTAGTGAATTATTACATAACTTTGAAATTGTTGATCATGGCATCCAATTGGAAATTTAATAGCTCCATATGAGTAGGTAAACCCTAGTGATACCCTTGTTCTAACTATAGAGAATCTACAATATTCCTGGCCACCCCATACTGAAGATTCTTTAAGATTCTCTAAGTGCATTTGGAAACTGATATTTCGAGGGTCGTAACTCAAAAATATGAGGGATGTTAGTGAAACTTAAAATGATAAAAGATGGTGATGTTGAGGTCTACAATAACCTCTCTTAGTTCAGAGAGATCCCATTTCATTTGGATTTGGTACAACAATCTCATTCGATACTAAAACTTGTAGTGTGCCTTAGTTCATTGGTGCATTACTACATAACTTTGAAACCAATGATCGTGGCATTGATTTACCATGTCTATTAGCTTTATATTGGTGGGTGAACCCTAGTGACACCCTTTTTCCATCCATAGAGAGTCTACAACATTCATGTCCACCCCGCATCAAAGATTCTCTAAGATGCTTTAAGTGTGTTTGAAGATCGATCTTTTGAGGGTCATAACTCAAAGATTGTTCAAGCTATTAGTGAAAAGTCAAATGCTAAAAAATGATGATGTTCAATTTTGCACTAACCTCTCAATTTTTAGAGATCACATTTCATTTGGATTTAGCACAACAATCTCACCCGATGCCAAAACTTGCATTGTACATCAATTCATTGGTGCATCATTGTCCTATTTTCAAATGGTTGACCATGGCATTGAATCATCAATGTTGTTAGCTTTGGATGGATGGGTGAATCCTACAGACACCCCTATTTTGACTATAGAGGCTCTATAGCATTTGTGACCACTGCATACTGAAGTGTCCCCTAAGACCAAAGATGAGCTCCTAAGACTAGATTGACCTTGAATTTGGCTAATTGTAGACATATTAAGGGACTATAGACACCATTTCAAATTAAACATATATGATATAATTTCAAATTAAAATTTTTATTAAAATTTGATAATAAAGTTTGATATAATGTTCTTCACAAATTAGTACATTTGAATTGAATATAATAAACATGATCAAGTTGAATGATATTCCATAAGCATGTACAATATACTTGATGCATGATAAATTGAAAAATAATATAATAAATTAAAATGTATATCCTTGCGCACAAAAATGACCAAAAAAAATAAAAATACATGTATCCATAGAAAAATCATGCAAATATATATCAAAATACATAGATCTATATATAAAATGTGGTTGATCACTCCATCAAAATGTGTATAATATCAAAGTTTCTATATACAATGTGGCATATTCTGTCTCAAACTATCTCATGATTCATCCTGTGACAACTATACTATCCTATGCTTTAGGTGGATCATCAAAATCTGGTCTCTTCACTGAATTAGGTGGATCAAATGCCTCCTACATAATCAAAAAAGGAAAAACCAAAGTTAGACTACTAAATTTATATGATTCTATGTATCTAACATTAAATTACTCAAATGCATGATGATCCTTTTTTTAATTAAGATTTATAGTTATAAACTTTCATCATAAAAACCTCTCTCATCAACCTCATACGATAGTTAGGAGTCATCTCATATGTCAAGAATTCTCAAACCTCATTGATTATGGCCTATATATGTTAAAGTATGGTTGTAAAATGGATGTACAACTTAAAATAACATTATAATTAATAGCATACTAAATTTATAACATATAATCACAAATTTAAACTAAAACTTACCTCTATCAACCCCTCATCTAGAAATAATGGTTGCATGAGAAAATATACAAAACACTAACATCAAGCCTCCTATGCACTAGGTGTTTTCTATGAGATACAAAATCCTAGTTATTAATATCACAGAAATTAGTTTTAAATTTATTTATTTAAATAAAGAAACTAACAAATAAATGATAGTTATACATACAATGGGGCTATCAATATGAATGGAAATCCTAGAGGGTCTGCAATGTCAAATTTGGCACGACTCATCACCAGTAGCCATGCCTTGTACGATAAAGAATGTAATTAAATTTTATTAGCACAAAAAATGTACAAGAATGTGTCAATATTTAATCACTTTAAAAATACCTAATTACCTTTCCCTTGTCAATGGGGTGTGTCTCACCCCCTACACTTTTCCCCCCATTGATAGGTGATACCTGTAAGAGATAAGAAAGATTATAATCCATATATATTCCAATATCAAAAAGAAAAGAAATGAGAACACAACATAATGTACCATGGATGTCTTAAGGTCAAATGAAATAGTCGAGAGCATGACATCATCAACCTATCTAAGCTCCTCCTCAGTCCTCAACTAAACATGAATGAAGATCACATACATGTATAAGACAGTATGGTTAAATAAAATTATTCTATTATAAAGATCAACTTTAAATCAGCTATGCTATAACAAAAGAAATGTATACACATACTAACACAGAAGGATGCCATGGCTCTACATGCCCCTCCTCTCTCATGTTAGGGTGTGTGGTCTCTATAGGCATGTGTGTTGTATCCTCAAATAGAAACTGATACTCAAAATGATCACCAATGGGATCCAAACAAATATTCTTTCATGTTATACAAGTATGGGGCACACAAACATGTGATGAACTCATGTCGGCATCATCAACATGGGAGGCAATAGCGACCTAGTCTAGGGTATTAATAGGTTACTCAATATATGGATGGATCTAATAGTTTGAGAGATAACCTTTGTAATGATATCAATATGGTGCACTAGAGGAGGGGGGAGACATTAGTAGGGAGGATAGAACTACCAAAGTTCTTCCACTAGGAAAAGAGTCTATCCTAAGGAGCTCCTCCTCCTATACCCATGTTGGGCCTCATGCTCCAATTGTTCACCTTAATGCCCAACACAAATTGAACATACAATTTTTTAATGAAATAGAATGGGACATCTAAATTTTTGCATCGAGGTTTGTTAAAAACCATCCACCAACAATCCCAAAATTTTGCAAGCATACCCTCATATGTGCATGTTTAATTGATAATTGGGCCTTTTTGCATTCTACTTTTTTACCATTTTTTGGGTTCACAAAAAGGTTGTCTACATCATCTTTAGTTATGTTTAGGACCACAACCTCATCATAGTCCAACCCTTCATCAAACATGACATGCATTTTCTCATGCCAATGAAGAGCAACATTTTGTTCATTAGTAAGTATCTAAATATTATGCACTATGGTGTTTAATGTAGATAATATGGGAGCTAATGCACATATATTATTATATGTGGCTTGAAAACCCCTCAGTTTGGTAAGATTTTCTCGTATCAAATCTTCAATTCAAGGAGGATTTTGAGGGGGTAATGGATCTTTTGGTGGAGAGTTTTAAGAGGATACTGGATCATTTGGTGGAGGGTTTTGAGGAAAATTATTTCATGGCTCAGTATTATCAACATCATTCAAGTTAGGCATAACTATTAAATTGTAAAGGATCCAAAAAAATATTATTTCTAATAATATTTTTTAAATAAAAAATTCATGATTTCTATTTAGAAAAACCTAATTTTAAATATAATTCAATGAAAAAAATCAAAGGAACAAAAAAAAGTACTTACTTGAGGTTGCCTAAATCCTATACCTAATCTAAGATCATATATCTAAAATGGAGGCCCTAGTAACCAACACATAACAAGACTAATAAGGAAAACAACTAAAAAATGTGCTCAGGTTTTTTATTTAAATTTTTGTTTGTAGGTTTCAGATACCCTATCCCATATCAGATACCCAATATTAGATCAAGTACCCAATATGGGATCAGGTGCCTGATATGGGTTGGTATCACCTTTTTACTTTGGTATCAGGATGTGTGGAAAAATATTAGAGAACATTTTGAAATTCTTTTAGACATTTTAAAACTCCACCTTTATCATATCACCAATTTTTGGCACACCATAATCCTGCACATACCCTATTATTTTAATTTATTTAATTCCCTTGTCCATGTTTTTTTTCATTTAATTAGAATAAAATTTATTTAAATTATTGCCACTTCCTTTTTTTTTTTAGTAAGAAAGATGTATTTAGAAAACATATTTATTAATTTAACTAATAATAATATTTAAAGTCCATTATTTAAATGCAACTTCTAAATTTATTATTATTAAATTAAACAAATATAATAATTCCAAATTTAGTCTTTTATTAAATCTTTCAATTTATTTCTTCCATTTAATTAATTTTTCAATAATTAAATATAATAAAATTGATTTTTCTTTATAAATTTTTGTTTAGTTAAATCATTTAATAATCTATTTGGATGATTTATTTATACTTGAAAATCACAACATACTCACAAACTCAATAAGATAAAACTTGACTAAAAGAGAAAGTATGAATCAAATTCAAAGGTTAAAATCTTAAATTCACATCAATTTGACAAATTTAAAAAGGTATATTAACTAGATAGTTGTCCTTTATCTTAGAACAATTGGCTGAAGTTTAGACTTTGGACTTGAGAACTATCTCCCATCTTTTACGATTGATATATTGTGATAGCACATGCTCATCCTAGAAATTTAGGGAAGTCAGTGCTTGGTACCTACAATTTTCATAGAAGCCAAATATGTACATATGCATAGAGATCTAAACTGAACAAGAAATGGAAAAGAGTGGTACCTCATGTAGATCCCAACTAGTAAGAGACTATGACTCCCTCCCTCAATGACATCAAATATGTCAAATATAACATGAAACATACATGTACACTATACACATGTAAGTATGGGGTAAGTAACTATAAAACCATACATAAATCATCCATATAATTGTAATCATGAAAAAAACTAAAATCACTATATGAAGTATGGAAATCATCATCATCAAATGAATAGATAGGAACACATCAAATATCTGAGTATATCGTATCATATCAAATAGAAAATCTAAATATGTAAATAGTATCAACCAAATCAGGTAACCAAGTATCACTAAATCACATCACATAACCATGAAATCTTGCCTAAAAGAATTCAAAAATATTACATAAAAGAAACCTAGGGGTAGACACCACATCCTCCCCTACTAGACTTAGGCTTACTCTTGGAATCCTACAAGAGAGATAAGACTCAAGTACACCATGTGTGAATCCCATTGGACCCTTCCCCCTTGTAAGAGGATAAGAATCCACTACAAACACCCTCTAAGATGTACCCATAACTCCAACCATGGGTTCTAAAACTATAGGCCTTTGATCCGAGAACTGTGGTACCCATTGGGGATAGTGGGATGAGTTATGCCCATGTTGTCTGCACTATAAATATTCTCCAAAAAAACTCCACTTTACTCTAAGTGAGATGGACTACTAAAAGCTACCCCTACTAGAAAAATAATGAGTACTTTATGATGGCTCATTGTATTGATTGTGCCTATTGCACTGAGAGTAATGAGAATCTATAGAGTGTGAACCATCATTACGAATCTATGCTGGAGGATAAGATCCTCCCTACTACTACTATTGCTATTGATTGCCTTTGGATGAAGGAGGTTTCCTATTACTTCCTACTCCCTAGTTTTGTGTGCCCATGGACATTGGTGGTGCATGTCCATTGGTAGGTGCACCCACAAAACTACCATGTCCTAAAGTGACATTCTTCTTAACAAATATGGCTTGAAAAACTACTTACATAAGGGTCTTAGGCTAGAATGCCTTTACACCCCCAATGAAATAGTTATTCGGTCCCCATGTAAAGTATTGTACCATAAGTGGTGAAAAATCACTAATCCCCATGTAAGGCATGATTTCAAAGAACTTCTACTCATACTCTACCACAGTAAGGGTGAACTATCTCAAATTATGAAACTGATATTTTCTCTTCTGACTCCATTCCTTAGGTAAGAAAAACTCTTTGAAGTGCTCTAGAAACAACACCCATGTGACATTCGTCATATCTAGACCTAGCTTCTTCTCCTCAATTTTCCATCAAGTTGCTACAAAGATCTCTAGGTGGTAAATGACATACCATTCTTTGGCATTTGCATCAAATTCTTACATAAAAAAATATCTATCAATTGCAATCAACGAATTCTCTACATCGTGCCCTGTACGAACTCCTAAAAAATTCTTAAGCTTAACTCTTAGGAGGTCCTTCATTTGATTGGATTTGATAGCCTCTAGCATGTCCCCTCTATGACCTCTCCAAGGACTCTTAGATCTTTGTCTCTCATCATTCTTGGAATGATGTGACTCCCCTTTCTCAAATCTCTTCTAGTTTGGTAGGCATTGTAAAATAATTTCAGTAGCTACCTAGTACTAGGCTCTTTGAAGTATGTATGTCGATCTCCACTAGTACCCCCTCTATCCTCTCTCTGAACACAACTCTCTCAATGAGTTGGAGGAGGGATATCATGTCCACCTCTACCAAAAACTCTAGAATAGCCTACATTATGACCCCTAATAGGTGATCTAGTCTCAGACACCATATTTCTATAACATAAAGAAAAAAAAAAGCCCAAAAAATCAACATGGCATGATAACTTAAAGAATAATAATAATAAAACATGTTTTGAAAATCAAAATCAAGAGTTAAGTTTTCCTTTTTCTATGTTTAAGTACTCGGGTCTAAAGTTCAAGTTGTAATAGATAGGTTCTATTGTTTAAGTTTGGTTTAAGTTGAATAGCTATCATCTAGTGGCATTCCAATATACTCAAAGCTCCCAATGTAGAAACTTGTACTTTGATACCTGCTATAATTACATGCTGGGAAACCCAAGAGAAATTAACCTATAAGGTCACTAAGTTTGCTAAACATTTTTTTTTTGAAATATTGAAACAATCAAGAGTTAACATAGTGGAAGCAATAAATCACATACATACATAAGAAATACAATAACAATTACATCTCTCAAAGGTTCCATAATGTTGAATCACACACATAAGTTTAATTAAGATTAAATTTGATAAGAAAATAAAGTTCATGTCATAGAATAATCATAGGTATGAAATCAAATAAAGATTTTACAAGTACATAAGATGCCACATGACATAAAAAAAGTGCATAATCATCCTCTATAAAAGTAATAGGATATGAAATTCTAAAAGAATATACATCATGATAAGATACAACATCTCATAGGATCTCAAATTATCAAAGTACAATATACCAAAATGTTACCATAGATCATAATTAAAAGACAAGAAGAATAGAGCAATTGCACAAGGTACATCTAACATCAACATCCAGTGTTGGATCTCAATGGTACAAGAAACACTACCACCCAACCTCAATAACCTAAATGGCCCACTCCCACTGTGTTGAGGAGATAATATCAAGCCCCAAATGGATAACAATCCAAAAGTCATAACCATAATGTAGGTCAAGGAATCTTGATATTAATCTATCTTAAAGGTATTTAGTACTCACGTAACATATAATCATAGAGGCAACAAACACATGTAGGAAACCTAATATGCCTAGTGACTCTATGCATCATCAATATCCTTTCTTATAAACAAGGCATAATAATGAGGAAAGGTTGCAACCGAGCATCCTCTTTACTCCCAATCTAACATGTACTAGCACTCAAGGCATGGGCAAGGTAATACACTGACTCTTGTTAATTCATTTTAAACTCACTAATGAAATGTTATCACTTATTAATACAACTTACAATGGGTTACCCAAGAAGCCTCTTTAGGGCTATGACCTCCATTGCAAGCCACTTCCCAACATACACATAGATAATCTACCCTAAGCTCATAAAAAGTATATGTCATAAAATCACAATATTCACCTTAGTCCTATACAAAACACTAGAAAGAACCAATAGATAACTCATCAAAACCCCATAGGTTACACGAAGAAAATCACAATATTCACCTCAATCTTATACAAGCAATTGGAAACCACCAATAGATAACTGATCAAAAACCTCATGGGTTACACCAAGAAAATCACAATACGTGATCTTACAAAAAAAACTCGATCTTATCACAAAAACACATGAATATTGCACATTGGTTGGGAATGAAATAATCATGACAAAACAACATCACATAGCAACATCATAAAACCATCACTTCTCAAGCCTCTCATAAACAATCCTATTTGGTCAAACTACTAGGTTTTCCCCAAAAAAATATCGAAAGATAAAACATAAAACCTCAATAGGTATATAAAATAAGTGTAGTTAATCAACCATTTTAGTTTTTGTTATAATTTCATAAAAATCATTGACAATAAAGTTCAATTTTTTGGTAGTTTCCCCGATTGATAAAGGTCTCCAAATTTAGATAACCAAAATATATGTTTCATGTGTATAACTTAACGTGTCTATGTTTTCCAAACAACTATGTGCTTGTTATAGTCCAATGATAATCCACATGGAAAATTATTTCATCTAAAATTTACAAATAAATCTTATTTAATAATATTTTAAAATCTTGATATTGTGGTGACTCATCATGTAGTGGGTGTTGATGTTGTGGTGATCCAATAATAAAAAACCAAAATTGTAAAAACCCTATAATAATCAATTTTAGAGGTTTCCCTAAAACATTGCTTTAAGCGACTGAGATGCATAATGCATTGTAATGTTGGTGTACATTTTTTGCTAGATAATAGAAAGGTTGAAGGCTGTGTAGGTGGATGTAGCCTAGGTTTTGGGTGAACCATGTTAAATGTGTGTGTTATATGTGTTCTTTGGGTATTCTTCTTTTGTTTCTGCATATAAATATTTATTCTTATATTGTTAAGGATCTATCAAACACTAACATTAAAAGTCCCAGTATAGAAATTAAATAATCATTATATTTAATAAATATTACATTTCATTTCAAAAATTAGATTTAATATTATTAAACTATAACTAAATTTTAATTCAAATTCAAAATAATTTAACTGTATTAATAAAATTAATTAGAGTTTAATTACAAACTCCATTATTTATATTTATATTAAAAAAATTAAATTAATTATTAAAAAACATTTAACTAATTTAATTTTTTTTAAAACTTAGCTCTTATATGGTTTAAAGCCCGTAGGCTTAAAGTTATCATGGTAGCATTGCTTATGCAACAACAAAGTACTACCCATGGCAATACCTACTGCTATGACAATAGAGACTATTGTGCAGTGCTTTCAAATGCCCACCAATAGGGTTACACCATCGTGAAGGAGAGGGAAGAAGGGGGGTTGGGGAGATGGTGTCCCCACACCCCCTCTGCCCCACCCCCCACAACATATATATATATATATATATATATATATATATATATATATATATATATATATATATATATATATATAAATAAATAAATTTAAAAACTTTTTTCAGTATAGATACGATAAGGAAATTATTTGTAATCGGTCAAATTTATAAAACAACAAACTTTTCATGGTTTCAAACCCTACCCATGAACTAATTTCCTTCAATCCAAGTTTTTTTGGTTAAGAGTTTTAAATTTTGTTTTTTACAAATGCTTGAGCATTGAAGAACAATCAATTTACAAACAAGGATTTCAATTCAAGATATGTTTCACATAAACAAATTTGATATAACAGGTTAAAGAAGATAGAGTTTTTTCAAGATATTTCCTACAATGAATTCAACAAGATGCCTACTTTGATTTGATGCGACAATATGACAAAACCTCAATGATTACAAAAATTCTCATTTCCCATATCCTTCAGTAATATCCCATCTTTCAATCTTAGAAAAAATTGCACCTCCAAAACCTATTTGTAGGAATGAGTTCTAATCCCTTAATAAAGAGTGTATCCTACCTAGGTTTTCCAGTTTTTGAACATGCAAAGGCCTGTCCTTCAAAATAATATTTTATTATTTTAATTTATTTAATTCCCTTGTGCATTTTTTTTTGGCTTCTAACTAGAATAAACTTTATTTAAATTATTCCCACTTATTTTTTTAATAAGAAAGATATTTTTAGAAAATATATTTATTATTTTAACTAATAATAATATTTAAAGTCCGCTATTTAAATGCAACTTCTAAATTTATTATTATTTAATTAAATAAATATAATTAAGCCAAATTTAGTATTTTAATTAAATCTTTGGATTTATTTGTTCCATTGAATTTATTTCTCAATTAATTAAATATAATAAAATTGATTTTTCTTTATAATTTTTTTGTTTAATTTAATCATTTAATAATCGCTTTGGATGATTTAGTTATACTTGAAAATCACAACATACCCACAAACTCAATAAGATAAAACTTGACTAAAAAGACAAAGCATGAATCAAACTCAAAGGGTTAAAATCTCAAATTCACATCACTTTGAATTTTTTTTGGAAGGGTAAATAAATCAAATAATTTTCCTTTATCTTAGGATAATTGGCTCAAGTTTAGAATTTGGACTTGAGAACTATCTCCCATCTTTTACCATTGAGATACTATGATTGGGTACACTCATCCTGGCAATTCAAGGAAGTCGATGTCTCATACCTACAATCTATATAAAATCCAAACATTTACATATGCATTTATATATCTAAACTAAACATACAATGGTGTGGAGCAGTACATCATGTAGATCCTGACTAGTAGGTGACAACTCCCTCCATCAACCACATCAGTTATGTCAAACATACAAATAAAACATACATGTACACCATACACATGAAAGTATGGGGTAAGTAACCAAAAAACCATATATAAATCATCCATATAATTGTCATCATGAAAGAAAATAAAATCACTATATGAAATATGCAAAACATCATCATTAGAAGAAAAGCCATAAACAAATCAAATATCTGAGTATAATGTATCTCATCAAATATATAATGCAAATATGTAAATAGTATGAACCAAATTAGGTACCCAAGCACCATTAAATTACATCATGCATAACCATGAAAGATGGTCTAAAGTAATTTGGCAATATAACATAAAAACAAACTAGGGGTAGGTACTACATGACTCATTTTGAATAATAACTTTTAAAGGTTTTATCACCTATTTAATTAGAAAGAAAAACCAACGAAAGACAATTCATAGATTACACAAGCACAATTGGATCTTTATGATTCAAGTCAAAATATCAGGAATACGTAATGTGTACATCAATTATTTATTAACCCCAAATGTTTAATGCAAGAGCATCTTGATTCCTTAAGCAATCTTCCATCAACCAAAAATATTTCTTATTTTCTATACCAGTCTATTGTTCATGAAGTAGCCATTACTTCATTTGGTCTCATGTTATGTGTAGTAGATATCATGTCAAGGACCTATTCTTGATCATTTTCCTAAGTGCTCTTATTTTGAAGTTTCACATTCTTTGAGTTCTGTGTCATTCTTTGTTGTCCCTATTTTCTATAGTTTTCATCCAATGAGACACATTGTATCTATTGGCACAATTTCCTATATTTATGTGGCATCTTGTATAGTTGGTAGCTAACTCCTAACTTGTGTGTGGACCTATTCCTAAGAGTGTGTGCTCTTATGTTGTCCTTTTCTTTGGTTTTAGTTTACTCTTTAAAGACTAGACCTATAATGTAATTAGATGCTTGACTAGCTAACTTGTAGCTTAGTTGGCTATAAAAGAAGCTTGGTTAGTTATAAAAAATAATCATGTTGGATCATCTTAGAGATCTTAGAAAGAAGAAGATAGAACATGTGATCTTGGACTCTAATTTTTTAATTCTTCCTTGTATAAGGTTGCAACCCAGAAGGCCTCTTAGTTGGGCATGTGCTGGAAATACAATAAGGAAAGTAAACTCTGAAGAGGGGGGTGGGGGGGGGGGGGGGGTGGGGTTTTGAATCAGTCCTTAAAAAATTTAACCATAAAAACATTCACCACATATCAATTTCACAATTTTCATGTAAACTGAATTAGCTAGCTAAACATATTCATCCATAGCATGAAAGAAAATAACATTCAACACATATATGACACAAGATATTGGGTTACTTAGAAACCCTCCAATGAGAAGGTAAAACTAGGGTGGTGATGACAGCCACAAATATTCACTAGTACAGTTGTAAAGTGTATCCAATGAAGGTCACAATGTTTGATCATAAACTATGATCTACCTTATGAAAGGTCTTCCCTATTAAAAGATTACAAGATTATTAAATCTTACCTTGTTAAAGGATTTCAACACCTTGTTAGAAGTATGTTTGATTAAAGGACTTAAACTTACAATGAAGTAAGCACCCTATTAAAGGATTTGCAATAACCTATTAGGACTACTTTGTTAAGAGATTTAACTGAACCACTTGTTAGAATATCTTAGCAATGATCTTGTGGTTAGCACTTTGCTACTAGATAACATATCACCTCTTTACATGTATCATTGATCCTTTTTTATTAGATGTGTCACTTCTATCCTCTAACTCCTTTCTTCTATTCTCCTTTAACTAATTTTATAATGTATATCTCAATTCACAACTCCTTAGTCACCATGAATACTCTATTTGCTCATGCAAATTTCTCTCTCTGCACATACAATGTTTAGGGTTTGTCTTCCTTAAGAAGACCTTGGTGACTTAAGGTTAGCTATGAATCAACTATTGTGATTTACCCATTTTTCCACTTAATCCATCCCTTTCACTGATTGGTTGTATGTATTGTATAGGGATCCTCAATATAGATTCATTCTTATCATTTAGAATTGCAAAACAGTCCTTAAGTCGACTCAAAAATGGTTTACATAGAAGTTTGTACCATTACAAACAACTATGTCCAAACCTATTTTACTCGGCACTGGAGGTCTCTAATGCTCAACATCCACTATATCTTCATTGTTGTAACTTGGACTTTGAATGACTCAACATCTAAATCACTCAGCATCAATTGTCTTCCTAGCACTTGATTGACTTGACACTTACTAGTTACTTGACACATACTATATATCTCACTCAGCATATACTATTTGATAGCTTATACTCGATGTACATTACTTGTTTGGCATAAACTAAGTTCTATCTTGTAAATGACTTAAGTGTAATGTCACTCAATGTCAAAACCAATCTGAGATTAACAACATGTTGCTTTGTCATGTCCCCTTTTCAAATAATTAAAAAATAATAATCTTTGCTAAGACAGGCAGGCCCAAGAAAGTGAAGTTTCAGAAAAAGGGAGTTAATCTTTGGAAACCGTTGGACTAATAAATGATAATTATTATTAAAATATGTTTCATTAACCTCTCTTGGACGTGAGTTACAGTTATGCCCTTTTTAAAGAGGTTTGGAGGCATTTTGGGGGGATTCCAGACTTGATTTTCGCTCATTCTTTGTTATTCTTCAGAGGCTGCCAAACCTATGGAGAAGGAGACCCAAGAACGGGAGTTTGCAGGTTTCCAGGGAGACCCAAGAACGGGAGTTTGCAGGTTTCCAGGAAGGCTAAGGACGGGAGTTTGAAGCCATTCCATGTGCATGCTCATACAGAGTTTGCCTTTGCGCTGAACAGTGCAGATTTGTGAGTTTCCGGGTGTATTTTTGTAAGAGTTTGGTGTTTCCGGTTGAGTATTTCATATCAGTTTTGGTTGCTGCTGTATTTTAGACTTTAAGCTATTAAAATAGATCTGAATATATATATTGGGATGTGATTAAACTTCTGAGATAGATTATTAGTGTTCTTGTGGTGTTTCCGGGCATATTTTGTGCTATTTTGGGAGCCCGATGAGAATAGTTTTGGTCCTACATTTTTGAGCTGTTGTGTAAAGGCTATACGGATCTGGAAATGTCAATTTGTAGGCTGTTATGCTGCTTAAAGTTCTGTAAAAATTTCCATTTTCAGATTTATTAGTAATTGGTGAAGCTGTGAAGCTTTTGGCACAATTTCTGGCATACCCGATTTGGGGTTTCTTGAGAAATTTGGAGGATCTTTGTGATATTAGTTGTTTGATCTTAAAGATCTGATTAAAGGTTGGAAATATCATGTAAAATCAGAAAAGGGGACATTTCAGTGGTATCAGAGCCATGATCTTGCCAGCCTGAGGGTTTGTAGAAGTTCCATGTCAGTTTTGACAACTACCCAGATCTTGCATGTCATAATTTGGTGGTTGCATGTTGCTTCTAATCAGTTGCATGTCCAAATCTATGGTTTCATGCTACTTCTAATAATTTGCCTATTAGTTCTTGGTGAATTTGGCAGTTGTAGAAGTTTGCATGTCAGTTTTGACAACTACCCAGATCTTGCATGTCATAATTTGGTGGTTGCATGTTGCTTCTAATCAGTTGCATGTCCAAATCTATGGTTGCATGCTACTTCTAATCATTTGCATGTTAGTTCTTGGTGCTTGAAGAAGTTATATCCTATTGGGGTTACACTCTACTTTATCCAGAATGGACAGGTATAGTACAGAGTCTCAGAGGGAACGATCTTGGACAATTGATAGCCAGAGTCAAAATAGTAGAAAGGATGGTTATTTAGACATTCGAGATAAACTTATGAAAATAAGCCATGACATGTCTAAACAGTTGGTTGAGCACCACCGTATAAATGACATGTTATCTGACCCAGCTAAGGTGGATAAGTTGACTGGATTTCTATTTGGCAGATTTTCTCACAGGACAGATGACACAATTCCCAAGAACTTGCATGAGGAGTTTGAGAAACTAGCTGATAGCCAGGTAGTGGTCTCGGATTCTACTTTGCCACAGGAGGTGGTGGGAAAGGATATTACACAGATTGATAGTAACAGTCAACTTGATACTCAAATTGAGACAATTGTTTACAGGTTGTCAAAGGGTGATGCCACAGGTATTCAGGATGGTATAGTTACAACAGGCAGTGACTACAGTGTAGTGGGTTCAGATGATGATTATGAGGATGTTGTTGTGCAGGATGGTGAGATACCTAGTAGAGATGAGCAGACATTGAGCATTCATGAATTTGCTGAGAAAGAGTACCAGGCGCAGTTAGATGCTTCATCACATGAGGTTGAGGCAGGTAGTACTTCACATGATTTATCCCGCCAGCTGAAGGTGAGTGAAGATAGTAATGTGACTTCATTACCTTATCATGACAGGTATGTGGAGTTAGTTGGTATTGGTCATATTACTCAGGTGAGGAGTTTGCTTGAGTTACCAGTTGATTCTAGTTTACGGATATGGACACGAGATTGTTATATTGGTGTTTGGGATTCAGTTGACTGGAGATCTTTAACACTTTTTGGTCGCAGTGTTTGTTTGGGTGCTATCATGGATTTGATTAGCAGATTACACGGTGTTGTCTTTTCTTGTGCCAGTATCTTGTCTGATGTTGGTATTAGTTTTTATACACCGGTTTTGGGCTTTGTTCATATATCTAGTCGACCATACTTGCTGGAATGTGTTGATGATCTTTCATATTTGGCAGTGTGTACAGATGAGTCCCAGGATCATATTGGCATCGATGACATCCAGGAGGATGTAGTGGGCAATTTTGAAGACTTAGTTTCTTTGGGTACAGAGGAGTTGGACAGCAGTGCTACAAATTTTGATACTCTGTATGTTGATATGAGCTTTAGAGTTGATTCACAGGACATGGATGGTAATACTCTAGAGACTAGTAACTTTGAGGATACTCCTTTAGACAGTGCATCAAAGGAGGTTTGTAGGAGACAGTCAAGCCAATGCCATCATGTGTCTAATCAGTTGAGAGTTAGTGACCGAGACATTGCTATCACTTGCCAACATTTTGATGCTGCTCGTCAATTATTAGCAGTTTATGGATGGGGTTCTCCTACTAGTGATGAGCAGGAAGGAAGTTATCTTTCCTTGACAGAGATCCACTCTTTATGGGAGGCTATTCAGATTTTGAGACAGAATTATATGCAGTTGGTAGCTGATAGAGATTATCTTATGGAGTGGGGTAGTACAACATATGATGCATTGTTGGCCAAGGAAGATGAGGTGAGTGAGCTTACTGAGCAGCTTGAGGTGACTTTTGAGATTCTTGAGAGTACACAGTTGGCTTTCAAGGAGTCACAGTTTCATTTGGCTAAGGTGACCATGGAGTTAGAGCGACTACAGTCTTTATCTGATTCTATACAATCACAAGCTATGGTGTTTGGTGATTCGAGGATGTCCATGACTGAGATTGTCAGAGACAATGGAGATGGGGATGCATCCATCCTTGATACTAACATTGGCATATTAGGTTCATTCCCACTAGAGTCAGGTTTAGTTGAGTTGGGTATTGTAGCAGATTATTGTATGCCTGACAGGGTGGTGGCCTCTAGTACTGAAGGCACAGAGACTAGAGATGTATCAAAGGTCATGTGTGATGTTGGTGAGTCGACAGTTGGCATGGTTCCTGATAGTAATACTACTCCCTTGGTGATATCTTTGGAGGTAGTAGTCAGTTCCAACATGGTTGATGATCAATTGCAGTTAGTTTCATCTGGATTACAGTCTGAGCCACTGACTGAGATTGGCGCATTCTATCGGCATTACACTGTGAGGTACGCTCATCAATTTACCTTTGATGACCATGTTGATGAGATTATGATACAGAGATGTACTTTGGTTCCTAGTGCTTATCATCAATTATGGAATAGTTTGATGCCTCGAGATGAGAGTTGTGATGGGCACGACATGGCGACAGGTTTTGTAGTTGATAGCTTGATAATACATGACTTAGAGCAGGAGTTTTGGAGTGATGCTTCAGCAAGTGTTGTTATTGATTCTACTCCTTTGGCTATGACATCTCCTGACTTAGCTAGTGATCAGTCACAGTGGGTTGTATCACTTGTTCATGGAAAATTTGGTTTGGGTTCCATTTCTTGTTGTTTATCTTGTGATGGCTTTTCACCATCAGGGGTGCATGGGAGTTATGGTTATGAGACAGTGGCCAATGATCTACAGAGTTGTGTTGACTGCAGGAGTTGTATAGTGTGTGGATTCTCCATACTTGGTATAGTTTCATTTGAGAGCATTCACCATTGTTGCAGAGTTGGATTGTACATTCCATATAGGCCAGTGGAATGCATTGATGGTATTTACTATGTTGGTAGTCCACTTTACTTGGGTTTTGATATTCTAAGAGTTTGTGTCTCATGGGTTTTTGACTGTGGTAATGGTGATTTTGGAGTTTGGTTGAGCTATAATTGCCAGTTTGATTATGGATTCTTCTTGGTCATATTGCAGAGGATCTTGCAGGAGTCTGTGTTAATTGGTAGTAGTATAGTTCATGACTACATTTGGGATCCAGGAGGATTGATTGGTTTATTGTTTAGCCATTGCTTGAGGACAAGCAATGTTTGGGAGGGGAGGACTTGTCATGTCCCCTTTTCAAATAATTAAAAAATAATAATCTTTGCTAAGACAGGCAGGCCCAAGAAAGTGAAGTTTCGGAAAAAGGGAGTTAATCTTTGGAAACCGTTGGACTAATAAATGATAATTATTATTAAAATATGTTTCATTAACCTCTCTTGGACGTGAGTTACAGTTATGCCCTTTTTAAAGAGGTTTGGAGGCATTTTGGGGGGATTCCAGACTTGATTTTCGCTCATTCTTTGTTATTCTTCAGAGGCTGCCAAACCTATGGAGAAGGAGACCCAAGAACGGGAGTTTGCAGGTTTCCAGGGAGACCCAAGAACGGGAGTTTGCAGGTTTCCAGGAAGGCTAAGGATGGGAGTTTGAAGCCATTCCATGTGCATGCTCATACAGAGTTTGCCTTTGCGCTGAACAGTGCAGATTTGTGAGTTTCCGGGTGTATTTTTGTAAGAGTTTGGTGTTTCCGGTTGAGTATTTCATATCAGTTTTGGTTGCTGCTGTATTTTAGACTTTAAGCTATTAAAATAGATCTGAATATATATATTGGGATGTGATTAAACTTCTAAGATAGATTATTAGTGTTCTTGTGGTGTTTCCGGGCATATTTTGTTGCTATTTTGGGAGCCCGATGAGAATAGTTTTGGTCCTACATTTTTGAGCTGTTGTGTAAAGGCTATACGGATCTGGAAATGTCAATTTGTAGGCTGTTATGCTGCTGAAAGTTCTGTAAAAATTTCCATTTTCAGATTTATTAGTAATTGGTGAAGCCGTGAAGCTTTTGGCACAATTTTTGGCATACCCGATTTGGGGTTTCTTGAGAAATTTGGAGGATCTTTGTGATATTAGTTGTTTGATCTTAAAGATCTGATTAAAGGTTGGAAATATCATGTAAAATCAGAAAAGGGGACATTTCATGCTTTCTTTATATGTGAAATGAAATAATTACACCTATGTATCTACTACATATGGCCTCATGTTCCCTATTGATTTATCTTGGGAAAGATTTCATGTGTAACTCTTAGAAAGTGTGTTAGTAGGTTTAAGTTAGGTTTATTCCACCTTACCCCTCCTACCTTGCATCATTTACCATCCTACATAAAATGATATTTTGGTCACTAAAACTATACCTTCTAGTACTATAATTGTAACACAAATCTCATGGATTATTAAAGATAATTTTGGTTGTATCAAAACACCTAAATCTACAACAATTTTATAAACCAATCAAATAATTCATCCTCTACCTCTATTTATTCTTTTGGCTTCTCTATCAATGTTTAAATAACCATAACTCTTTCCAAACATGTTGCAAGTCTTTGTGAACCAACATAAAACATGCAGAGACATCTCCAAGTCTCCATAAGAACCACATACTCTAGGTCCTTTCAGGACACTAGATTCAATTACTTAGACACATATTAGCCCATCTGGAACACTATCAACCATCACAATGCTATGTTGAAATCAATGACAATGCAATAATTAATTTTCTGGTCATAAAAACTATACTACAAAACTCTCAACAATATTTGCATCAGTTATGCCAAAAGTTGAATCATGTGATTTCACAACTCCCTCATAAAACCTATAGATGAATATAACATATCAATATCAGAAACATAGTAAAACTTAAGCTAATCATATAACATTAGATTCTTAGAATTCAAATCTATGTGCCTTCTTTTTATTTTTTCTTGGAATAAATAAATGAATATGTACTAAAAGTATATTAAAATAAGTATTTTTTAAACATTCAAAGATACTATACTTATGTACGAATTGATTATTTAACTATCGTCATTTTGAATTAGAGTGAAAATACACAAACTAATTTTATATATAACATTATATGGAAAATGTGTATCCAACTCTAGATTTTCAATGTCACATGTTAAACATTGTCAATGATCTTTGTCATTATATTTTAAAATTGTCACATTATCATTTACTATGGAGAAATTAGTATAATAGAAATGCAACATATGAAATTATAATTCATCTTCTTTCCAATTCAAGCCACCAGCTATGGAAAAAATGGTTAGAGAATTAAAAATGACTATTTATATCCCACTTGTCACTCACATAAAAAATCACAATTTTATTTGTTCAATTCACTTACCACACCAATTTCATAAAAGATTCCCCTCTATTCTAAATGTAACATTAAGAAAAAAGGATAAAAAGAAGTTATTTGAAAGTCTTGAAATGGAGGACAATCAAATTTAGATACAGTTCAAGTAACTTTATTTTCAATGGAAAACCAGAGAGGTATAATGTCTAGATATTGAAGTAGCTGTAATTCTTCTCTCGTTCCTCAACACACTTAAAAATATAAATGGTTTCATGTACTATTTACAAAAAAAATTACCCAATTTGTTAGTTACTTCTCTTTTCATGATAAATTTATGCCTCATAACTTTTCATGGGATGACATTTCTATTAAAAATCTCATGGTTCCACATGTTGCATGCAAATCTACTCCAACATTTCTTACTAATATAACCAATAACTCACTAGGGCATGCTTTTCTGAATCCCCATATGTTTGTTGCATAGACTTCATATACTAGTATTTGCACTAATAAGTGCAAGATTTAAGTCGATTTAGATTATGATTTATTTTGTCTTAATAAGATATTCACCTTGGATATGGTTGTTAACATGATGCAAAATGTGTTAGCATGAATGCTAATGATATTCCTTTGGGGGAGTATCCTAGGCATTGGAGAGTATTGACATGTTGCATTTGTAATACTCCAAAATTGGCACATTTCCATGATAAACCAATTCTGGTCTATTTAATCATCCTAAGTCCTATTGTACTAAGAAATTTTGATTCTAATTATCGCTTCTTGACCTAAGTGTCAAATGTAGAAAACCCTAATATGCATTAATTACACTCTTTATTTATTTCCTAAGTATTGACTCAAATTAGCTGCATTAAACCTATTAATTAAGTTTAATTTAATTATAAGTCTTCATACTTTAATTAAATTAAAATTACCTTTTAGCTTATGTACAAGGGAATTAAATGTATTTGATTTAATAAGATATATCCTTGTTTTAATTTATTGAATTCAATTAATTAAGATTATGCATTTATGAGGTCATATTCTATTTTATTAAATTAAATATCTTTTCCAAATTGTTCTCTTTAGTTTAGAAATGGAAACTCTGAATGAATTGGAATTTGAAATGGAATTAATTCAATTAACTCTTTCTCACACTTAGAAGAGAATCATTTAACTCTCCCTAACACTCAGATATCAATCTGTTAACTTCATCTGCACAAGGAAGTTTCCACTCTAACTGAATCTCATTTCCAATCTCAACTATTTATTCTACTTGATCTTGACCATTGATCAATTCTAGAATTCTATTTAAGAAGCCTTTAATTCCTCATTACAGAGGTTGAATTGATTTTACATTGAATTCAAGGTGAAATAACTGCTCATTTTCTCATATATTTACAGCTTGTCATCTTTCTTGCATTGTAATATCGTTCTAGCTTTAAAATGCATTCATTTAGACTAAATGGTCTTTCTTATTTCTAGATTAATATTGAATTTTCATGTAGCTTAATCGTGTACACCATATAGCTATTAAAAATCTTTCATTCTAGATGTCTAGATACTAGCTTCTCATTCTAAGACCAATAGTATAATCAATCTAGTTACGGGGCAACATATTGACTTGCTAAATAGTTTCAGACGAACAACTCAATATTTGTTCTAAACTGATTTAGCATATAATGATCATGTTGAAGTGTGTATGAAGATCGAGGCCCACATTTCACACATACATTTTTGGTGCCCACCATGGGGCTGAAAAATGTAATTTGTGGCCTGATTTGTTCTATTTTTCTGTATTTTTTAGTATTCTATCATTGTTGTTCGTACAATATTCTAGATTCTTGTGCAAAAAATCTCATTCTTGCATGAAGAAACTGAGATTTTTCCCCTTTCATTGCACTTCCTCATCGTAAAAAAGTGTATAATTGTGTGGTTTCTTGTGTGGTGTACAATATTTTCTTGCGCAAGCCTATGCAAGATTTCATGCAAAAAATTTTATTAGCAAATGCAAAGTGTAGTTTCCAAATTCAGTTTTATCATCATATTTTAACTGATAGTGTTTTTGAAGTAATTTCATTTTGGATTTCTAATTTTCAAACAACTTAACAGTGGTTTGTAGGATTCTTGTCAAAGATACCTTATCACGAACACTTGAAACAATATTGATTGTTTGATTATAGGACATTTGTTGAAGATACACATGTCAAAGAAATCATTTCAAACCCACTTAAATATTGTGTTTTCTTTTACTTCTTTCTTACACATAGTATAAATAGGGCTTGTGAACTTTGTAGGGAGTGAGACAAGGGAATAGGGGATTATGCACTTTACTACTTGGAAGTGATGCCCATGAGTAAATCATAAATCTAGACACCTTTGAAAGATGGAACCCAAGGGAGTAAAGAAAGTTAGTGGTTCTCTTGTATGAGTCTTTTCTATGAAGGGATGATGTTTTCCTTTTAGGAAATCAAAATCTTGAGAAAGGACAAGTTAGGATCAATAAGCTAACTCGGTGATGAATATTTTTTACATGTTTAGGCAAGGTGATGAGGTAGAGGAGTATGCTCTTTCCCCTTTTGGTAAATTAGAAACTTGGACCCTTAGATCAGAACCACCAATCTGAGTCAACCTTTTAGAGGGCATGTTGGAGTGATCCAACCTCCTGAAATGACCCAAGCGAGCACACTCCTTTTGCCAAAGATTCCAACTCACTATAATAAAGAAGCTTTGTTGAGTGAAAGACTCCAAAGCCATGTTAATTCCCTCTTCTTCATTTTGATATCACATATAAAGAAGAAGCTCTATAAACTATACTGGTGGTGTTGGCCCCAATCTTGCTTGTCAAGTGTATGCACTTATAGATGCTAGTGGGGGTTGTTGGTCTCAACTTTTCTTGTGAAGCCACTGGGGGTTAATATGAACAAAATCCAAGTAAAAACCTCTTAGTTAGTTGCTACCTGGGTCACCTCCGAAAGGGAGAATAATCTTTTTGTGAGGGGGAAGAATCTCTCCTATAGATTATCACCATAGGCATGTATCTAGATGTTGGAAGGTGGTGTATGCACTTGATCCCTGCCAAAAGGGTGTTCATTCATTGTCTATGTTATTGACTCCTTGGAATACGCCAAAAATATAGGTGCCCTCTAGTGGGGTAACATGGCTATGTGAGGCGAATGCATTCACATAAGTTGTGAGACAAAGGTTTTGCTTCCTCTACCATTTTTTTTTTAGTGATAAAGTGTATCTTTTTTTAGTCTTTAAACTTGTCCAAATCTATCAAACAAAATAAAGGTCAAGATTCCCCCATCCCTCTGAGTTTCTTTACCCTCTATTTGATTGTTTGACTACTGCTTGCTTCCCGTGTTTGAGAACAATTACTTATTGGAAAAACAAAATGCTATCCAAAACTTGAAAACTACCCTAATATCTATCTAAAACTGGTAAATACAACCAACCATCTATTCAAAACTATTGAAACCATTGAAAATATCTTCAAATCTAGTAAAAAACTATCAGTTTGTCCAAATTTTCATGCCCAGTTCTGCAATTTTTTGCATGAGAAAACACCCTGTCATCACTTCCTTGTACAAATCTATACAAGTCCTCATGTGACTCTCTATGAATCTCCACACGATATTTTGAAAAACACTATCTTTTATGCCAAAATTCTATCTTTTTGCTAGTTTGTCAACTCCTCGTGCAACTTTGTACAAGTCCTTGGATGAGAAAACTGGTCAAAATTTTTTGTTCTAAATGTTCACCTAATTCTTGATGCTTTCTCATGTAGTTTCCTAAGAATCCTTATGTAGGATCTTGTCTTGAAAACTATCAAATTGTCATGTCAAAGCTATGTAGGCTCTAAGTTTGATTTGTTTCTATAATATTTTACCACCTCTCTGTCTACAAATAGTGTCAAACAATAACTTCTTGCCTAGATGAAAACTAAAATCTACACATGAACTAGTCTCCTCACTTATTTATCTTTTTTTGTCCTTTTGTGTTCATCATACTTTGTGTCATGACATGCATATCTCTTGGTTTTTCTATCCATTACTTAGATGACTTGTACCTAAGTATACAACACTCTTATCTCACTTTTAGGCTACATTCTAGTGTGGTCCTTGTCTAGGCTTTTTCTTTTCATTATTGTCTGTGGCTATAAACATTACACTATATCTCTATCTGTAGTGAGTTTATGTTCTAAAACTTGGCTTTTAGTACTTGAAACATAGTACATCAAAATGGCTAGCAATAAATACACTCAGTCTAATGCTCCTAGTGATAAGAAGGGATTCTAATTACAAATATGAAGAAACAAATGGAAACAATAAGTGCTCAACTTCAAAGACTAAAAGAAGGAGAAGACACATCTCTTTGCAAATTTATTCCAGTTCCTCTAAAGATAATGAGCCATCAACTTCTTATGATGTTGAAACCAAATCCTTGGAAAACAATGTACCCAATAAATATAAAGGTATCTTTGAAAACAAACCTTGGGAATTTAAACCAAAGTGTGATTTCACACCTTTGGGAAAATCTTATGAATTAACCTTGGAAGAACTTATTAAAGAAAAACTCATTATTTTACCTAAGATCACTTTGGTGGGAGTTTCCTTTATGAGTAACTATTGTGCCTATCATAGACATAAATTTATTCCAATTCCTCTAAAGACAATGAGCCATCAACTTCTTATGATGTTGAAACCAAATCCTTGGAAAACAATGTACCCAAGAAATATAAAGGTATCTTTGAAAACAAACCTTGGGAATTTAAACCAAAGTGTGATTTCACACCTTTGGGAAAATCTTATGAATTAACCTTGGAACAACTTATTAAAGAAAAACTCATTATTTTACCTAAGATCACTTTGGTGGGAGTTTCCATTATGAGTAACTATTGTGCCTATCATAGACATAATTTACATAAAAAGGCACATAATAAGGAGCTAAAAAAAAAAGATCCAAGATCTCTTTGATAATGGGATAATCAAAAAACCTAAGCTCTCATCTACTAGAGATTCTACTCTTAAGAAGGATCAACATCATGAAACCAAGTCTAGTAATGGTTTAAATGTGACACTTATCTCTTCGAACATACAATCACCTTCTAAAGTGTCCAATCTTTCTAACACATGTTCAAAAAACAAAGAACTCGCTACTCCGCCTATTGACTATTTATACCCTTAAGAACTGCCTTTACAAGAAACTCAAGCCAACAAATATTGGGCTACAAGTCTTTTCACTACCTTCACAAATCATACATCTTCATGCCCTACTATGCCTATGAAGTCCACTCCAAGTAATTTTCCTTCTAAATATCAAGAGCCTATTATGAAAACTCTACAAATAGATTTGAATCCAAATTCAAATACTCTCTCATCCTCAAAATTGGTTTCATGTCAAGAGGACTACCTAAATGATGAGTAAACAAGTGTTGATCAAGATCAAGATTCATTCATCCCCTTTCAAATCTTCCAAGATCCCATGCCTCCATCTCAAGAGCCACATAGTCCTCCATCTCCCATGTCATGCACCTCTACTAAGCAACATCAAGATATTCCTTCCACCATCCCTAAGGAGATAGTTAAATACCAAGAGAAGGATACTTTTCCTATGCTACTTAAAATTCCTTTTGAAGAGAAAAGTGTTCCCTCACCCTCTTGTTCCACCTTGCTACATTTACTTCAAAACTATGATCAAGATTTAAATACTCCTATGAAGGTATTGTTCCTATAATAGTTACTCATAAATTTATTGATGGCTTTGGTCATGTTGCTCACTCTAAAGATGCTAATATCCCTATTCATGGTCCATTCACATTTTCTAAATCTATCCTTGGTCCCTATCCATCTAAGCTAAAATCTTCAAGTCTTCCATCCATATTGGGACCTTATGTTCCTCTATCTCCTACTTCTACTCTCAACTCATTACACATTCCCCCTAGCCTACCTCAAGATCAACAAAGATACACATACTTGAACTCTTCACATTCACCTTTCCATCTAAACTAGTCATATTGGCCTCATTCATACAAAAGTCCCAAGTCCTTTGGAAGCAATTTGGATGATCAACTAAAACAAAAGTCCATGAATCCATCTTTAAAAGTTCTTCTCCCTTAATCGACATGTGAATGTTAAGAAGAAAAATATACAAAAAATACGACAAAGGTCCACTATTCAAGAAGCTCAACCAAACAAAATGTGGGATCTAAAATTTATTATTGAAGAAATGTGTGCCAAAGCATCTAATGAAAAATCAAAAGCTATATGGATTCCCAAGTCTCTTATGAAGGGCTTGAATATTGAAAAAAAATCAAAGTTGACATTCAATCTTCCAAAGGCTTCTACTCCATCTTCTTCCCAACATCTTCCTAAAAAGTTTTCAAAACCTTCTACTCCACCTTCCTCCAAAATGGCTCTGCTACCTCATAGATCTAAGCCTCAATCTATTTTTTCCATGAATTCCCCATCCTTCCATCACCCTTCAAGGTGTGTGTCAATGTTAATCTTTCCTAATATCTCATCCACACTCATGAAATCCTCCAAATATTATGCCTACTTGCTATCCTTTCTTGTTTTAGTCCTACAAAACAAACAACCTTATCCTCCATCTACCTCTCATTTTCCTATCATTTCCCTTCCATTACCTTATCAACATCTTTGAGCATACCTTGCTATGCCCTTGGCTTATCATAACTTATCTTTCTTATAGGTGTTCTATCTAACTTGAGAAAGCTTGAGCTATTTCTAAAAAATTAAAATAAAATTTAAATTTAAAAAAATGAAAAAGTTCCTTGATGAAAACCACTTCTTGTGGCACCTTGGATAAATACCATGATGAAAACTTAGTAAATAAGAATCATGCATAATTCTTCCATCCATAACATCCTATCATGACCTTACTTATCCTTCAAATATCCTCATTCCTAGTGATTCACTCATAACCTCCATAAAAAATTTGCTATCCCATTCATTTAACCCTTTGGTCTTGATCAATGAAAGAAGGAAGAAAACTTAGTTCTTAGCAATTTCTTGACATGGTCATTTTATCTAATTACTTATGTGATATCCTTCACTACACCATGAGCTTATATTTCTATACCCTTTTTCACTAGCTTAGGTAATCTTGTGAAGACTTTCCTTGAGGGTAATATTCATCCCTCCATACTCCTTGCCTATCCATCTCTAGTTATCCACTAGCTTACTACTACATCTTGTCCTACACCTTGCTAGACATTGGAACAAAATGATATGATGCTTCTTGAGAGCTAGTAATCTCTAAAAAAGTTCTAAAAATTCAAAAAGTCTTGAAAAAAGTCCTAAAAAAATCTATTATCCTTGTGAAAACCTAGAAAGAGGCACCTTGGTAATACTAAAAAAAAATGGAAAATTTGAAAAATACAAAAAAATCAAAAAGAGAAAACTAAAAAATAAAATTTGAAAAGCAAAAAAGTGTCATTGATGAAAACCTAGCAAATAGGAATCATGGTAGCAAAAAAAAAGAGTTCCTACCAAGAAGGTGAAAACCTAGTAAACAGGTGCCTCTTGTTTCAAATGTGACATCTCATAGTGCATCTTCTAGCTCCTTGTACAATTGCTTTCCTACTTTAGTTTACTTCTTTTTCTCATGCATCCATGGATTGAATCTTTTCATAACTCGGGGGAAACACCCTACAATGTCATGGAATATCTCTCTTGCATGAGTCACCAGTTGTTCTAACTATGCTTACCTATTGTCACCCATATCACTTTTTTGAGATTCTTCTCATGGAAGATCTCTCTTGTGTCAGTCACTAGTTGTTCTAACTGCATCTTCCTACTATTGCTCATGTCACTTTATGAGTTCCCTCTCACAAAAGATCACTTTCATGATAGTCACAAGTTGTTCTAATTATGTTTGCCTATTGTCGCTCATGTCACTTTTTGATATTCTTATCATGGAAGATCTCTCTTGCATCAATTACCAATTGTTCTAACTATGTCTACCTACTATCACTCATGTAACTTTTTTGGGATTCTTCTCATGGAAGATCTCTCTTGTGTTAGTCACTTGTTGTTCTAACTATGTTTTCCTACTATCGCTCATGTCACTTTTTGAGATTCCTCTCATGGAAGATCTCTTTCACGATAGTCACTAGTTGTTCTAACTACGTCTGTGTATTGTTTCTCATGTCACTTTTTGATAAGATCTGTCTTACATCAATCACCAGTTGTCCTAACCATATCTATCTACTGCCACTTAATTTCCTAATAAGGTTCTTCTTATTGAAGATTCCTCTTTGATTTCAATCACTAGTTGTTCTAACTATGTTTGTCTACTATTTTCACCCTACTAAAAGGATTTATTTCATATATATTCTAAACATTGATACTTGACATTAATCCTATTACATAGAAAATGAACTCAAAATGATGAACATCTTTGTGATATGTTAAGCTTTTCTTTTTCTATTGCCTTTGCTTTATCATGTCTCTTTGAGAAAATCAATGATGTTGTGTTTGACTAGAGAAGCAAGGATTGGGGGCATGATCTCTTATTTTCTTTCTATTTGATGGTTTAGTTCCAATGATCTGAAACATCTATATAACAGGGGTGTCCACTATAAGAGCCTCCATCTCATATTGGATGGTCATGTGTACCTTGACTCCTTTTATATGGATAACTTAGCAAGGTTGGTTCTTATCCATGCTTTTTGGAGTGAACTCTTTATCCTATAGTAAATATTTATACTTGTCCTACTAAGTGAACATATGGGTCACTACGAGTATACTTAGCACACTTCTATCTTAGGTTATGAACACAAGGGTCATTGCGAACAAAATACTTATTGATTACTTAGCATAAGAAGGATCTCTCATGTGTCTTATGTATCTACATGTAAGAAAATTTTTGGTCATCCTAGAATTTATACTCTGATTCTTATATTAGCTTGCTACATTAAAAGGGACAAACATTTTGGTCGACATTCTGGCTTCTTGTGCCTCGAATGCTTACATTTAATCCCAAAAAAAATAGAACATATGTCCTATTCATATTCTCATGATTGAAATGTCATTGGGGATTGTATGACATTTGTGGGTTTAGCTAAACACTCAAGGATTATAATTTTACAAGCTTGGTAACCAGACTTAGGGTTGCACTGCATAAGCACATGGTTCTATCACTAATTTACCTACATTCTTTGTGATGAGGGATTGTTGCTTTCTTAAAAGTATCACATTTCTTCATGACTACATAAATGATTTATTAATCACCCTCTTGGCTACTTTGGCTGTGTTGAACCCATTTTCGAGATCAAATTTGAAATCTAACACACTTAAACAACTCAAAATCACATTTTAAAAATTTTGGACCGATGCGATCAAATGCTTGTGCAGTTCATTTTTTTGATACTTTGATAATCTTGGAATCTTTTCAAATCACATTTTCTTCAAATTTTGAATTTTTTTTGGAAAAGTCAACTCTAGTCAAATCTAGTCAAGTTTGGTCAAACTTGAACTTTTGGATGTCAAAATCACTTCAAATCACCTTCACATTTTCTTTACACTCTTATGATCTATTCTACATTTTTCTCAATCTCAGATTTCTTTAGTATATCTCAATATACTACTCTACATCAATATTTTAGTGTATCATCTTCCAATTTCACTCCCAAGGGGGTAGGATGATTACATCATTGAATCTTTCAATATTGGCTTCAACTCAATCTAAATCTTATGTCTTCATGACTTGGGGCATCTTGTTCCCCTCTATCTAGAATCTATGTCATCTATCTTATCTTTTCATCAACTGGTCAATCTTATAGCAGTCCTTATCAAAGTTGAATAGATAGGTATCGGGATAGCCTAACCCTAACTCATGAGGATCAAGCCTCATTCTAGGGATGATTCTATGACTCATGATAGATCTTGTTATCTCTTTCATGGACCAATATTTAAGTTTTCTATCTAGACTCTGGGGGATTATGCTCCATTCTAGAGATAATTCCAAATTCTTGCTAAGGATTAAGCTATGTTTTGGAGATAATTCTAACTCTTGCTAAAAGCTAAGCCTCATTTTGCGGATAATTCTAAGATCTTTCTTTCAATCACTATTTCATGGACAAGTATTGGGACATTCAACCTTGACTCCTAAGGATTAAGCCTTGTTCTAGGGATAATTCTATGAATTGTGATTAATCTTGTCATCTTCTAATGGATAGGTATTAGGACAGTCTAACCCTAACTCTTGAGAATTGAGTCTTGTTCTAGGAACAATTCTATGAAGTTTGATAATTGATAATATTTTTCTTATCAAGCTTGGTATCTAGGTGTTCTATCTAGATTCCCTAAGGTTAAGCTTCATTCCAGAGATAACATTAAAAAGCTTATCAATCTTGGTATCTAGGTGTTCTATCTAGATTCGCCAAGGTTAAGCTTCATTTTTTAGATAACTTAAAAAGCTTATCAATCTCGGTATCTAGGTGTTCTAACTAGATTCCCTAAGGTTAAGCTTTGTTCTAGAGACAACCTTAAAAAGCTTATCAATTGGTCTTTGTATCATCAATTTCAAAACCAATCTCATTTCTTGATCTATGCCTCATACTTTTGATTTCTTTGAATTAAATGTTCTTCCCGCACATCCATTCAAAGGGGGGAAAATGTAATACCACAAAATTGGTACATTTCCATGCTAAACCAACTCTAGTCTATTTAATCATGCTAAGTACTATTTTACTAGGAAATTCTAATTCTGATTATCACTACTTCACCTAAGTGTCAAATGTAGAAAACCCTAATCTGCATTAATTACACTCTTTATTTAATTCCTAAGTATTGACTCAAATTAGCTACATTAAACCTATTAATTAAGTTTAATTTAATTATAAGTCTTCATACTTTAATTAAATTAAAATTACCTTTTAGCTAATGTATAATGGAATTAAATGTATTTAATTTAATAAGATATATCCTCATTTTAATTTATTTAATTCAATTATTTAATTAATTAAGATTATGCATTTATGAGGTCATATTCTATTTTATTAAATTAAATATCTTTTCCAAATTCTTCTCTTTAGTTGAGAAATAGAAACTCTGAGTGAATTGGAATTAGAAATGGAATTAATTCAATTAACTCTTTCTCACACTTAGAAGAGAATCAGTTAACTCTCCTTGACACTCAAAAATGAATTAGTTAACTTCATTTGCACAAAGAAGTTTCCACTCTAACCAAATCTCATTTCCAATCTCAACTATCTATTCTACTTGATCTTGACCATTGATTGATTCTAGAATTCTATTTAAGAAGCCTTCAATTCCTCACTATAGAGGTTGAATTGATTTTGCATTGAATTCATGCTGAAATAACCACTCATTTTCTCATACATTCATAGCTTTTCATCTTCCTTTCATTGTAATATCATTCTATCTTTAAAATGCATTCATTTAGATTAAATGCTCTTTGTTATTTCTAGATTAATATTGCATTCTCATGTAGCATAATCTTGCACATCATATAGCTATTAAAAAACCTTCATTCTAGATGTCTAAATACTAGCTTCTCATTCTAAGAGCAATAGTATAATCAATCTAGTTAGCAAGCAATAGATTGACTTGCCAAACAGTTTTGGATGAAAAAATCAATGTTTATTTTAGAATGATTTTGTATATAATGATCATGTTGAAGTGTGTGTGAAGATTGAGGCCCACATTTCCCACATACAACATTCATGACTATGTTTGTGACTAATGTCAACATAGCAGTAAGTCTATGAATAATTATAGAGCAGCAGATGAAGATCTTATTTGTACAGACAATGTCTTGATTGTTTGATGATACGCAGTCATGGACATGTACTACATTGTGTCCTGATGATGTTGTTGGAATATTTGGAATAACTTGAGGGGCGGGGGGGGGGGGGGGGGTGAATCAGTTATCCAAGGTCCAAATGTACAAATAAAACTTTTTAGTTCTCACCAAACATATAAGTGCATGCATATATTAGATCATCCACTAACTCCATAACTTCGTAGGTCACTGTCCTAGATCAAAATAACTTTGCAGTAATGTAAACATAAAACATAGAAGAATCATTCACACAATTTTACAAAAAGATTTAATGTGGAAACCCAATTTGGGAAAAACCACCAGTAACATGCTAGCAATTTTCACTCTTTTGAAGTGAGCCATGTGAGGAGCCAACCTGTTAAAGGTTACAATGCACACTAATAAATACCTTGATTAAATAATTTCAATAACCTTGTTAGGAGTGAGCCTTTTTATAGGACTTTAGAACATTCCATTAGAATGTCACCCGGTTAAAGGATTTACAAATGACTATTAGATAAATCTTAATCCAAAGTATTTGTCCAAACTAATACAATGATTACAAAGTAACAATAGGACTTTATTTAATAATAAATCACAACTCACTTTTAGATTATAGATCTCTAGTTTAGTCCTCTATTTTACTTGTCATTCATACTCTTCATATCAGATTTCTTCTTCACCCTTCAAACCTTCATCTCCTTAACCCTTCTTGCTCAGTATGCTAATTGAATATTCATTCCTTTAGCCACTATATGAAGTAACACTTCTAGCTTCTTAACAATACTTGTTACTTTTAGCTTGGTATACCCTTATAAAGAGAATTACGATCTTTTTTCTCTTAATCACAATCATCCATCTTAGGTTGAGGTCATATTCATCGAATCCTCCTTCTTTCCATTAGGTTCTGTCTAGAAACTTCTCTTACAATCCTTACTAGATTTGGTTCAAAATGGTTCTTGAATTTTGTGCCACTAGTTCATCATACATATCGTTAACACACTTTAGAAAATTAAAGAATTCAACTTTGTTTTCTTAGATTCATCAAATCTTCAATTAAACTCTTTTTGATGTCACTTAGCATCCACACTTTTCACTCGACAATAACAATCTTTTGAGGCTCAAACAACATTGGGTTGCTTGACGTCAACTAAGTCTACCTTGAATAGTCACCAGTATTATTTCTCTGATGGTCAACACCTACTAACTCTCTCACACTTGGCACATGCTAAATTTTGCTTGGCCTAAACAAAGTTTTCTCGGCTTACACTATTTTCTCAGTTAGGTTTGGTAGACACTTTTTATGAAAACACTTGTTCTTGACTTAGCTAAATTAACCATTCACTTTAGCTTTAACTAGATCAATAATACACCATATCATCAATATCTTACTTGATCTTAGTGCTCCTTTTATACACCATATAACTCAACCTTTCTCTAGGTACTCTTTTTATCCTTTCTTTTCAAATCCTCTTCAACAATCAATCAAATGATAGCATTTAGACCAAAAAGTAGAAGGTTTGACATCATTGAAAAAATAATGATTGTTTTATGATAGGTTCCTTACTTCAAAGAAGCTTCTTTTCAACTATCTCCCTCTTTGGCATTAATGGAAAACCAATACCAACAACAATATCAAAAAGAAACTTAATACCTTTGAAACTATCCCTCTATCAAGATGTTTTCTTCCTTTGTGAGGGCAATGTAAAAATTTTCAATCTCCTTCAATGTATATCTCCCTTTGACTTCTATCACCATATTCTCCCTCATAAACTCATGCAATTTATCCTTAGGAATTTATAGTAAATTCTCCTTCTTAAGATGTTTCAATGTATATCTCCCTCTTTGATAATAATTCCACAAACTTGTAATCTTATACATGTAGATATTATCAATTCAAGTTCTCCCTTGATCACCTTACTTGTGTTTGCAAATCTTTTGTTTCAATTCCTTCATTACTTTAGGAACCTCCTAAAGTAAGATCCACTGCACCAAATTGTAAAATATGGCATTCAACTCATGTAATTTAGGAACCACTCTTACTCCTTCAACTAGCTTGAGATAGGGCACTAATGCATTTTGACTCATTTTTTGACAAAAATTAGTCAAATTTTCAACCCATGTTGGTCAAATTTTTGATAATATCTTTGTTGCTATTTTTTCATTGAAATTTTGACCAACTCTTGTATGTGTCAAAATTTCAACCAAGCATTTGGTTGAAAACAACTTTTGTTGTTGTGAGGATCATTGGTCAAAATTTTGATCAATTTTTTTAAACATTTCCACCAAATATTGGTTGAAAGTTTGACCAATATTGTTGCTTGATCAACCAACAAGAAAAACCCATGACCAATGCATTGGTCAAAATCTCAAAAAATCTTTGGTGGAAATTTCGACCAAGATTGGTTGAAATTTTGACCAACATGATTTGTTTAAAAAAAATTACTGGAAGATAAATATCCAAAGTAAGCACCGATGATAGCCTAGTCAATGATTAGTTTGGATATTTATCTTCAAGTTTTTGGTGGGTCTACCACCACCTTGAAATGAGATTTCACAAACCTATATTGATGACACTACAAGTGGCTACATATGCATGAGGTTCTTTGATATTGTCTGCATATACAAGTTGAAATGTGATTGTACTTTTATCATTTCCCTCTCATACCCTTGCAAATTAAGCTACTTCAATCAGGGAATATATTCCCCAATATTAATACACCCATGATACATAAAGTGTTGGTTTAAAGAATAATTTTGATTGCTGAGTGTCAATACACTTAACCATTTTTCACTAAACATGTCGAGCAAAGAGTAGGTATCGAGTGATATCAAGTGCCGAGTTATTCAAGTGTCGAGTGATATCAAGTGCCGAGTGATATCAAGTGTCAAGTTATTCAAGTGCCGAGTGATATCAAGTGCCGAGTAACATAAGGTGCCGAGTTATCTAGGAAACAGCACGTGCTGAGCATTAGTAATGCTTCAGGAGCCGAGTAACTCAGGATATTAGCATAAGAGTTTGTAATTGCACAAACTATGATGTAAACCATTTTTGTAGCTGACATAAGGTAAATCTTGAAAGATCTAGGGATAAGAATGAATCTTTTACATTTTCTATGCAATTTGCATGCAACCAATTGGAAAATTGGAAAGGCATGCAACCAATCAGCAAAAAAGGGAAGTATTGAGTGGGAAATTGAGATTCAATGTGGATCGTAGATCCATATCTAACCCTAAGTCTTCGAAATTTTTTTAAGGAAGATAAAATATTCACTGTAATGATGATGAGAGAAGGAGAATAGTGTTAAGGGAAAAACATAATGGAATTCAGTGAAAGAAGACATAGAGAGTAAGAGTAGTAATTCAATATTTAGTTGATCAGAACAAAGCAAGGGAGACAAACAAAAATTAGATCTCAGAGGATTGAAATTAGAGAGAGCTAGAACAAGTGCCTGCATTCAGCAATCAAGGATTGCAAACTATCAGGTTTATAATACCTAATACTCTCTTACCATTGTATTAGAAAGGAAATCCTATGTAGATAGGTTGGCTTAACAGCTATTTGTAGATCCTTATCAAAAGGTGATTAAATCCTTTAACAAGGTGACACTTCATGTTAAGTGTTAGTAAATCCTTTAACCAGGTCACTATTGACATAGTGTAAAGCCTTTAACAGGGAAGACCATTAGAAGTGGTTAAACAATATTATTGCAATGAATTTTTGTGGGTATCATCCCCACCCCAGTTTTACCTTCTTATTTTTGGAGGGTTTCTGGGTTACCAAATTCTAGTGTTATGAGTTGTTGATACATGTCTTAGTTTAATATTTTCATGATATATTTACATGCATGCAATTTACTTTTAGATAAAATTTTTATTGGATAAAGTGTAATACTTCTGATTCACCTCCCCTCTCATCAATATTCTTTCCATATTTGAATATTCCAACACAAAGGACTCCTCAATCACCTTGAAAATATTCTCCTTTGAGACCCCTAAATCCTCTCCAAAATAATTCTCATTAATTATAATAGAAATAAGCATCTTGAAGTTCAAGAAGGAGAAGAACGTCTTCATGTTAACACAATTATATAGTTGATCCTTCTCAAACAGAGAAGCAACTCCTTTGTGAAGTTGATGGGATCTCTTAGGAGAAAAAGACAGGATTTTCTTGGGAGAGAGAAGCTAAAGAACACAAATTCTTCAAGATATTCTCTATAAGGGGCCATATATAGCCCAAGAACCTATTGAATAATTGTAACCCAAATGCATCCCTTTTGAAAGTTGAGGCTTTGATCATAGAGCCTTATCATTCACTATGAAACATTCTCTCGCAAACTCTGCAGAGCTTATTATCAAAATAGGGTGGCTATCGAATTTGACATGCATAACTAGCCTATAGCTTTTAGAAAGAGAAGATAAAATTTGGTGAATTGGCATTATACTATCAAGAAGAATAAGAAAGTGCCCCATTAGAGGAAGACCACTTGGGCCTGGAGCAAAAGATGGTTCCTGTTATTAGAACTTGCAAGGCTTTTCAGTAGAAAAAGAGTAACATAAATTGTAGCAACTCCTACCACAATAAGAGGCCATGTCATTGTTTTTTATTAGATAAAGAGGTTTTACAAGGAACCTAAAACTTGAAAGTTAGTACATAAGAAGGCTGATAATAAGTGTGACAACCCAGCCAAAAAAGTTTAAGTTCAAAGGCTGATAATATGCATTAAGCCCAGCCAAAGGAAAAAGTATTGAGAAAATACCAGGAAAAGGAAACAGACATATCCATGGCCAAAAGCCAGCACAAAAAGCCAAAAGATAGCGAAAAACAAAGGAACAGACAATAGTTATTCCTCATTCTTTCACTTCAGATCTTGCATCACCTGAGCAACCTCAAAGGCCTGTTGATTCTCCTCCATTTCCATCTGTTGCCCTCTTTGATTCCCCTGGTCCTGTATAGGAGTGGAGTTGTCCTTTGCAGGGTTGTGCTCTGTTTTGGCCTTGTTTCTGTCATTTCCATCCTCATCCTCATGCGTTTCTCTATCTTTGATCGAACCCATGAGAGAGATGATGTTGTTGTTGATGGAGCTTAACAAGGAAAACATCTGGTTGGCAAGGTTTTGATTGTATTTTTCTAGATTGTGTATCCTCTATTCTACCAGAGTTAGCCTATCAGCCAAATCTGTCCTCCTGTTGGTATCCATTCCTTCCCTTGTTTCCTCAATGTGTTTCACTTGGTCTTTAACCTCCTCGAGCTCGTGGAAGAGCCATTTGATTGATCTAAAATTATCAATAATTCTGTTGCAAGCATTATTTAAGAGATTCATCCCTATCTCCCTAGCTCTCTCCAAAATAGCAACAATCACCGAATCAATTAATTCTTCCAGCCGTTTCTCTTCTTGATTATCCACTAGGATTTGAGGATTCATGGCCTCTCTAAAGATTCCCATTTTGGTAGTCTTGACATTGAAATTAATCCATGCTATCCTCCTGTCATTGGTTTGCACTTCCCCTTTCGCATACCCAGCTTTCTCCTCTTTCTGATCCTTAGGGTGGAGATGGACAGGAGAAAGGGGTAGCGTAGACATCTCCTCATAATGAGAGTGCACATCATCCAGGCTCTCCCTCTTTCACTTATTCCTTCCACTATCAACCTTTATTTCCTCCTGTGTCTCCTTCACCACCTCCTCAGACTCTGAATTCTCCTGATCGTTGCTGCTTCCCTCCTCAGCCTTCTCAGCCTACTTCTGCTCGAGAAGCCCAGGGCTTTTTTTTCTTGGGGTTATGGGAGAGGGGGTTTTTTAAAAGTCATAACTTTCCCTGAGGAGGAGACTCCACCTTTCTTAGAACTAAGGCTCTGAATGTCATCCAAGTCAGAGGATTAACTGGAACTTCTAGACTCCACAGTCTCAGTCTGAGGGGGGGCATTACTAATGGTCTGGGCTTTGAAGTGCTCATGGATAAGAAGCAATAGCCCTTCATGCAGAGTCAGGTTTGTAATGGGCTTCTTTTTGAAGCTGTCCATCGCCTTACTCATAGAGGTTAACAGATAAAAAGGAAAAGAAATTATGGCTTTCTTTCGAAAATGATTTAAAATAACAAAGTGGTGGGTGCGGGCTCTATCAAACCTTGGGTCCAAAGTGATATATTCAATAACAGCTTTTAGCACATACCTCCACCATTTCTTCATGGAGTCGAGGACATAGTAGGTGTTGAGATTTTTTAACACCTTCAATTCCTTCTCAATCTCCACAAAATCCCTTACCGCATTGGTTGAGAGCTTCTTATCCCTGAATAATTTGAAACCCTCGATAGGGATCTCGGTGATAACCGCGATTACCTCCTTCGTTATTCAGAAGTTGATGCCATTCACCTTAACCCTTCCTTCTTTCCATGACCCCACCATACTATTAGTCACCTCCTAATCATAACCATGTAGCTTCATGAGATACTTGATTACCCCACCCTCTTCCAGCTTTAACCAAACTTTTGGCCTGCTTCTCCATTTCTCAAAGTCCCCTGTCGGCTCCTTTCTGCATCTCTCACCCACCATCTCCTCACTCTGTGCACCTGACTTACTCATAAGCTCTTCACTGTGAGACTAGAAAAGATTTCCAAGATTAAGCAAGGAGCAAAGAATAAAAACTTTATTGTTGCCCCTAAAATGAATGTAATGAAGAACCCACAAAGCATGGCAACTAATCATAGTAGGATATCTGCATTTATGAATTCCCATTTTTCTATTATGAAAAGTACCCATATATCTTAACCCTTTCATATTCATAATTACATCTTGATATCCTTTGCACTTCCTTGGATTTTCTCCAAGTTTATTAGACACTTGACGTCCACCGGCAAAGAAGTTTCGAGAAGCCATGTCATTTTTTGGTCTGTGCCAACCCCTATATTTGCCAACCTGTCGGCAACTGGGTTTGCTTCCCAGTAAGTATGGGTGACATGGAAATTTTTTAATTTGACAAGTGTCTCTCTCATCTCATTGATAAGATTTGCAATCATCCAAGAAGGATACAAATTTCCATTAATACACTTAATAATGTTACTCGAGTCCCCCTCCAACCATAAATTGGTGAACCCAATTTCAAAAGCCAGCTTAACTGCATTGCACGTGGCATTGGCTTCTGCAAAATGACTATCTCCATTTTCATTTCTAACCACACCTCCACTACTCGAGGATCTAGGGTTGCCCTTCGAGGCTCCGTCGAAGTTGGCTTTGTGCCAGCCTTCAGGAGGGAGGTGCCACTTGGCTTCCTATCTTTTTCTCATTTTGTCTATTACCTTCTCCTTCTTCCTACCTCCTATCTCAAAAGCTCCCCCCTTTCTCATGGAAATATTTTCCTTTATGTTACTAAAGATCTTCCTTCCAACAACCAAAGCCAACTCCTCCCTATCTCTGAAAATCTGATTGTTTCTCTCCTTCCAAATGCTCCAACAAAAATGGGGCAAGAGCGAGGAGCTAATTTCCTTCAAGGTAGTCCCATTGAACATACCTTGCCATTGGCAGAAGAATTCTAGGAGGTTGGAAGGAATGCACCAGCTATGGTCAAGGTCCTGGGTGAGGAAGTGCTAGACTATTCTCGAGTAAGAGCAAAGAACGAACAAATGATTGCCTATCTCTGACTTGTCTTTGCATAAAACACATCTGTTGGGCATGATATGACCTCTTTTAATGAGATTTTCCTGGGTGAGATTTTTGTCCTGAAGTGCCAACCAAAAAAACATGTTGAATTTTGGCGTTACGCCTGGGAGCCAGACCCTCGATCAAAGGGGGGACGCATTTGTACTCCATAAAGTAGAGTACCCAGAGGAAATCAAATAGAGGCCATTGACATTATCCCTCCAAACCAGTTCATCCTTGTTGGAGCTGAGGGATAAGGAATTAAGCATGATCATAATTGGTTCGAGTTCCTCTGAGATGATAGAAAGGTCCTTCCATCCCTGATCAGTCCTGTAGTTACTGACTTTGTGCCCAAAAAGGTTGATACAATCATTAGCCCAAACACCATAGGTGGGGTTATTAATGAGTGGGCCCTAAGAAAGTCAGCTGTCCAACTAGAAAAGAATGTTCTCCCCATTTCCCAGCTTCTAGGAGACCTTAGAGTTAGCCAAATCCTTTGCTTTTAAGAAGCCATTCCAAACAACTAAGCCTCTGTGTAAATCCTCACTAAAAAGAGTGAACTGAAAAGAGGGCCTTTTTATATACTTGTTTACCACAGTGTCTCTCCATTCCTCTATGCTACTAAAGATGCGCCAGATTTGCTTTGCTAGGAGGCCCTTGTTGATATGAGTGAGCTTCCTGAACCCCAGACCCCTGTTCTTTTTAGTGACACAACGTTTGTCCCAAGCAACAAGGGGGTACCTTTTATTCCTATCAGTTCTCATCCATAAAAAATCCCTTTGGATTTTCTCCATTCTCTCGGTGTATTTTCCAAGTACAGTGAAAAGGCTCAGGGCATATATAGGTAGGTTTTGAAGGATGGATTTAACCAGTTGACATTTTCTAGCTTGGCTAAGAGAGGTTCCTTTCCAGCCAGCCAGCTTCTTATTGAATCTATCCAAGATGTCGTTCTAGAAGGAATCAGAAGGGGTTCTGCCCAAGGGGAGACAAAGGTAGGAAGAAGGAAGCTTCCCCACCTAACAACCCAAGATTCTAGAGATTCTTTGCTGTCTTCCCTCCGGAGTGTTGATAAAGAAAACAAAGCCTTTGTGCCAATTTATAAGCTGCCCCAACCCTCTAGAATAGGTATCCAAAGTGTCTTTCAAAGCCTTGGCTTCCCTGACCGAAGCCTCTCCTCCCATAATGGTATTATCAACAAATTGCTGATGTGTGATTGGAGTGCATTTGGAAGAAGCTTTAAAGCTTTTGATCCTCTCATCTTTCTTTTTATTCTTCATGAGTCTGCCAATACATTCCACCAGGATGATGAAGAGAATCAGTGATAGACTATCTCCCTGACGAAGGCCTCTAGTGGGTTTGAAGAAATCAGAGGGGGATCCATTCACTAAAATAGCTAGCAAGGGGGTGTTGACCAGCTGGAAAATTAGCTTGCAAGATTTGACATCAAAGCCAAAAGCCTTCAACACCAACTCCAAAAAGGACCAATCCACCCAATCATAAGCTTTAGACATGTCAAGTTTGAGTAACATCCCTTCTCTCTTACCAGCTTCCATAGAGTGAATCACTTCATGCACCATGATAATCGAGTCTAAAATCTGTCTGCCTGGGACAAAACCAAATTGTTGTTGAGAGATGATCAGGGGGAGGAGATTAAGCAGCCTCAAAGTGAGCACCTTCGAGATGATCTTATAAAATGAGTTGCATAAGCTGATGGGTCTGAATTCATCCAGAGTGTCAGCCCCTGGCACTTTGGGAATAAGAACTAAGAAAGTGGAATTGATTTCCTTCAAGATGCATCTGGCTCCAAAGAACTCCTGAACTGCCTTAACAACATCCTTCATAATGACAGGCCAGTACATTTGGAAAAAGAAGGTAGGAAAACCATTAGGTCTAGGCGACTTATCCGCCGGAAGAGAAAAAAGAGCTTCTCTCACTTCAGAATAAGAAGGAATGGCCCAGATCATATCATTATGGTGCGGTTGGAGGATTTGAGGGATGCAAGAGACAATATCATCCTGGTCCACCTTAGAGAGAAAAGGATCCCAAGAAAGAAGGGAGGAGAAGAAAGAGACAGCTTCACGTGAAATATCATCTACCTTAGTCAACACACCCTGGTCTTTTTTCAAGCCAAAAATCCTATTGTTAGCTCTATGTTTAAGTGTGGATAAATGGAATAACTTTGTGTTCTGGTCTCCTTCCTTGAGCCAGTTGATTCTAGATCTCTACCTCCAAAACTTTTCCTCTTTACTAATGATGTCATGTAAATTAGACAGGATGGACAGCTCTACATCTCTGCTCGAGGCATCATACCCATTTTCCTGAATGGAGGCTTGGATGGAAGAGAGATTAGAAGAAGGATCCTCTTTCATAAATGACCAAAATCTGACTTATTCCATGCTTTTAACATCCTTTTAACATTACTGAGTTTCCTTGCTACCTTGAACATAGCAGTGCCTTCCACATCTATGTTAGCTGCATCTCAAACCTTTAATTTTCTTTGGGAATTCTATTGAAAGTACATTGGGTTACAACACTTATATAATCAAACCAATAAAAATTGTGCCTTGGGCTTTTTCAAATATCTAAGCATCTCTAGTAATGGAAGATAATTGAAATAAAATTATATTTTGAATTTAATTTATCTATGATCCTTTATATCTCTAGAAATGAAGATTCTCACATTATACAACTTAGTTTACATAATAGACTATAACATGATATTAATGCTTATTACAAGTGAAAAGTTTCAAACCAAGTCATAATTAGAGATAATAATGAAACATTTCCTCTTGTAATGATCTAGTCCACAATCAAGTCTATGTACTTATCTTTATGAAATATCAAAACTTTTTCTAATAACCAATTAAATGTATTAATAATAGTATTTTCCATGATCCATTGTAAAATAGTGATTTCTAGATTCGATTGTGTGTGTTTTTAAACATCAACATTTCAGATCACATTACATGATCCATCATTAGGATGAGATAGTGAAGGATAGTAAAGATATCTAGACTAGACCTTTTACTCAATTAAATGTAGCTATCATAAATTAAGATATTGTCAATGATTGCTAACTTAAGGTGGCTCTCCAGTAGTGCTACAACCATACATCAAAAACAAGTTATGCAGAAAAGAACAAAAAAAGATAACCCATTGTACCACATAACTTTTCTCTATAACTTCCAATCACTCCTCCCTTTGGCTCCCACCTATTAGCTCCCTAACCTATGAAGTAGTGCACATATCATCGAGTTTAGCTCAATCATAGAGAATTACATCATGATTAATATGCATTTTATTTCTTACATCTAGGCTCACTGCCTAAAAATATTGAAGAAGGTGATGAACCTACCTTTGGTACAAGTACATCCATGGTAGCAACAATCCCGTCATCCTCATTGAGTAGCATGTAAAATGCCTTGATCATTTTTGGATAGTTGTACACAAAAATTGTCTTTTTAAATATCACCCTAGTTAAATATCTATGTCAATTGGGTACTAAAAATATCATACATTTTCCCAAAAGTTGGATCCAACACTCTCATGAAAGTGGATAGTGCATGTATAATCATATTTTTTGTCAATGATTCTAGCATATTCCATTAAAACATATGGGAATCTTATGCTTTGCATACCTTTCATGCTCTTATGCTAAATGATGCCCCATTCTACCTTTTTCTCAAATTTCTTATCTATGACTTGCTTATTTGCGAATAGATACAAAATTCTCAGGTCCTTATTGTATTTAAAGTTTGATAAGTCAAGAAATGTAAATGATAATATATGCCTATAACTACTTACAAAATAAGTATAACCTTCTCTAATAGTTGAACAACCTCTATGTAGGTAATACATTCCAATGGAGTTGAAACTAATTTGCAAAGATGATCTATGGCAATCTAATCAATTATTTGGTTTATGAATTTCATATCATCAAAGAAATTATCAATCAACCGATGACAAAGGAATTTCACATAATCTTTTGCACAATTCATGTCACCCTACAAATGAGATTACAAAACATTCTATAGTCAAATCAACCATGTAGTATTTGTAAGATTTTATCAATCTTCATCATCCAAATATCATGGAAGATCTACACTAGTTATTTAAATCAAATTAAAAGATCTCAATTTTTTCATAGTTTTTTTTTCTTAGGCATTAACTACGAGAATCCAATTTATTGTAAATTACATCAGGTAACATATGAAAATGGGTAGAATAAACCATTAAATTTCTCCCCATCCATGCATCTATAAATAAAATTAATGAAAAAGAATACTACCGACATAGACATACTAAATACATATATCTATAAATTCTAAACATATATAATTTGAAAAAGACAACATTCATTAACTTGCATTCAAATCTCTCTTCTTCCAATGTGGGTGAGTGTCCCCTTAAGAGGATCACTTTTCTGACAAGTTCAAGGAATTAAATGAGGATTGGGCTAACTTTGATTAGTATTAGCTCTCTTCATAACTATTTATTTTCTCTTTACACTACTCCTCACATAATTTGATCACTCTTGACTCTCATAGACAAATAGATCATTGTAAGGGATTTATTGATGCATAATTATAACACTCACTAACACAAAATTCTCTAATTTGATCCTCATATATGTTGCACATGGCTACTACTATTTGCATCATACTATCAAAAATTTGAGATTTCAAGTTAAACTTAATTGAACAAATGCTGAAGGTATAAATCTTGAAATAATAGGTCATGCGGAAGAAATTAAAAATAGAAGGCATAACATATTGACTTTGTATATGTTGGTTCACTCATTACTATAACAATATTACATGTTATGCATGAGATTCAACATTATATGTATAAATAGAGTTTAATTGGATTTTGATTCTCTCTGTATCTATGTGTGATATTTTTGATAGAATATATGCACTGTGGCAAAGAGACTAAAAACGTAGATGTGTATAGATTTGGATTTTTCTCCTTAAACTTTTGAGTGGGAAGTGTCCAACTAATTTGAAATTCATAGAGAAAGGGATAAATGTTATTGGATGGGTATCTCTCTCTCTCTCTCTCTCTCTCTCTATCTATCTATCTATGTGTGAATGCAACACTTATATCAACTTACATTAACAACACTTATTTCCTTAGGGGTCGGTTCACTTCTGATAGTCATTCTACTTTTTATAAGTGATATGTGGAATGTGTGTATCAAAAATTTGAAATGTAGAGATAAGAATGTGCGATGCAGATAATGGCATACAATATCCTGGGAACAAGGGCCATTGTCAATAAATTTAAATAAATAGATTACCTCTAAGCTAAGTGTCATGACCCCAAATTTAAGGATGTATGCATATTTGAATAACATAGTATATAATGATAATAATTAAGAATAATAACGAATAGATATTATAATTACAATATGAAACCAAAGAAGATGATAATATATTCACATTTGAATATATATGATATTAATAACTAATGATAATTATAATAAATTGATTAATAAATTAGTCAATATAATATTAAGGATACAAGAATTAATATAAATATAATATTATATATATAATAAATAAGGATGGTAATAATGGTGACAACATTATTATGTTATATAAATAGCTTATATTATCCATAATCCTAAGGATACACTACAAATAAAGAAATTTAATAATTAATAAATGTTATAATATATATTAATATATATTGTAAATATATGTTAATTAATAGCTATTAAACCTTAACCATAACAAGTAGTTAATTGAAGAGATGCAACCTTTCACGACTATTCACTAGTAATAATATGTATAAATAGAAGAACAAATGATAGAGAAAGGGATATCAGATATGAATTATGATGAAGGCTTAGGGGAATAAAGAAACAAATCAGATGAAAATATAATGGAAACCATACAAATTGGAGAAGAACGGTAAATGTCCTAAATGGGACATGACACTAAGCCTCCAATAAGTGATATTTCCCCTTTGTCACCAGCAATCAATCATTGAAGGAAACTTCTTAGCATGTCAGAGCATTCTTTAGCTCTACATTACCAGTTAGAGTCATATGGAAAGAGAATTGTCTGAATAGTATAGGCAATTGAGAGTCCTAGTTAAGTATTTTTTATATTCTAAAATTTTTCTAATATACTTTATCTTAGTTTAATATTTTTGGTAGGTCTAAACTTTGATTGGAGCCAATGTTATTATAGACTGTGTATGTTCTAAACTCTGACTTCCATAATTATAATTGTATTCTTGCATATCTTTCTAAATATGAAATGTTATGTCCATGTTCCTAGTAGATAAAAACATGTTAAGAAAGTTTCCATAAACCTTAAGGCTCATTTTGAAATATTTATTTGGAACAATTTTGATGATAAACATCTTCCTCCTTGACTATACTACTCCAACCAAAGTAGGCTATCCAGAACAATGAAGAGAAAACAATAGCACAAAAAAATGAGAAGAATATATATGACTTGGAGTGGAGATTATTTTAGAATCATATCAATATCTAGGAAAATCTGAAGGAGGACCTTCTATGCTTTTCAATTTACTTGGCATGTTCTCTACACGAAAAAATATCACCAATCCCCAAGTTATATGGACATCAAGGTGGCAATGCATCAACCAAGCTCCTACTCATCCAAAATAAAAATATTCAGAGTTCCAAACATTATGAAATGTTGATTACATAACATAGGAATAGATTTTTATTTCAGAAAAATTATAGAATTTTTTATTCATATATATTAATCTAGCAAAAATTGTTTTTGAATTTAAATAAGGGAGAAAACAACATCCTTATTTTTTTATTTTTTTTACGACGTTAAAAACTCTCATGCCATCCTATAGTTATGGTGTGGCATTGCTCATATTGTCCCTCTCTTCAAGTGTACCACCAAATACTATTTGTAGAGCATTCAAATACTTTCCAAGATTCTTTCCAATGTCATCAACCATCTCATTGTTGCAAATACCACCTCCATCTTTACTAAATTGATTAAAGGAGTAGTTTGCAAGCTCGAGGTGGTTTTGGATTAGAAAGTTTTTACAAGACAACATCCCATCCATGTCCAAGAAGATGGAGGTCGAACCCCCACTATGGTTTTCTCTCATGACCAATGCATGAGCAAAAACCACAAAAGCATCCATGCAACACAATTTTCTATTAGGCTCCCCAAACTTACATAGCTATTAGATTTATGCAAGCAACTAGAAGAAGGTGAATATGGGTATGACTTGTAATCTAGGCTACATTCTTAAATTCAATAAAAAATGAAAGAAATGACATTAGTATTCACAAAAGATAAAAAGTAGAACAAGGAAACTACACAAGTATTATACTTTCATAGAGAAAATTTGATAAAAATAAAGTGTTAAAATAGTTTAAATGGGTATAACTAGCAGTATTTAAAATATTATAAGTAAAAGAATTGACTAAAAAAAATTAACACTTTTTTCTAGAAGTCAGTCAGTCATTAGTGTATAATGCTTAAATCAATGAAGAATTAGATATTAAAGAAACATCATGAATTGTAAGAAAAATTTCTAATATAAATCTTACAAACTTTTAGTTTTTTATAAGGGTATAACAAAGTATTAAATCCTAAGAACATGCAAAATTGGTGCAGGAGCATCAAGGTCACAAGTAGGAGTTAAGAAGAGCACCAAGATCAGTGATGGATCCTTATGTGGAATTGAATAAAAATGACATTCTAAGGTAATCAAAATTTGTAATGAGAATTTTCATGTTCATTAATACTATTTTGATCATAAATTGATCTTATTGTAATCACAATCCTAAATGTAAGCCTAATGACAATGCTAAGGTACCTAGGGTTCACTAGGAAGGGATTATGGTTTGATCCAAGGTTAGGGGAGTGGGAAATGATCAATAATGTTTTTAAATGATGTAATAAGGCTATTAAAGCCTCTAGGTTGTGTTAAAAGCACTAAGAGTGCAATAAGTTTTAAAATGCCTATATTGGCCATATGAGCCTAAAAAGGCTTAATTATAGTTAGTAAGGGTTTATGAGTTAGTTTTTTTATAAAGGTTGTCCTTAAACTTTTTAGAAGTTTTTTAGATGGTTTGGAATGGTGTGTTGTTAAGTTGACAACTTTTTTTGTCAACTTGACAACAAATTACTTATTTTAGTTAGTGATAGTTAGTTTAGACTAGTATAGAGATAATTAGGAAGTAGTTAGTCAGTCTTTAGAAGAGTTAGGGTCTATTTAATATATATCCACATGAGTGGACATGGAAGATCAATATTGATATGTAATGACATGAATTTGAAACAATTTTGAACAATAAAAGTTTAATTCTCTACAAATTTGGAAGTCATTATCTGTGGATACAGTCTAGACAACAAAAAATAGTTTGAGTGTGATCTTTGATTTGGGTGGATATAGAAACATTTATTAGTTTAAGATTATAATTGTTCATGTTTCTACTACTTTTTTTTTATTGTTAACAACACAAAGGATTACACTGGTGTAGAACTAGTGACTAGTTAAGGGCACAGTCAACAAAATAAGATTTGAAACCTCCATAAAATATAAGGCACTCCCACCACTATGCCAACTATGGTTTGTTGGGAGATACCAATGATACATTATATATATTATATGTGATTTTGACTATAGGGAAGGATGCCAATTGTTGAGGAATAGGGGTAAGCCTATTAAAACCTAGTAAAGGGTCACTTGAATCGGGACTAGTCATGGTCTGGAAGTTTTTTCCATTAGATAACCGCTTATTATGTATTGGAGGATCATGATGTGATTAGGGTATGGTTTCAGATCCATTGAGGGGATCTAGAAGTTCTTAGAGGTTCTCATTTGAGAAAACCCTAGGTTAGTACACCAAGAATGGAGGGTTTTGTAGTTGAAGTGTTAAAACATGGTGGCTCATCCTAGAAAGTGGAAAATCATTTGACTCGAATCATCTATTTGTTGGAAATGATTGAAAAGATCATGAATGAAGAATATTGGAACTGGTAAAGAATTTTTTCAATCATTGTTTTGTCATTGATGTCAAGCTTGCTACTTGCAAGGATGATAATTGCTTAAGTGATCCAAATACTATCAATTGGTTGATTGACAAGGAGGAGGCAATCAATAAGATGAAACTAGAGCACCCAGAGAAAGGTTGAAGTTATGATGTTGTAATGAAGTATAAGAATCAGCTAAGCCATTGATGAAATAGTGTATTGATGACATACTCTAAGAGGATGGACACACTGAGACACACCAAAGATGCAAAGTTTAACTAAGTCATTTTAAAAGCCTAACTAAGTTCATTAGAGAGAGCCAAGCAAGCTAGTTAGAGCTAAGAAAATTTGTAGTTGAAGCTGAGAAAGTTCAGCTTCAGTGTGTGCCGAGAAAATTGTTCAAGTGCTGAGTAATTGTTCAAGTGCTGAGTAACTCAGGAGAATACTTCAAGTGTCGAGCATCAGTAAACCAATGATGTTGAGTTGCTGCATTATTTGTTAAGACAAAAGATTCGCCAGATCAGTAATGATAAGTTTGTTACATTGAATTTTGTAAATTAGTTGGATGATAAGGATGATGAGTAGATGTCATAGAATTTTATGTAAACCATGCAAACCAATTCAAGGTGAATGCTGATGGATCTATCATGAAGTTTCTGGAAGAAACAATTTGTAGGGAAAAAAATACCATTTTCTCAAGATTAAATCAAATTGATAAGCAAGAAGACTAGAGCGAGAAATGAAGAAAAAAACTTCTTTATAAGGAGTTATAGGTTAGAGATCAGGAGCGAGTTTGAGAGGGAGTTGGTCATAAGTGTGGTCATGTGAAGAAGCCAAGAGAAGGCTAGTGTGAAGTGTCAAGAAGAGGACACAATGAGGAGTAAGCACAGAGCATCAAGACTTTGAGTTGATCAAGTGACCATAGAGTGCATTGGCATAATGAGTGGAAGAACTCAAGGAGATAGATCTTGAAGGGTGTACAAGCTATCAGCACTGTAAGGAAGAAAAGCCAAGCAAAGAAAATAATTGAAGAGTTATCTAAAAACTGCAAGGTTAGAGTTGTAATCTTTATCAGGTCAAAACCTTTCTAATACTTTCTTACCATTGTATTAGACACTGAAATCCTACATTTCTAGGTTAGCTTAGTAGCTAGGTGGATAAGCCTTAGGAAAATGATAGGAGATCCCCAAGAGAAGGATAAGAGATCCTTAGGAGAAGGACAGGAGATCCTTAGAGAGGGATAAACGATTCTTTTGAGAAGGTGACTGTAAATCCCATGGACTTGGGTGGGCCTAACAGCTCTATGTAAATCCTTTAATAGGGTGACATTCTAAGTTGAATGTTCTTAAGTCCTCTAACAAGGCACACTCCTAATAGGGTGTAGAAATTCTTTAACAGGGTCATATTAATACTGTGTAAAGCCTTTAATAGGGCAAACCATCAGAAGTGGTTGAAATCAATTGCACAGTTATTTTGTGGGTGTCATCCCCACCCCAGTTTTACCTTCTTATTTTTGGAGGATTTTTGGGTCACCAAAATCTTTTGTGTTATGTGGTGATGCATGTTTAAATTTCATGATTGTTTAATGTTTAATCACATGCATGATAAGAAAGTAAAAAGGATAGTACTTCTGATTCACCTCTGTTTTATTAGAAAGTTTGGATTGGACATTATTGGACCTTGACTAACTAATTCACCCCCTCTTAGTTATTCTAAAATAATTCTAACACTATTAACTCTTTCTTTGGATTATGAGGTCTAGTATTGAGACCCTTTAGTACTTTCTTTGTTAGGAGAGGGCAAATAAGGCCTAATTAAAGAGTTAGAAGGTGAAAGAAGTGTTCACTAGTCAAAGAGTGAGAGCCTGAGATTGTTAGGGATTTAATAAATTTGAAATAGGTATTTGAAAGTTTAAAAACATCTCTAGGTTTTTTGGGAATTTTGGGAGAAAAATGTTGATTTTAGCGTTGGAAGGGATACTAGGTAGGCCTAGAAGGGCTATAGTGGAAGAATAGTGAAGGATGAGTGGATAGTAGTGAATATGGAGTTGTAACATAAAAAATTAACATGTTAAGGTGATCTAAGGTGTCAAGATCAAGGTGTAAACTTTGGTTTGAGTTTTGGTGTGTTGGAGGCACTAGGTACACTAGGTGGTCTAGAACGGAGTTAGTGAAATAAGAGATTGGAACAAGGAAGTGGGAAGGTGAACTAGTTGTAGAATAGTTGTGGGAGTGACTTACAAAGTCAAAGAATTCCAATTGATCTTTGCATAGGACTAATTCCTTGGGTTGATTCCAAGTTACTTATTGAATCCTCGAGTTGGGTTAGGCCTACTTAGGGTGATAGTGGAGGGCTCTACATCAAGAATATATACCACTATTATTACAAGTATCAAAAGTTTTAAGTTGGATAGTCAAGTAGCTTAGATTTTATCTCTCAAGGGCTCAAAGTTTGAGAATTTTTTTTAGCAATACAAAGTTGAAATGGCATTATAAGTGAGGTTAAATTTGTGGATATATACATGACATCTAATTATACAATTAGAAAAGTCCTCAAGCATGAGTTAAAATAGTTTACCCAAATGACTATTTAACACTTTTAGCTCACGAGGTGTGATGTTTAAGCCACCCACAATGGAAGAGATGTATCTAACCATTTTTATACTATCACTAGCTACAAAAAAGAAACCATAAGAACATCTTAACCTAACTAATAAAAATATCAAACTATTACTATCATTACCAAAGCCATAATCTATATTTCCCTATATTAAGACAATAACATTAATAAACAGACAAATATTAGTTTGATAATATCACCATAACTAACCAAGAAGTTATACCAAAAAAAAATTAAAACCTATAGCAAATCATTTGAATTTAGTTATAATCATGTCTAATTATAGTACCATTATATAATTATCTCTCTCACCATAACTGAAGGAAAAAACATTAAAAATTATCATATGCATACCTAAATTGTTTCTAACAAATCTTATGGAAGACCAACCATTAACGGGAACAACAATAGTATTCCAACAGGGAAGGTCAACCAAAGTGAACTTCAAAGTATCTGGTGCAGAGGCACCAAGGATCAACAACCAATTCATGAAGCCATTTAAGGTACACAAGAAGACTACGAAGACTTGGGAGTCACCTAATGAAGATCAGAGGTTCAAAGAGGTTAAAGGTATCTTAAACAATGTAAATCCAATAAATTATAGGATATTGTCACCTTTGATGTTTTAATTCCATGCAATGACATTCAAACAAATAGGTTTCAATGATATGTTTTAAGGGTCAAATTGGATGTAATAAGGACCATTAGTGTCCAAAGGTCTTTTTGGGTAGTTAGGAGTATAGGAATGATGATATTTAGTCTCCTAGGTGATTGGAAGCCTTTGGAGTTCTCAAGTTCCAACTAAATAAAGTTTTTCAAGCATTTTTCTAGTTTAAAATTTAAACATTCAAACTCAAATGACTAGTTAGCCATTTAGGGGGGAAACTAGTATTTTAATGTTTAAACATCCAACCAATCCCTATAACCAGTTTACGATGGTTGGGAAAATTGAGATGAAGTTATATTTATCCATTTTGGAGTCATATAATATAGATTTTCATGCCTAGAGTGTACGGACAACAATTTTCATTCAATGAAATACAAGTCTTAATATTGCAATCCATTATTTTTGTAACATGGAAAGGTTCAATACCTATGGTTTTGTTTTTCAAACTTTTAATGAAGTAGAAAGCAATCTCCATTCATTCATTTTACTATTGAATGCCTTGTGAGTTCTTTTCAAGACTGATTTCATGTGACTGGTGAAAATCAGTGATTGTGACTAGATCCATTCAATACATTGAATGTGCATTATATCCTTCATTTAATCAATTGGAGTAATATTTTTAATGTTGAAACAAGTTAGTATAAGATTCCATTTTCATGTTGGAGTAGTTTGGAAGTCATTTGGGCATGATTGTACCCTCTTAGGTAGCACCATAGATTAAGAAGTTTGGATTTTGTTCTCCATTTTGTAGTTTTTTCTATATTTAGTAACCTTTCCATGGACCCAAAGGCTTAGGACCCATGGAATGAGGGAGAATAACCATTTATAATACTTACTAATGATTATATTTGCAAATATCTTGAAGAGGTAAGTGATCACTAGCTGGAATAGTGTGTTCTTTAAGAAATTTAGTGGCTAGGGAGAAGAATTGAGAGATCAGGCTTCATAGCATGGAAATTTTATGATTTTAATAATCTTATTTTGGTTTACTAATGGTGAATCAACCACCAAATAGGTTTGGAAGTTTGTGGATAAGGGAGATTGGAGAAATCCTCAAATCAAGGGGTCAAAGGCATCATTTTGGGGATTTGGATGTTCCAAGAATTTTGGATCTAATTACTCTTTGAATTAGGGGTTTGGTAACATATTGAGACACTTCTGAAAGTTTGGAGTCTTGGGGGTACAAGTAACCAGTTGTTGATGTGTTAATTCACCCTATTTTGGTGCATTTTGGGGTCACATAGCAAGGACAATCATACTTGGTCCAAAAGAGTCTATGGAGATCTTGTAGTATGTTGTGTTAGGGAAAAAATGGTATCCAAATATACCATTTATTTTTACCATCCTTTGGGAATTTTTTGTATTTCAAGACAAAAGTGCTAAATGCTAATTTTTTTTTAGGCCCCTAGGACTGTTTAGTGACTTTTTGCTATTGTGAGTGGAAGATAAGCCTAGGAACCTCAAAACCACCTTAATCCATCCTTATATACATGAATAACTTCAAATATATCATTATTTTTCATTTTGAAGAGTCTTGGTTGGGTGGAGTCTTATAAAGCCATTATGCACCTTTGGGAAAAGTGTGGGTTTCTAAGCCAAATTGGAAAACTTAGTTGGTAAATAAGGTCCGCTACTCTAACCTCTACACCAAGATCCCTATGTAGATCATAGTTCCTCATAATATTCCTATATATATTCATACCTATACCATAGAGTATCATCCCATCATTCTAGACCTACAATGAATGAAATTGATTAATTAATGAAGGTATGTTAGTTTGAGCTTCACTTGGTTTCGAGAATACTTTAATATTCTCTTCTTAACAAGACCAACCACATGAAGGTAGAATCTCATCTAGCCTCACCCCCTCCCCCTAACATCAATTTAAATTCCCCATTATCATCTAATCACATACTTCATTAATTGATTCATCCATTTATGAACTATAACATTCAATCAATACAATCACATAACATTTATTAATATGATATTAAATTCATCAATACACAATACCAATTAAGAATTCATTAACACATAACAATATTCATTAACATGACATAAAAATCAATATTAATATGCAAACTTCATAGATAATAACTTAAAACAATGTTATTTCATTATCCAACAAAGTTTATCAAACAAGGTTTATCAAAGAGCATTTAAAAAAAATCATTTCTTCTTTTTGTTTTTCTTTTCTTAAGGTAAAGGTTGATAGGAGCATCAATATCTCCCTCATTCTCCTCCTCTTGTGGCACATGTAATGTCAAATTATGATTCCTCCTCCTATTTTGAGGAACAAGAGGTTGTTGCACTAAAGGGGGCTCTGTTGCAATAACAAGTTAATGGGTTAAATTGGCATACACTTTTTTTTAAAAACTATTACAAGTATTTAATTAACTAGTGGAACATAACATGCATTTTTCTTACCTTTAAATAATGCCACATTGTATACAATAACATTTTAATCTTCCATCACCTCAACATGTTGAACACTTGAAACATGCTCCACTCCTTCACAAGGATGTTCAACATGCTCTAAAAGATTCAAAAAAGGGTTACACGTAAAATTGCAATTGAATATGTTAAATTGTATTCATAATTGTGTAATTAATTTTCAATAGCAAATTAATACCTCTACTACTATGATGTACATTAGGCCTTCATCACACACAAGTTCTGTGATAGGATATGAAGGCTATAGTGAAATGTTATATGCATTGTTATGCAGTCAATTTATGTTGGAAACTAATACCAGAAAAAGAAATTTCTCAACTATTCAATTTGATTTACTTTTCATTTGACCAATTTACTTGTGTCTCATTTGGTACACTATGTTCTTGGGTATGGCTTTCAAATTCTTGGCATAGGTGTGCAACCATGACTTTATAGCCTTCCTTCAAGAAAGTTTTTTATCTTCATCCCTAGGCTCTACATTGAATTTTGTGCCCTGTATGTTTTGCTTAATATTATCAGTTTTGCATTTATGATTTGATTAAACAAAATTATTTTCAACCTTATATAAAAAAAAATCATATAAAATTCCATTAATGCTACTTACAAGTCAAGATTAAAGATTCATATAGCCACCAGAGCCAAGTTTGTGTTAGCCAACCTTTTTTAGCCTTTGATGTGTCTTGTAGTCTATCAAAAGTTTGAAACATGTTAGATTATATATTTACAAAGATCACTAATTAGTGCATGATAACATTTTACTTAGTACTATCATGACATACCTTCTTTTTTTCCTTTTTCTAGTTCATTTCCTTTATCATGTAGCCTTATCTCTTTTGCATCTTCTATTATTTCATTCCACTCCATTGGTGGAATTATAGGAGGATAGTCATACTTTGGGTTATCCTTTAGACCCTTATATAGTGGTCCCTTATTGTCTTTATATTTTTGGATGCTCTTCTAAGATGTAGGGAGGTGTCAAAAATGTTTTTTCCAAAATTTTCCTCAAAAGATGTAATGAGCTAATTTTTTAATTCAAGACCCTATTAATTCCACCTTTTAAAAAAAAATTGTTAGATCAATAACTTTAATATAGTACAATAAATGGAAGAAAAGAAAAATATTGTAGCAATGATATGAAACTCCATACCTTTTACGTATGGTGGGTCCAAATAGCTTCAATGTCATATAAAAAAGATAATCAAAGAAATCATCATTTCCTACAAAAAGATCATGGGAATATCATTCCAAAATGAGTTATGTATATAAGTAAACTACAATTACACTATAAATAATAACAATTTTAAAGCACCTAGAAGCTTTCTTAATTTTAATGAAACATAGTTTTCTTGTTTAGCAACAATGTCGCCACAAATGAACCAGTACTAGTCACACAGGCTACTCTAGGAAATGGTTTAGTTTCAGTAGTATTGGTCTTTGTTGTTCTATCAACTGAAGGTCTATCTATTAGTGCATAAAATAGGTCCATGAGTATAAAATCCACCTAACAAAAAAAATTGCATGATTAGCACATTACAAAATATAACAAAACAAGGTTTTACCAATTGTACTTGGCATAGTCAAAGATGTTTGCAAGCTCCTTGTTGCCAACAATGCACTAAGCAATATCAGAGGAATGACTGAAGGAGGTGTCCACACTCCATCAATAGCTGAAGAATACATTGTTAGCAAAGATATTTTCAATGGATAAAGATCAAATGGGATACTAGCTAGAAGCATCCAAAAATAAAGCTTAAGTGTTATAATGTTGATGAAAACAAACAATGTGGCACTAGTAGGGCCACAACCTTTTGTTATTGCTCAAATTGTTTCACAATGTGTATAATTTCTGCATTCTTTCTTCTCATGGAAGTTTTTTTAGGGACTTTGTAGCATAAATCAAAACATGATTTTCAAGGACATCCAAAGGAGAAAGCCACTTTGTTAGAAAAGACATTTGGAACATTTTTTGTTTTCATTTACAATGGATAAAGATCAAAGTTAAGTGTTATAATGTTGTAAAGAGAAAGTGTTACTTACATGATGGTTGTGCACTACAACCCTCACCATATTGACCATGCCATCTTGCAGGTGTCACAAAATGTTGTAGAAGAACACATACTATTTTATATCATGATCCATAAGATACTATAAAATATAAGCATATATTGAACTTTTATTATTACTTAAGACTAATTACTACTTAGCTTCAAAGAATTGACTCTAAGTATCAATTTGTCTTTCAGTGCCTCTTTCTCTTTAGTTATGTTTATCTTGAGGACAATGTTAAGAATTTCATCTAAGTATTTTTTTTTTGAGTTTATGGGCCATGAATATAGGGTCAATACTTTGGGCAATATCATCTATAAATGATGCCTATGTTTCAAATCACATTTGATTTGTTGTCATTTTCACTTTTCCCTATCAATAAGTATCAAGTTGTGATATCAATATTAGTAAAATTCCATCAAAATAACTCCAAAGACATAAAGAAAAGAACACAAAAAAACAAAATTTGTTTCTATATAATTTGTAAAATTACAATAATTAAGGTTTATCTTTGCTAAACAAGGTGTGTGAGTTGGTACATCCCTGTGTGTACATTGTTGTGTATCCATGTCACCCTGTAAAAAAAGATTAGTAATTCTTGGAAATCAAAAATGAAATGAAAGTAATAGACTCACCCCAAAAAATTCTTAATAAAACAATAGATTGTATATTGGGGTCAATATTAATTGGAGGAAATTGGTTTAAATATTATACTTACCAGTCCCATGATATGGATTTTTTTTGTATCTACACAATACAATTGTAATCTATCAGAAGCTCTTCCGTTGTACTTATTGATTCCCCTTGCATGCCTTGAATATACAATTCAGCCACTTATTAGTTGACACAGGTTGAGAACTATTTATAAATTCTACAATATTCCATGTTACTTTTGGCCTTCCATCATTAAACATAGTGAGCATTTTACTTTGGTCATGTTCTTAGCATTGTATATAATTTGGTGACAATGCATCCCTATATATACTTTTTTTTAAAATTTCATAATCTGCATCCAATTGTTGTAATTGAAAGAAAAATTTGGTGTAGTTAATGTGTATATCTACAAAAATATTTGACATTTTGTACTTAATGTTTATATTTGCACATATGGTTTTGAAAGAAAAATTTGGTCGCTTCGCTCATATTCACCCATGGTATAATCAATGAAAATTTATATGCTTACATAAAATCTCATTATTTGTGGTTAAATATTTATTGTTAAGGAAATTGGCAAGGAAGAAAGGACAAAAGTTAGAAGAAGCCAAATATTTCATTACAAGTATCACCTCCCAAAATCTAGTCACGGAAACAAAAAGAAAGAATTTTTAGAAATGCAAGATGGAGAAGCAGAAGAGTTGGACAAGGTTCCAATAAGCTCAAAATTGTTAAATCTTCCAAAATTTTGGAATACTTATATGTTAGATGTACAAAAAGCCAAAATGAAGTAGTGGTGTAGGGGCCCAAGGTCCTAAACAAGATGGTCAAACATCAAATTTTGGATGGATTAGGTGATTAATAAGTGTCCAAGTTGACACATGGCAATAAGTCAATCTCAAGCATCCTAGAATGCATTTTATGAAAATTTCTTACATGTTGTAATAAGGCCTATGGGCAAGTTGTACGTTAGTCAATGTTGGTCAACACTAAGAGTTGACCAAAAATCTTCAATTTTATGTTTTTTAGAGTTCTTGCATGATTTATCAAGTTTTGGTAGGCATTTGAAGTTGCAATAATTTTCTTAAGGAAAAAATGAAATGCCAAGATCTAGAAGCTCAAGAGATAGTACAAGAGAGACAATATATGATCAAATGAGAATGGATTAATTAGATAATTGGATGAATACATTATAGAAGTGCCTTGTATATAAAGGCAACTAATATGACTAGGAGTCAGCAAAGAAATAAGCATAACAATTAAGCACATGTCCACCAAGAATGGATTATTCTCCATTGTGCATGAATGTACATGCAACAATGAGAGGATAAGAATGCAAAGGCGTATCTCATAAAGAGATGTAGTAGACAAAATGTGCTCAATTGGAGTGCAAACTACTATGTTGTCTACATGACAACTCATATAAATATCATTATCCTAAGTAAACTTAAGTAAAGTGTAAATAGTAAATACTTATTTACACCAACACCCCCCCTTGAGTGCAACTTAGGGAAATGTACTTAAGCTCAAAAAAGCTAGATAATAATGTAGGATGAGTCTTGATTATTAGGCCATGTTAGGTACTCATGTACAATATACAAGTGCAAATGATATGCAATGCAATCTCTCATAAAGAAGAGAAAGAGGAAAAACCACACAGGAAAAACCCCCCTCCAAAAAGAGAGATAAGTAGAACAAAAGAAAATGAGAGAGAAGAAGATCTCATGTGAGGAAAAGATCCATTCCATAAGAAAGAAGAGAGAAGTCAAGTGACCCCCCAACTAAAATATCACACACCCCCAAGAGATCTTGCAAATGGATATACTTGACCTCAGTGAAGGGTTTGGTGAAGATGTCTACAATCTACTCTATTGTAGGACAATACCTCAATTGAATGACCTACTCATGTATTAGCTCTTTGATGTAGTGCATATAAACCTCAATGTGTTTGGTCCACTAATGTTGAACTGGATGTTTTGAGATCTCAATAGCAATTTGATTATCACAATGAATGATTGTAGACTATGGAAAGTTGAACCCAAACTTGTTCAAGTTATGTCATAGCCATATAGCCTCTATAGCTATAGTAATAACCCCTTGATACTCAACCTTAGTCAAGGAAAGAGAAACAATATTTTCTTCTTACTCTACCAACAAATGGGGCCGAAACCAAGATGAATCATGTAATATGAAGTAGACTTCCAAGAATCAAGATCTGCATAATCTAAGTCTATGTATCCAACCAACTAAAGTCTAGTACCTACTATATAGTGTATCCCATGTGTATGTGTACCCTATATGTAGTGTAAGATGCATTTGGCAACGTTCCAATGAAGCTCATGTGGTTCTTGCATGAAGTGAGAAACTATGCCAACTGCAAAAGCTATGTCAGGTCATGTTTGTGTCAAGTGAATGAGACTCCCAGCCAATTATCTTTATAATGTAGCATCAACAAGTAGAGTGGAACACTTAGCCTCTAACTTAACACTTGAAAGAAAGGGAGTAGATGTAGGCTTGCAATTTCTGATGTGAAAGTAAGAAAGTAAATCAAAATCATACTTGGGTTGAGAAAGTGCAATCCCAGCTAAAGATTGTGTGATCTCAATACCAAGGAAATAATGAAGTAAACCCAAGTCTATCATGGAAAAAATATCCTACAAAGAAGTCTTGATAGTGGCAATGATGAATGAATTACTTTTTGTAATAATCAAGTCATCTACATAAAGCACAAGTATCAAGGGTGAGTCATCCTTTTGAAGAATGTAAACATTCAAATCTGAATGACACCTAGTGAATCTTGCTAAGAGTAGGAAGGAATCCATCTTGGCATACCAAGCCCTAGGAGCCTACTTAAGGCCATAGATAGACTTCCTCAACTTGCAAACCATAGTATAATCTTGTATAATCCTTGAGGTTTCTCCATATAGATCTCTTCAAGAAGATCCTCATTGAGAAAAGCACTCTTCACATCCATTTGATGTACAACCCAACGATGAGCTACAACAATATCTAGTGTAAAAAAAATGTAGTTCATCTTATCTACTAGTGCAAAGGTCTTAGTATATTCAATACGATGAACCTATGAGAAACCTTTGGAAACAAGTCTAGCCTTAAGCTTATCCACACTTCCATCCACTCCAAACTTGGTCCAATAGATCCACTTACACCTAACCAACTTTCTTCCCTTAGGAAGAGGAAATAAGTCCCAAGTGTTGTTTTTCATTAAAGGGTTATATTATTGCTCCATAGCCTTGTCCCATTTAGGAACCCCTGATGCCTCCTTAAATGATTATGGATTAGAAGCAATGGTAATATATGCATGTGAAAATGATCTGTGTTGTGCCCTTGTCCTCCTAGTATATGAAGGATTCCCAACCAATGAACATGCTAAATCAAGTGTTTATTGTACCCAACGAGGTCTAGTGGAAGAAGAAAAAGGAATATCCTAAACTATTTGTGGGCCCTATGAAGTTAGTGTTCTATGAGTCAAAGTTGAAGGAATATCATCTTCCAAGTCACTATCATCACTATCATCACTTTTTATGAAGGAGGAAGGAGGAGTTGAAGGAGCCAAACTTGGACAAGTCTCTTCAAAGTGAACACTCCTCTCAAAGAAAACTTCATGTGTCTCTAGATCCATGAGTTTTTATGCCTTAAGATGGTCAAGATATCCAAAAAATATACAAGGTTTACTTTGAGGTTCCAATGCCTTCCTTTCTTGTAGAGGTATCCTTGCCCATGCTGAACAACCAAATACTTTACAGTGTTTTACACTATGTTTTCTTCCACACCAAGCCTCAAAATGTGTAATTCCATCCAAGGCCTTATGGGGACTTCTGTTTTGGATGTAATTGGCACAACACATAGCTTCTACCCAAAAAACTTGATCTAGAGACTTATGTTGTAGCATAAAAATGGTCATCTCCTCAAGGGTTCTATTCTTCATTTCTACAACACCATTTTTTTGTGGAGTGTATGCAACAGAATGTTGAAGATCAATACCCTCATGAGTACAAAAGTCTATAAGCCTTGAGTTCACATGCTCCCTTCTATCATTTGTTTGAAGAATCTTGATGGCTTTCCCTAATTGCTTCTCAACTTGAGCTTTGAAGGTGATAAACTTATCAAACACTTCACTCTTATGAGTAAGAAAGAAGACCCAAGTGTAGCATGAAAAGTCATCAATGAAGGTGAGACCATAGTGAGCCTTTCCAAATGATGGCACTAGAAATGAACTAGCTACATCACTATGAACCAATTTAAGAGCAATAGTAACTCTCCAAGACTTCCCCTTGTCAAACTTCTCTTTGGGATGCTTTCCTGCTTCACAACCTATACTACACCCTCTGAATACTTGACTTGAGGTAGACATATGACCATATCCTTGTTGCTGAGTTGTTGAAGCTAGTGTTAATTGAGATGTCCAGACCTCTCATGCCATAGTTTAATTTATGAATTTGAGTGGGTCAATAAGGCATGTGAAGGAGACTTAGGAACAAAGTGGGAAAAATAATAAAGTCATGTGGCATGATTAACTTTACCCACTTCAACCAATGAATCATCCTTAAGATTTTGCACCATTACCAAATCAAAAAGGAACTCAACTTTATTTCCACCTCCATAATGACTGATTTGGTAAATTGAAAGGAGGTTGGTGCTAAGCTTAGGAACATAGAGAACATCTTTAAACTCTCTATTTTCCATCTCAACTTGTCATTTCCCTTCAACTTCCACTTGTGTATCATTCCCTACAAAGATGTGAGGTACCTTAGATTGCTCCAATAAAAAAAAATGTCCTTTTGAAGAACCCATATGATGTGAGGCACCTAAGTCAAGAATCCATTCCCCTGAAGAACTTGAACTTGCCATAAGTGCTTGCCCTTTTCCCTTTGAAGTGAATGGATTTGAATCCCTGGAAGCATTTGGCACATTGATTTTGTTCTTCCTAAGTAAGTTTTCTAGCTCATCTATTCTCTTAGTCTTGCAATGATGCTCATCATAATTTGGTTTCTTGAAATATGCACAAAATAGTTTATCTATCTTGTTGTTGTTTCCCCTCTTGTTGGAAGAAGAATTGCCTTGTTGTGACGAGGAAGATTGTTGGATCTCTAATTTTGGTTTTGGCTTCCACTTCTTTTTCTTGTTGTTGGTAAAAATTTTGCCTCCTTTATTTTTTTGGTTCTCATTACTAGCCACCAATGCCTTGGACTTTGATGACTTGAGAATTCTCATATCTATCAACTTGGATTGTTCTAATGTCAACATTTCTAAAAATGCATCAAATGAAGGCTTAGTGAAGGCACTTCACATGGTCAAATTGTGAGTGTGGTAACTCAAAACAAAAGATGCATACTTTGAAGGTAGACTCTTCAAGATGTGATGAATGAATCTATCATCCTTCATGGGATTACCACAATCCTTAAGTAGTGCTCTCAATTCATTGGCTTTGTTGAAAAAGTCTTGAATTATGTCAAAATTCTTAGGATCCAAGAGAAGTAGATCATCCTCAATTTGGAATCCCTTTTCCTCATCCACCTTACCATACAACCCTTCAATTTTGTCCCAAGCACCCTTGGCATCCTTAATGCTGGAAATGTGGAAGAAGAGATCTCTATGAACACAACTCCTAATAATTCCTAAAGCTCGGTTGTCTTTAATTTTCCAATCAAATTGTGCATCAGCATCAGTGGGTTTTATAATTGTACCATCAACATATAGATTTAAACCTTTTTCCATTAGTCTACTCCATACAATATCTTTCCATGTAGTATAATTGTGTGAAGTTAAAAGTGGAGTTTTAGGTGAACCCATGATGCAAAAAATTAAAAAGAGCACAAGAGAGAAAGAGAGACACAAGACACCCCACCCCCACCTTTCACTCAATCAAAGAATCCACACCCAAAAAAAAGATGATTTTGTACCTTATATTTAGTGTGGGTACAATAGCCACTTGCCAATTTTGGGCCAAAGTGGAACTCTTATTTTTTTTTATTTACAACTAAAAATATGAAGCTATATATGAGTCAACAAGATAAGACACACCTCTTAAGGATCTAATTAATTATAAGTATCAAAATAGGCCAGAAATGACCAAATTCTAAAAGCACTATGTCAACTCAAAATTACTCCAAACAGATACCAGATCTAGAAACTAGATAAAAACTTATGCACTTTCAAAAATAATAGCACCTAAATATGTGTCCATAGGAGCTCGAACAAAGTGAAGACTGTAAAAATTAGAATTTTAAATTTTCAAAAAAATTTAGGAACAGAGATCAAAAAATTCTACTGCAAAACCAAAAAAAGTTGCTCGAAAAAAGGAGTCTATATGAGGGAGATATCATTGTTTGAAAATCACCTTTGTAATTATTTTTCCTGAATCACCACCATCACACCTCTAAAAATCAAATGACTTTAGATTTCACCTCAAATGTTTGATTTTGATGAAAAACCATCTGAATGTGATACTAATATTTGATTTGCACCAAAAAGATCCAATCTTGACCTACAAAAAAAATCTCTCCAATGGATATGTAATGAAACTCCTATGGCTCTAATATCATGTAAGAATTTTCCTAAGGAAAGAATGAAATGCCAAGATCTAGAAGCTCAAGAGATAGCACAAGTGAGACAAGATACAATCAAATGAGAATGGATTAATTAGATAATTGGATGAATACATTATAGAAGTGACCTGTATATAAAGGCAACTGATATGACTAGGAGTCAACAAAGAGATAAGCATAACAACTAAGAACATGTCCACCAAGAGTGGATTATCCTCCATTGTGCATGAATGTGTGTGCAAAAATGAGAGGATAAGAATGAAAATGTGTATCTCATAAAGTGATGTAGTATACGTCATGTGCTCAATTGGAGTGCAAACTATTGTGTTGTCTACATGACAACTCATATGAATATGCAAACTCCTAGGTGTCTACATGACAACTCATATGAATATGCATTATTCTAAGTAAACTTATGTAAAGTGTAAATAGTAAATACTTATTTACACCAAAAGAAGTCATTTTTTTGGAAATATTTAAAAGTTGCAAAAATTATCAAAAAGTTGTCATGCGACTTTTCTTGCATATTTGGAAGTTCAATAGCCATAGTTGTGTTTTGATCAAACAAGTGGAGGTGAATATGCAAGTTCAAGAGGCTTGGCCTATAAATTGAATTTTCTTCAATGTAAGAAGGTTTTTGGTGTTGTGATGTATGGAATTTGAATCAATAAAATAATTTTTGATGGGAAAATAAGTACAAACAACATCTACTATTTTGATAGAATTTGAGCTAAGCAATGTAGAGGAAATACCTATTGCTTCTAGCCCTAGTTACATCATAGATTGGTAGTGTTGTGTTGGTAAATTTGCAATTTTGGAATATTCAAAAAATACACCTTGCTTTAATCTACTCCTCAGAAATCCAAGCCATGGAATTAAAGACTAGAGCTCCTAAGTAGAGCCCTAATACATATGGAATTCATCTCCAAGAGCCAAGAATGTCCAAAAAAAATAATAGTGACATTGGAATAGGTTACCAAGTCTAAATTACTTATTACTTTGTCATCTATTGAAATAAAATATTTTGTATAACCCAAATTGTCATAGTTATGATATTCAATTCATAGCATAAGGAATACTTGGTTTCTTTTTGGGTCTCTCTTGACAAGGCCTTAAATATATATGGTTGTTAACTTAAAATATGTCCAAACTATACTTTTTGAGCTAAATGAAGAAAGAGGAAGGAGACTAGAGGTACTAATAAGGAAACAAGCAAAGGAAGAAGTTGAACATAAATTGGACAGTAAAGAAGATAAAGATGTTGAGGAACCTGTTAAGGAAAAGGATCAAGAAGAAGGAAAATGAATGGTCACTGAGATAGACCAAATAACAAAGCCAAGGGAATAACAAGTATCTAAAATAGAGGATAGTAATGGTGAAGACGACACATAAGGAGAGTTAGAACATGATGAGGTAGTAAATTCCCTATAGCATAAAGGAAACATGGAGCAGACACTCATCACTATGATTGTAAATGTTGATGACAATATTCATGGGAAAGGCCATTTGAAGATTGGATCAGTGAAAGAGGTAGACAAGACCTCAATCTATGTGGAGAATAGGGACATGGCCCTTGGAGAGGCTAAATTATTTTCTATTATTGGCAAGCAATATTGGAAACAGACATAATGCAATTAGAGAAATGAAGTTGTAGAAGAGGTTCATGATGACAAGAAGATGGTGATGGGTCAATACAAGACCATAGATAGTATAGAATTGGATTCTCTTAATATAGAGGAAATGAGTTATCCATGGACAATAAACACAATTGAAGTGTAGAAAAATAAAGTGAAAACAGTAAGGTTAAAGTTGTTGAATTGGATGAAGCCATCATTTTTGGAAATTGGTATATTTAAATAATAAAAATCATTTTTTGTGAAATATTCTAGCTAAATATACTTCTAGTATCCCCTATGAAATAATCTTGTGAAATCTAGAATCCAATATAGTTAGCTCATTACATCAAAGCTCCAAAAGAGGAGAGCTATTCAAAATTAATCCCCAAATCACTACCTGATACTTTGCCTACATAATGTAATATATATGTTGAATACATTATGATATAAAAAAGAGCCCAATGATCATATGAAGACAAGTGTTAATCCATTCATTATCTAATGAAAAAATGAATACTAGAGAGCCAAGAAAAAAATGGGCATAAAAGTCACCCTCATTGATTTTGATCTAGAATTCAAATTGTAACCATGACACAAACAAAAGCCATCAAATGTAAACACAAACTAGATCCCTAAGCTCAATACAATATCTCCAAAAAAAAAAAAAGATCAATAAAATTATAACATGTGAGACCACAGAGAAGCAGTGATTTACTATGAAGCCCTTTGAAGCTAGCAATTACAAAGGTAGGCACATTCAGAACAAAAATGCAAACCCAATTCTACTTCTTATTTATTGTACGAAGGAAGCCCATAAAAATTGGACTTATCTAGCATATTTTAAACAAAATTATATACAAATAGTATTCAATATAGAAGTCCCCTAAAACTTGGGCTACATTGCAGCATGGATATATAACATCTGACTTATGTATAAGTATCACAATTCAAAAAATATCACATGACCAGCCATATCAAAACTTCCATAAAAAGGAATGACCAAGTTCATTCTATTTATATTTGTTTAGAAGAATCTAAAAAGTTTTCCACTTCCATATTAACATCATCAAATGATAAATATGGAGGGGGAGCCATAGTAAACATAGATTCCCAAACATATTCTACCACAATTGGAAAACCAAAATCAATAGGAAATGGGGGTTGAGTATGTAGCTAGTCTAAAAACTCCTCAAAAATAGGAGGAGAGGAGAAAAAAGGGATATTTGGATACAAAAATATGGTGATGTATATGGTGCAACTTAAATGCACCTTTACTCGATGAAAATTTATAATACTTCCACTATTTAACATTGGCTATGGGTGCATATAATTTTCTCTATAGCCACTACTCAAAAAGATCTGCCCACACAAAAATGATTGCTAAATGTCATGTGAAGTACCAAATACATATGCATTGAAAATACTTTAGGTAGTACCTAAGTTAAATTAACTAATCTAAAAATAATGACAAAGACTAAGGAATATGTGTCATCATTAATTCATAAGCCAAGTGAATTCATCAATAAATCATATTTGTAAAAAGTGTGTGAAGGATATAATTAATTGACTATCAATACATTTTGAGACATGGAGTATAGATGGGAAATGATCCAAGTGGATCTTGAAGGCCTCAAAAATTTAGCCCACTCAAAATCTTTGAAAATTGGCATCAATATATAGAGCACAACGAAACCTTCCTGACATAACTTGAAGGGTGTCAAAAGGAATCTATTTTCTTGAGATATGCTTGGTTAAAGGCTTGATCAATTGACAAATCAAAGGTCTCAAGAAAAGGTTAAAAAATAGTGTCATTGAAAAGGGTCAAATATTAGTCTCATTACAAAGAGTTTGTTAAGAGATTTCCAACAGTGTTCATTTCATCAAAATTTGAGATAATATGTAGAAGATATTAGAGAAATACTTTTACCTCAACAAAAAGGAGCTCCCTATTTTCATGGATCCCTGTTTTTTTGGGTCTATATTTCCTAATAAATTGGCCTTAAACATTTTTTTAAGAAAATATGTCGTTTACCTTAGAATATGAATAAACCTTTATAAAATAGCAAGCTCTCTTAAAATATATCTCCACTATAATTAAGGATGTAGGTCCTTAAAATATTATGGCTATTTCTAAGGAGAGCCAAAAAAAATATTTAAACAAATACCCTCCAGATTTTAGTCCCCCCAAAATAGTGAATGGTTAATTAGTTTTGGGATCATGGTTTAAATTTTTTTGATTATAATTATTTAAGCCAAAAGGAGGTTATTTATTTGTTTGGATTTAATTTTGAACAAGCAAAGATTATAATGTAAGCCCAAAAGGGCCACTAATTTTTAAGGATAGTGCTAAATTTGGGATATTTGGGGATATTGTGTTATTTTAAAATGGGAAAATGGGTATTTGGTTTTAAACCAAATATGGCTATTTTCTTGTATAAAAGGGGAGATATTCTGTGTAAATGAACAATCAAGCCTGGGAGGAACAAGGAGACTTGGAGAAATTTCTTGTGTATTCTCATTCTTTATAAAAACTCTAGGAGAGTTTAATTTTTCTCTTAGCAAAGGGTTTGGAGTGAGAAATATTGGGAGTTTTATGGGCTAAGCAGTCTCTTATGAGAAAAATGGAGAGATAAAAACTTAGTTTCTTCTTTGTGAGAATTTTCATGATGTTCAAATTGATTGTAAAGGCTTAATGCCCATTGAGAGAGAGTTGCAGTTTTATTGCTTAGCATTGTAAAAAGTGACGAAGGAGCTAGGCACAAACATATTGCAAGAAAGTTCTTGTCATCATAGTGTAGAAGGGGGAAGTAGATTGTAACTCCATGGAAGAACATGATGATTTATGAGTTTTCCATCATAGTAATGACATCAATCTTACAAGTTTGTAGATTTGAAGATGTAGCCAAAACCTGGTGAACTCTAAAATCAAATTGTTTGTCTCTAGTTCTTTCTAATACATGTTTCTTTCCACTTAGTTATTTTCCACATTTCTATGTATTATTTTCTTAGTTCATAAGCAATGTCAGTTATGATCTTTATATTAAATTTGTATCCTACTAAATCTCAAAATTGTAAGTGATTCATGAAAAGGAGTTTACATATTAGGAAAAGATTTCACCTAGTGAATGTAATAGTTCAAAAGATTTTTAAAAAAATTGAGTGGAGCCTAGAATCAATACTAATACTACTTGTGTGCCTAACCTCATTAGTTATTGGTCTAGTTCTCTTTAACCACTAGTTGGATAGTAAACTACATGTGTTTTAAGGGTAAAGTACCACAATGGATGCATTTTCTCATGGTATGAAGTTAGGGAAGATTGAAAGGTTTTTTTTTTTTTTTAAGGTTTCCATCTTGTAGGTTAACACCATACCCCTACTCTTTATAATGGAATTGGTTGAGAGTCTATAAGACACTTGTTGTTGCATGAAGAATAAAAGGTTTCAACATTCAAGAAACATGACAAAGGCTTGTGTATAAGTTTCATGGTGTTTGGAGCCTTTTAGTCATTCATGGGGTGTTGAAGAATCCATTGAAATAGTTGGGTAGCCAAGGTAATGGAGGTTTGAAGTAGTTTCTGAAAATAGCAATGAAACCCTCATTAAGGTTAGGGTTTGCAGGTTTAGTCATCTCCACAATGGATAGGTGCCCGAAAGTTAGTAGTTTGGACACTCTCGATAAGGTAAATGTGTAGGAAAATTCATTTGTCCAAGTTCTTTGAGGGTTTTGTGAGTTTGTGGGTTGAGTGTGTCTTTTGGCCTATTATCCTATATTAGGGTCTGCAATTTGAATTCCTTAATGAATAGTTGAAAGCTTAAGATTTTGAATTTTTGTAGAGCTCAAGATTGGGTATCTCAATCCTCCTTTAGTTTTGTTAGTTGTTTGAAAGATATTGATCTCTTGCTTAAAACCCCAAGATAAGGCTACAAGGAAGAGCCCTCATTAGATCAATTTGTTAGGAGTAGCGTTTGGAACCCATTAAGGTGCATGTAACCTTAAGAATGTTTGAAATAACTTTTTTTTATGGTAAGTTAAGCCTTTGGAATAATTTGGGGTGTGGAGTTTGTGAAAGATCCTAGAGGGTGTAAGGGAGTGGAGGTGTTGTGTGGTTAGAGGGTAATTGTTTGTGGTTGTGAAGATATAGGTAGGGAAACTAGCAAGAGGTGAGTTTGGCATGAGAAGAAAGCCAACCACCTAATATCCATCCTTGTGATAGTAGGTTAGGGACTAATGGTGATATGCTTGATAAAACTTGGAAGAAGCCAAGTAGAAGAGTTGCAAGAAGAACAAGTAGAAGCATCATATTTTTTAGGATGTTTTAAGATATTGAATTTAAGTATTTAGTGCACCTATACACTACCAAAGGGGAAAGGTCTATAGAGGCACAAAAAAATTCAACCATAACAAGGTGACATACATAGATTTTTTCCAAAACTTTTCAAAAAGCAAGAAAAAGAAAATATTTTTCGTGGTTGGATAGTCACTACTCCACCAAAATATAGGTAAATAAGGTGATGTGATGGTTGCAATATGTGGCATGTGTGGGTTTTTCTCTTTATTATTTTAAAAAAGGAGAGCCTTTGTCACTTATTTTAATTTTTTCCAAGTGTAGGGTATGAGTGATAGTTGTGAGGAGGGATCCATGTAATCAAAATTCTCTCTCATCATCCTTAAGTGACAATTATGTTTACTCAATCAAATTTTAGATAAATAATTTATAGGAGTATTCAAATTGGACGAGACATTATTCTAGTAGATTTCTAGCATCATTCCAATTGAGGAGTTCGTGCACTTAGAGCACCATTGTAAATTGTACATTGATATTACAAATTAGGGACCAAGAAGATCTCTGAAATTATGAAGCTTTGGTAGTAAGAATTATATATAAAGAGGTAATTTTTCATCTCTATAATCAAATCCATAAAAATGAAGTGTCATTTATGTTTAGTAATTGTGCTAGTCAACATGTATATCTCCTATTTTTCTCCAACTATTTGCAATCTTAGGACCCCAAGTTGCAAGGTTATAACCTTCACTCCATGCATTAACCTCATGAAAAACTTGCCCTTGATTTAGGATTTCTTCTTCCCTGAGTGTAATGATTTTTTCATAGTGAGTAAAATGGTAGTACAATTCTCAACTATAGAGATTTTTTGAGAATTGTCACTTGTCATCTATTTTTTAGTTTCTCTTATCAAGTCTTGTAGGGTGTACTTAGCACAAAATACATTGTTATAAATTACAAATGTCAAGAAATTAAAAATATTCATCTAGCTACTCATCAATCCATTTCTTAATACACTTTTTTAATGGAAAGATTAGATCCATAATGAAGGACCTCAAATCCTCATGTGTTGCACATAACAATTCCATGGCTTCTTCAATCCATTCCAAATTTATGAATCCTTTTTGCTTCATCAATTAGAGGTACTTTAATATATCTATTAAAGAGGTGTCAAAATCCTTCAATGTCTACATGTGTCTTGAGCTAAAGCTCTATATGCATTTCTACATGATAATCCTCAAAGGATTTTCAAAGAGTTTCTACAAATCAACTACAAGCTATCACTATTGCATTGGACAATATGCAAGTAATAATGGGTATTTGTAGAGTGGTACTTTTTCTAGAACATGTGACTAGAAAAGTAATACACTAGTAAATATGTATGTAGAATTATTTTAAGGTAAAAAATAGAGTAGGACTATGAACCATTTGAAAAAATTCCTAATATTAAAAGGGCATCTCATGGGACACATCGTTGTAGCATGTGAAGAATGATAAGTGGGTTGCTTATACAAGCCCTTGAAAATGGAATGGTATGTTCAAATATGCAATGGTTTTAGGATAATGTAAAACTATAATTTACAACATTTAATTTCATTTTATATTGATACGTTTTCTTCAATTGATGAATCAAATCCTGACATGTTAGAGGTTGGGAATGGAAACATGACCACAGAGGAATATCTATCTCCTAATGCACGTACCTCTCAAAATTTCAAGAAACAACTTCAAAAATCCTCATTAAACCTTTCTATAGCACATATGAGAGATGAGTATTTATCTCTTGTAGTCATAAGTCCCTAGGCCACACTAGATGCTCAGTGTCAATAGCCTAGTTAGTATTGGAATTTCCTTTGGGGCCTTGACTTTAGATTCTCTCCCTCTACATGAAGACTACTTATGAATGGTTTAGTAACTTAACCAGCAAGAGAGGAAGGAAGGCCCAACTTGTCATTCTCATTTTAATTGCTCAGATTGTTGGGTGATATAAAGGGTTTCCTTTGATGAGTGATAAATAATGCTTGCCACACACCAGATACTCAGCTCCAATAGCACATAGAGATTGAAAGATGAAATAAACAAGTAACAAACAATTTTTTTTATTTTGTTATTTGAACCCAAGTTGGTTAAAATTTTGAGTAACTTGGGAAAACCTAAGTTGGTTGAATTTTGACCAACTTGGGCATTAAAACAAAAAAGGGTATTGAACAACTCTCTACCCAAGTTGGTAAAAAATTTAGGTCAAAATTTGACATATAATGTACTAGTGGGGGTATCACTCGTAGCTTACTTCTTAGATATTCATGTACATCCTTAGGTAAAGTCTTTGTGAATATATCAAATGTTTGTTCCTTAGTATTCACATATTCCATTCTCACTTCTTTGTCTTGAACCAATTCTCTCAAATAATGTTATTTAATTGCAATGTGCTTTATCTTCGTATGCATCACAAGGTTTTTAGAAATTTTTATAGCACTTGTATAATCATAGCAGATTACCATAGGTCTAGTGATTTACTCTTTCATACCTTTGAGTAATTTTTTGATCCACACCATATTAGTACAATTTACTACAACAACTACATATTCAGCTTCAGTAATAGATTGTCAAATATAGTTTTTTTCCTACTAGTCAAGGTAACTACTCTCTTTCCTAAAAAAAATGCTCCACCATTGGATGTGACTTGATAGTCACTGATTCTTGTTGATTAACAACTTGAATTTTAGAATCATCAACATTCATTCCTTCATAGTAGTACATAAAAGTTTTGTAATCTTTAGGTTCCTCCTTTTGTTCTTATTCATGTATTTATGTATATTCATCAACTTTTACATGTGCACTTTCCATAATTTTGTTAGTGTTAGAATTTATACACTTATAAGCTTTAGTTCTTGTGGAATAACTGAGGAATATATCTCTTCACTTTTAGCTTCAAATTTACCTTTCTTATTGTCCTTTAGAATGTAACATTTCTTCCAAATACCTTCAAATATTTGACACTAGGTGAGTATCCGCACCATAATTAAAAATGTGTAATACTTGTACTTTTATTCACTTGTACTCTGTTCAAGGTATAGATAGTTGTACTAATAGCTTCTCTCCAGTATTTTAAAGCAATATTCTTCTCCATCATCAGTATCCTAACATAATCTATTATAGATTTGTTTCTCCTTTTAGATATCCCATTTTGTGGAGGGGTTCTAAGTGCAGAAGTTTGTCTCTTGATTCCTCTATCATTGCAAAAAAATTCAAATTCATTTGATGTAAACTCTCCACCTCTATTAGATCTCAGACACTTTAGATTTTTACTAGTTTCATTTTGTATGATCTTAAAATGGAAGCACTTCCTATTGGAAATATAAAAGGAGTAATTGAGAGGGGAGGGGTGAATCAGTTATCACTAAAATAAATCCCAAATCCCTTATATGTCAATATAAAACATAAACTTCACTGAAAATACTTGATGCTCAGTAAATACGTAGTCACTCAATTTACACTAGTAAATGTTGTAACTCAACAAACACTAAAATAGAAAATGTAACTTGGAAATGTAAATCTTAAGATATTATCAGTGATTAACTTATTTAACTTTGTTGCATACATATAAAATAATTAGCATGAACACAAGTGACACCAAGATTTAATGTGGAATCCCAATTTGGGAAAAAACACCAATTGTAACTAGTTGCTAATTTGCACTCTTCTACAATGAGCCCTATTAGGAGCCAACCTTGTTAAAGGTTATATAACACACTATTAGGTGTGACCCTGTTAGAGGATTTAATCACCCTATTAGGATTGGCCTTGTTAGATATCTTTAGACACTTCAATCTAGAAATGCAACCTTGTTAGAGGATTTACAAAAACTTTGTTAAGAGATTTAGATCACTACTACATTAGTTAGAGAGTAATAATGAGATGACCTAATTTCTAATACAACTAAATTGCTAATTACAGATCTCAATTATAGCTTGTATACTTGATCCTTTCTAATCGAATGTATCTTTATAGCTCAACAAGGATATTTTTCTTATATCTTTCTAATTATCTTCCTCTAAGAATCTTCAAATCTTCTATTACTTGTACACATTCAATCCTCAACTTGACCCTATATTTATATCTTACACATTGTCAAGTTGGCTTGAATATGACTCAGAATACTTAATATTCATCTCCTTAGTTGGCTAGACTCAACAAACAAATCAATTGAACTCAATATGCAAAAATAAGAAAATCCTTTGTTAGCCAACCCTGCTCGATAGACACAAACTTAAAAATAATTCTCCTATGTTAACCAAGTGAACCTGGTTAACACTACATATTCAAAAGTTCCTTTGGTAACCAAGTGAGCTTGGTCAACACTAGTTCCATCCAAAAATTCCTTCATTAACTGAGTGAGCTCAATTAACACTCAATCATCTATGAACTTGTCTTTGTTGCCCAAGTGAACTTGGTAGACATTTTCTTCTAAACTAGGCAAACTCTAGAATACTTGAAAGACACAGGAAACTATCTTCAATGCCCAAGTGAGCTCAATGTATACTGACTAGTAAAGATATGACATTTTGTGTAACATCAAAGACAATACATAATTAACCACTTATTTTCAACAATCTCCCTCATTGGCATTGATGGCAACAATACATATCATAATACAATGAAAATTTAGAGAAAGAATAAACTAAGGAACATATCCTTAATTTCATTCTAATTCTCATCCATGATAACTCCCTCTATCAGCATGAACTCCCTCTACCTTTAGTTCCTTTGTCTATCTGTAAACTCTACCTTTTCAACATATTCTTCTTATAGCAAACTCTACCTATTGATATTAGACCAACTTCTCCCTCTTTGACATCTTCAAACAATTTTTTTGTGATATGACAACAAACTCTCCCTCTTTGACATCTCATGCCAAAGACAATATCCAGAGAATATCAGTGTACCTCATGTACTGATTCATATGCAATATGCCCTTTTCAATACTGCATCAACTTGACTGATCTTCAACATGCTCTAGTTGATGCATCACCAAACTTCATTTTAGTAAGATTCAAATTGGAGAATGACCCCTAACTTACCTCTTAGATACAAAAATATATCCTTAGGTAATAATTTAGTGAATATATTTGTAATTTGTTCTTTTGTATTCATATATTCCAATCTTACCTCTTTATCTTGTACCAATTATCTCAGAAAATGATATTTTATAGAAATGTGTTTGGTTTTGGTTTACATCATGGGATTCTTTGATATATTAATTGTACTAGTGTTACCACAGAATATAACTATTGGATCCTTGATTTCTATCTTCATACCTACCAACAATTTCTTAAACCAAACAACATTAGAACAATTAACTACTACTACTACATATTTTTCTTCTATTGTAAACTAAGAAATACAATTCTACTTCTTGCTTGTCCAAGACACTAGTATTTTACCAAGAAAGAAAACTCCACCACTAGTGCTCTTCTTGTCATCAACACTTCCTACCAAATCAGCATCTATGAAGGCTTTCAAATCCAAATTGCCTCTTTTCTTTTACCATAATCCATAATCTTTAGTACCTTTTAGATACCTCATGATTCTCTTGATTTCCATCATATAGTTTTCTTAGGATCTATTGATAATCTTCCCACCATACTAACTACTAATGCAATATCAAGCCTTGTGTTCACTACATATTGCAATTTTCCAATCATTGATATGTATGTGGTCTAATCTATCTCTTTGGAATCATCATTTTTGGAAAGCTTATGTCCATTACACATATGTGTTCCAACTGGTCTTGAACCTTCCATTCCAAACTTCTTTAGTATCTCCTTAATTTATTTGGATTGAGTAATGTAAATACCATCTTTCTTCTACTGGATCTGTAATCCAAAAAAGAATTTTATCTCTCCAAACATGGACATCTCAAATTCTTTACTCATCTCTTCTAAAAATGATTTGAAAAAATCATCATTTCTTGTAAATAAAGTGTCATCCACAAAAATTTTAATCTTCTTTTCTAGTCCTTGTTTGATACACATGCTCATGTTATTATTTGTTCTTTAAAAATTGATCTTTATCAAGTAGTTATAAGTCTTTCATACCAAGGGTGGGGGCCCTAGCTCGCTTGGCTAAATCTTCCCTATTACAGGGGGTTGGTCATGGGTTCTAGTCTCCCCTATCTCCGTGGTACTGATGGGTGTGTCACGCCAGTGCTACCAGTCACGTTAAGAAGTTTACTCGGCACACTGTAGTTTATAGGGGGGGCCATGCTACACCCAATTCCTGCAGTCTAATAAAAAATAAAAATAAAAGTCTTTTATACCAAGCTCTAGGAGCTTGCTTGATTCCATATAATGCCTTGTGCATTTTACAAACTATATTTTTTTGCTAGGATCCACAAAACCTTTATGTTTTTCAATGTAAACTTCCTCTTCAAGAATTCATTCAAGAATGTAGATTTTACATCAATTTGATAAACTTTGAATCCTTTATGTGAAAAATAAGCAAGTAAAGTTCTAACACCTTCTAATCTAGCAATAAGAGAAAAAGTTTCACCATAATCAATACCTTCTTCTTGAGAATAACCTTTGCAGACTAACCTTTCTTTGTTTCTAGAAATATTTGCATCTTCATTCAACTTATTTATGAAAACCCACTTAGTGTCAATTACATTTTTATCCTTGAGTCTAGGAACAAGAGTCCAATTCATATTTCTCTCTATCTAATTGATCTCTTCATTCATAGATTCAATCTAACTTTCATTATCCAAAGCATCTTTCACTGATCTAGGTTCAAATTCGGTAAGAAAACATGTACCTTTCATTTTTTTCTTGTCATTGTTCCATCTGACTTGTCTCCAATGATCTGATTAGGTGCATGGTGCCTTCTAACATATCTTGATAACCCAAGTACTTTGAATTTAGAATTTGTTCCACTAACCTCACCATGATCCTCTATATCATACTTCGGTCCCAATGTCTATGACTTAGTTCCATTAGACTCAGTTTTCTCTGGCAAACACTCAGTAGCTTCTAACTGTGACTTGGGTCCTTCAAATTGTGACCTAGGTTGCACTAGTTGCAACTCAGTAGTTTTTTGAGATTTTAAGAACTTGAGATGTGAAGTCTGTTGACTTCCAATTTGATTTGGAAATGTATCAAGTTCATAGTAAGAAAACTTTCTATAATCTTTAGGTTCTTTGTCACTTTCTTCTTCACTCTTTTCTACAAACTCGTCAATTCTCATATTTTCACTTTCTATGATCTTATGAGTTGAAAAATTCAAAAATTTATATGCTTTTCTTTTGCATGAGTATCCTAGGAATATGCCTTCATCACCTTTGACATTAAATTTACCTTTCTTAGATTCCTTCAAGATATAACATTTTCTACCAAATACTTTCGAGTAACTTACATTAGGTTTGTAGCCATACCATAATTCATAAGGATTTTGATTTGATTATTTTTTCAGATGTACTATGTTCAAGGTATGCACTGCAGTATTGATTGCTTCCTTCTAGTATTTGATTGCAACTCTCTTTTCTATCATCAAAGTTCTTGCACAATCCATGATGGATCTATTCCTTCTTTCAACTCTACAATTCTACTGTGGTGTACTAGGAGCTGATATTTGTCTCTTAATTCCTCTTTCAATGAAAAATTCATTGAACTCATTGGAAATGAATTCACCACCTTTGTCTGATCTCAAATACTTTATTTTCTTTCTACTTTCTTTCTCTACTCTTGCTATATACCACTTAAATTTTTGAAATGCTTCAGACTTTTCTTTTAGATACGTTATAGTCATCATTATAGAATAATCATCAACAAAAAGAATAAAATACTTATCTCCACTTTAGCTCTATATTCCAATTAGTCCACATAAGTCTATATGAACTAGCTTCAAGACTTATTTAGAATGGTAGTCCTTTCTTTTGAAACTTGTCTTTCCCATCTTACCAATTTGACAATTTTTGCATAGGCCCATATCAGGTTCCCTCAGACTAGGAATACCTCTCACTCTTTTCTTCTTCTTTATCTTGATTAGATTATCAAATTTGACATGACATGAACTTTTATGCCATAGCCAACATTCTTCTACTTGAGCAATAAAACATGAAATTTCACTGAAATCTAGGTAGAATAGATTACCTTTTGTTTGTTTGCTAGACCCAACCAGATTTCCTTTTCCATCTAGTAGCTTGGCCTTCCCATTCATGAATTCTACCTTGAATCCAATGTTATTTAGTTATGCCATACTCAGTATATTGTGGTTTAGTCCTTTAATCCAATAAGCATTATCACATATAAGTTCATTGGTTAGTGAGATACAACCTTTTTCCCTTTATGTAGCATGGTTTATAGTTTTTGAATCTCACACTTCCACCATTATAATGCTCCATATGTTCATACATTGTTTTATCATCAATCATATGATGTCAGCAACCACTATAAATAATCCATGTATAATTTTTGCTAACATGAGAGATAAGGGCGATTTTATCTTCCTCTTCATCAGATTCATCTTTTATAGAAATATAAACCATTTTATTATCTTCACTACTATATGAATCCTTAGCCATAAAACAAGATTTCTTACCTTGGTCCTTGAAGTTCTTGAATCATTATTTTATTTATACTTGTTGTGCTTCTTTTCATCTATGTCTTCTCTATTTGGGATCTTGTACCAATGTGTCCAACTTCTTCACAAGACAAATATATCAAAGGGATTTTACCTTTATACTTTAATTTGCCTTTAGGATACCTTCTTGCAAGAAATGCTTCAATGGCTTCAAGATCACTATCAGAACTATCTTCCTCTTTAATTTCAATTTTGTTTCTTTTAGGCTTTTTTAGCTTTCTTCTTGAGTGATACCTTGGCTTCAAATGTAGACTCAAGATTGCTAGAACTAGGAGTATAATTATCATAGTTATTTAGTTCAAATGTAGTCAATAATCCAACTACTAGAGCATCCAAAGTTATCTTGTTATTTGGATCACATCTCATCTCTTGAATAAAAACACTCTAATTATATAGATAGTAAGAAGGGTTCTGAGTACCTTGCATATCACTATTACATCTTCAATTGTTCCTACAAAGGCTTTGATAGCACTGACACTAGCTTTGATTTTCTCAACATATTTTGCAATGTTTTCATCCTCTCTCATTTTCATTTGATCAAACAACCTCTCAATTTTTTTTCCTTGGCTCTTTCTAGGTTACCATCACCTCCATAGATATCCTTCAGTTTGGTCCACATGTCATGAGCGGTAGCACATCCTTTGACCTCATCAAACTCAGCATAGTTGAGAGCTGATGCAATGTCAATCATCATGATGTTATGATTTTTCTTTTCAGAAATCTCTTCTACAGTCAATGTTCCAGTAGGAGCCTTGTAAGCATTTTCCATGTATTTCAAACTTGAATCATTGATGGTTCCCAAGTGCAAATTCATAAGTTCTTGTCATGCCTAGAAGTTATCTTTGTTCAGATTGGGAATCTCTCTTCAATAAGACATCTTGATATTTAACTTAGGTCCTTGAAACCTTCTCTACAAGCACCAAGAATCTCTTATACCAATTTTTTGGAAATATAAAAGAAGTAACTAAGAGGGGTTAGGTGAATCAGTTACCTCTAAAATAAATTCCAGATCACTTAGATGTCAGTATAGAACATAAACTTCACTAAAAATATTGATGCTCAGTAAATACATAGGCACTCGCTTTACACTAGTAAATGATTTAACTTAGCAAACATTGAAATAGCAACTATAACTTAGAAAATGTAAATATTAAGATATTATTAGTGATTAACCTTATTAAACTTAGTTGCATACACATAAAAGAAATAGCATGAAAACAAGTGACACCAGGGTTTAACATGGAAACCCAAATTGGGAAAAACCACAAATTGCAACTAGTTACTAATTTTCACTCTTCTGAAGTGCACTTGTTAGGAGCCAACCCTATTAAAGGTTACAAAATACACTATTAGTTGTGACCCTATTAGAGGATTTAATTTCCCTATTAGGAGTGTCCTTGTTAGAGGTCTTCAAACACTTCAATCTAGAAATGCTAGCTTGTTAGAGAATTTACAAATAGCTGTTAAACCAACTCTATTAAAAGATTTAGGTCACTGCTACAATGGTTAGAGAGTAACAATGAGATGACAAAATTTCTAATGTAGCTAAATTATTGATTACATATTTCAATTTTGGCTTGTATACTTGATCCTTTTTGATTGAATGTATGTTTGCATCTCAACAAGGATATTCTGCTTATCCTTGTAATTCATTTCCTCTAATCATCTTCAAATTTGTTATTACATGAACACATTCAATCCTCAAATTGAACTTATATTGATATCTTAGACATTGTCAAGTTAGCTTGAATACAACTTAGAATACTTAATATTCATCTCCTCAGTTGGCTAGAAGCAACAAACAAATCAATTGAACTCAATATGCCAAAATCAGAAAATCCTTTGTTAGTTGACCCTATTTGGTAGAGACTAACTCAAAAAAAAAATTCTTGTGTTAACCAAGTGAGCTTTGTTAACACTACATATTCACAAAGTTCCTTTGGTAACTGAATCAGCGCAGTTAACAGTGATTTCATCCAAAATTTCCTTCATTAATCGAGTGAGCTCAATAAACACTCAATCTTCTACGAACTTCTCTTTATCACCCAAGTGAACTCAGTAGACACTATTTTTTGAACTAAGAAAACTCTAAAATGCTCGAAAAATACATGAAACTATCTTCAATGCTTGAGTGAGCTTGACATATGCTGACTAGTAAAGATATGGCATTTTGTGAAACATCAAAGACAATACATAATTAACCAATTATTTTCAACACTTCCATGCTAAGAGTATTTAGCCCTCCAAGTAAGTGATTTTGGGTCATGTCAAGTGTCTTGTATGGGTCTTTGTATGGATATGGCTCTTTTCCCTTATTATGCTTCTCTCTTTCTATTTCTAGCCTCTTTCTAATAGCTTTCTCTATGAATATGAGGGATTTGAATTTCTTGGTCAAGGATGACCTTGACCCTAACCTAGGTCAAGGATGACCTTGATGCTAACCTAGGGTAGCGTTGACCTCATCCCTGACCCCATGTCCAATTTTTAATTTCTAAGAGTTTCGGGGTATCAAGCTTTGGAAATTTTCATTTTTTCACTTCTTGGTTGGCTATTTCAGGTTTCAAAATGGTAGACTCTTAAATTACATTTAATCTACGTCCATTTATAGGGGTTAAGGTTAACTGGGATTTGTTGCTCCCATGTCAGCCATCTCTTGAAGTTTGTGCCCTAGATCTCTATATAAGGAAGCCTTCTTCCCTCATTTTGACATCCACTATCTATGAGAAAAGTTATTATCTACTTTTTATGAGAGCATCCACCTACCATGAGTGGAGATCCACTATCTATCAAGCATTCAAGTGTTTAAGCATCCGGTTCATCAAGGAGATCCATTGTTAGCTATTGAAGGATTAAATCTTCATGGAGCCCTCTTGTTGAAGATTTCTCCATCTAAATTTTTCCAAGCCTTTTCCTATCCAAAGATCCATTCAAGATTGCTTTTGAAGATCTAGTGTCATTGATTTGAGACATCGTACATACATTTCTACATTCTTTTGGAGCATCTGTACTTGTGAACTCAAGGATTTGAATCCCCCACAAGGATTTCAACATAAGAAAGGTGAATAGTTCCCATTTACTTTGTTTATTCATATTGTAATTTCAATTAAATTTCAAGGTTGATTCTAAACTAGGGTTTGACCAGGGCAAACCCCCCATCCAAAAAACAAACCATTTTTCTTTTAGATACAAGTGTGGAAAAGAAAATTCAAATTCAAATTTGGACACCCTTTTCGTCGAGCTTGTGGGATTAGTGAACATAAATTTCATTAGAGCAGTGTAGGTCAAGCTCAAATTTTTGAGGTAATATTATGCCTAGGGTAAGATTATACCCCTCTATCTAGGTCAAGATCAACTTACCTTCAAAAGGAAAAAAGTTTTCTTGGTTTTCTCTATCTTGACATTTGGAGTCCAAAATAGGTTGTAGAATTCCCTAAAACTGAACACAGAGATCATAAATCAACATTTTCTAGATTCATCTTACTTCAAGGTTAGTATTTATCTTCTATTAATTCCACATTTCAAGTACATACTTTTCTATACAAAGATTATAGGATCTCCTCCTTTCTTTGTATTTTCCATTGCTTGACCCATTTGTACATTGACCACTTCCTTGTGGTTAATCAATTTGAATCATTCCTTTTAAAAATTTGGGTTGAGGATAGGTCATATTTTATTTCTATTCACCTTTTACAACTCTAGCCAATTACCACTTAAATCATTGAAAATCATAAGATTTCTCTTTCAAAAATATAACAGTCATCATTCTAGAATAATCATCAACAAATAGGATGAATTATTTGTCACCTTTGTAGCTTTGCACACTAATTGGTCCACATAGATTAGTATAAACTAGTTCCAAAATTGCATTTAAAGTATGAATCTTACTCTTAAAACTAGACTTTGCCATCTTGCCTAACCAACATTGTTTACAAATTACATTATCCAGTTCTTTTAGTTTTGGAAAACCTCTAACTCTCTTAATCTTATTGATACTAACCAAGTTATCAAAATCTACATAACATAATATTTTGTGCCATAGCCACACATCAAAAAAATTTGCAACAATAAACGTAGATTCATTCATGCCAATATATAATAGATTACATCTAGTTTGATCACCACTACCAATGAGTTCACCATTAGCATCATAAATCATAGCCTTTCTATTTTCAAATTCAACCTTACATCCTAAACTATTCAATTGTGACAGACTAAATAGATTATAGTTTAGTCCTTCCACATAGTAAGCATTGTCATACACGATCTTATTTGTTAGTTTTATTGATCCTTTACCTTTTATTAGATAGGATAAATGATTACCAAATCTTACACTATTACCATCATAATGCATAAGAGATTTGAACTTAATTTTGTCTCTAGTCATGTGATTAGAACAACCACTATAACTGATTCATCAGTCAATCTTTTTCACATAAGACACTAATGCAGTTGCCTAATCTTTATTAGAATCATCCTTCATAGAAACATAGACAACTTCATCATCATGATCATCGAATCCCTCATTAGATTCTTCTTCAACAATTAGCAAGCCTTCTTTCCTTTATCTTTATAATCTTTTCTACTCTTATCTCTTTTACCTCTATATTTCTCTCCAATTTTGTTATTATTCTTCTCTAAGCACCCCACCACAATGTAACCAACCTCATTACAATTGAAACACATGATAGGTAACTTACCTCTGTATTTATCTTTTCCTCTATGAAATCTCCTAGCTAGTAATGCTTCAATATCTTCTACATCATCTTCATCTATATCACTATCACTAGAAATATGTTTGACCTTTTTCTATCTCTTTTCTTTAGGCTCTTTCAGTGACAATTTAGATCTAAAAGAATATTCAACATTTTTTGTTTTGAAATTATCAAAATTTGAAAGCTCAAATGCAGTATGTGTACCAACTAATCCTTCAAGGGTCGAATCATTACTAGGAGTACATCTCATTTCTTGTATAGAAAAAACTCTAACAACATAGATAGGTAGCAAGGTTCTCAAAATAATTTGGATCAGAGTCTCATCCTCAATTTTTCCAATTGATCCTCAAATGACCTTTACAATTTCCTTGACTCTAGCAAAATATTGGAATATATTCTTGCCTTCTTTCATTCTCATTTCATTAAACTTTCCTCTGAGACTGTTTGGCTCTTACAACATTCTTATCTCCTCCATAGATCTTGTGTAGGGCATCCAACATCTATTTAGAAGAAGTAGATTCTTTGATGTCATCAAACTCAGAATAGCTTAGGGTAGATGCTATCTCCAACATTAATTGATTGTGTTCTTTCTGCTGTTTTAGTTCTTCTGCTATCATACCTCTAGTTATTTCTACATTCTCAGTAGTCATAGTTGATAGTGCAAAGTCTTCAAGTCCTCCTAGATGTAGCTTCATCAAACTTTGTCATGCAGGAAAGTTATCTTTGTTAAGCTTGGGTACCTCCCTTTTATACATCTTGATCTTTAGTTTCTAGTACCTTCAAATTGTTCCCTCACAAGAACTAATTCTTTGATATCAATTGTTGGAATACTTAGAATAACTGAGTCAAACCAAAGATCTATAATTTGCAAGTGAGTTGTGTTTTATTATTAGATCAAGTCCTACTATTAATTTCTAATCATTGTATTAGTTTGAATAAATCCTTTGGATTAAGGTTGACCTAATAGTAATTTTTAAATCCTTAACTAGGTGAAATTATAATGGAATGTTCTAAAGTCCTCTACAAGGTGATTGAAATATTTTAATCAAGGTCACATTTAATAGTGTGTATTGTAACCTTTAATAGGGTTGTATCCTCACATGGCTCACTTCAAAAGAGTAAAAATTGGTAGCATGTTACTAGTGGTTTTTCCCAAATTGGGTTTCCATGTTAAATCCTTGTATCAAATTGTGTGAATGATTCTACTGTGTTTGTTGGAAATGATTGAAAAGATCATGAATGAAGAATAATGGAGCTGGTAAAGAATGTTTTCAATCATTGTTTTGTCATTGATGTCAAACTTGCTACTTGCAGGGATGACAATTGCTTAAGTGATCCAAATACTATCAAATGGTTGATTGATAAGGAGTAGGCAATTAATAAGATGTAACTAGAACACCTAGAGAAAGGTTGAATTTATGATGTTGTAATGAAGTATAAGGATCAGCTAAGCCATTGATGAAATAGTGTATTGATGACATACTCTAAGAGGATGGACACACTGAGACACATCAAAGATGTAAGGATTAACTAAGTCATTTGTAAAACCTAACTAAGTTCATTTGAGAAAGGCGAGAAAGCTAGTTAGATTTGAGAAAATTTTGTAAGGTCACATCCAAGTAAGAACTAGAAGGATCGTTAATTTGTCTACAATAAAATTTGATTAGAACTAAATATTAAATTTGTCATTAGAGAACATTATATGGCTTATGTAATAACATGATTAGGAAGGTTCCTTATGTGACTTGCTATTGTTTAAATAAGTTTTACTTATCATTTGTAACCATCTAATTATTAGGTGCAAATGTGTATGCGATACTTTGTATAGTAGAATCTTTCTTATTTAATTAATGTGCAAAGTTAGACTCAACTTATGATAAACTATAGATTTTGTTCATAAAATTGACACTGATTACAAATAGAAATGGTTGGACCTCTTTACATATGACACGATAGTTTATGAGACTGGTAGCATTAGACCTAATTTACACTATTCAGAGTATCTAATTTATGTTAACACTGCGATTAGCTAACATGAGTTACCTTATGGGTAAATACTTTATATTGTTCATCTTATGTTGTCATGATAATTAGATAGTTTTTTTTAATTGAAATTATGGCCAATTGAATTAAATAGATATTTTGTTGTGATGAATACATTTTACATAGGGTGACTATGAAAATGGAAATCAAGTTTGGGTTATGATATTATCATTTTGAAGTGAATTATGCATCATTTAATTTAAAAATAAATAAGTACAAAAATGGTTAGAATGTAGATAACACAGTGAACATTAGGGATACTTGTTATGTTATTCTAATAGATGTTATGAGTTGATTCCTATAATTAGTGAGAGTAAGTACCTATGCTTGAAGAATTTTTAAGAAATTGCCAATCAATTTAAATGAAGAGATCGTTGATGTGAATAATAATCTAAATATGGGAGTGATGTCATAAAACATTTGTGACTTCTAGGAGAAAGTCAATGGGCAAAGGGGTAGTATGTAATACCCCATCTCATTATAGATTCGGACTCTATCGTAAGAAATTGATGTGTAAGGTGTTATGATACATATGTTATGAATTATTAGTGTGACCACTATTCTTTAAAATGTTGTATTTAGAGAAGTGGCTATAGTAGAATGAATGATACACATTTGTAAATAATTTTTCATAGAGATATGATTCTTAAGAAAATGATGTTAGAATACAATGTTGGTCTAATGTGTTAATCTATGGTTCAATCAAGGATATGTATTAATGTTTACAATTACATATTTATAGGTTTGGGTTATTGATGTTTAATTTGAATTGTGCAGAGGATGATTATGAAGACCTTCAAAGAATCTATGCCAAATCATGTACTATAATCAAAGTCCATCTCCATGTGAAATTCTTGTAAAATCGGATGTAATCTAAAGTTGGACTTAAGAGGCATTAAAATGGACCCTAGAGTGCATCTTGGGTTAAAATAACCTAACCCACTTATACTACCTAAGGTTGGGGGTTAGCTGAGGGTCAAATCATGGTTAAAATTCACATTATGACACCTCATAAGGGCCCCACTTCAAATGTGACGAAAATGAATAGTGGGAGACAATGGGTTATGACACATTGATAAGAAAGCCATGTGCCTTCATTAAATAGGGGAGGATTTTGGAAGAAGAGGGAAGAAGACTTGGGAGGATGGACCATTATTTTTTCACCATTGTTGGAGATAAAAAGGGGAAGTTATATGCAGAATAGGGGAATGGAGAAGGGAGGAGAGGATGGTAGAACAATATGAGGAGAAGAAGATCAAGAGGGAACTTGAGAGAGAGATGAGTCTTTCTATCCCTTTTCTTTTGTAGTATTTCTTTTTGAGTTGGATTCATGTAGGTCTGAAATGTGTAACAAGTGTAGTTAAAAATGTTGTTCTTGTATTAGGAACTCACTCTTATGATAACATCTATGATCCTTAGATGGAGTAAGTTCTTGCTCGGGGGTATGGCTAGGGCACCAGAGGCCTCATGATGCCATTAATTGGTAGGGTGGAAAACGAGCATTGTTTGAGTGTTTGTAGTTTTATTTATTGTGTCTTGCAAAGAAATGCAAATGAAATTTATAAAAGCTAAGTCTTGTCATTTGATTCCAGCTGGTCTTATTAAGATTTATATTTGAAAGACTTTAAAATGGAAATCTAAATCTAATGCTCTTTCGAGTTGAAATAAATTAGTTAATAAAAGTTTTGTTTCCTTATAGTGTAGATCTGAAAATTTGTAGCAGAAAATAGTTATCTTAATCATGCCTTTCTTTAATAGAATCTATGTTTCATTTTGGGTTATAAACTGTGGGCATGAAAAATTCTTAGTTGAAGCTGAGCAAGTTCAACATTAGTGTGTGTTGAGCAATCCTTTAGGTGCCGAGTGATTGTTCAAGTGTCGAGTAACACAGGATTGTTTAGGTGTCGAGTAACACAAGATTGTTCAGGTGCTGAGTAACACATGATTGTTCAGGTGCCGAGTGATTGTTCAAGTGTCAAGAATTAGTAAATATAGTAGAAGTCGAGTAACACAAAAGGTGTCAAGCATCAGTAAATATAGTAGAAACCAAGTAACACAGAAGGTGTCGAGCATTAGTAAATCAATGATGTCGAGTTGCTGCATTATTTGTTAAGTCAAAAGATTCACCACATCAGTAACGATAAGTTTCTTACATTAAATTTTGTGAATTATTTGGATGATAAGGATGATGAGTAAATGTCACAAAATTTTATGTAAACCATGCAAACCAATTCAAGGCGAATGCTGGTGGACTTATCATGAAGTTTCTAGAAGAAGCAATTTGGAGGGAAAACAATATCGTTTTCTCATATCAAATCAAGATTTGAGCAAAAAATGGAGAATAGAACTTATTTATAAGGAGTTACAGGTCAAAGATCAACTGTGTGTAAGAGGGAGTTGATCATAGGAGTGATTGTGTGAAGAAGCCAAGAGAAGGCTAGTGTAAAGTGTCAAGAAGAGGACACAGTGAGGAGTAAGCACAGAGGATCAAGACTCTGAGTTGTTCAAGTGACCATAGAGTGCATTGGTATAACAAGTGGAAGAACTCAAGGAGATAGATCTTGAAGGGTGAACAAGCTGTCAGCACTGCAAGGGAGAAAAGCCAAGCAAAGAAAAAGACTAAAGAGTGATCTAAAATCTGCAAGGTTAAAGTTGCAATCTTTATCAAGTCAAAACCTTTCTAATACTCTCTTACCATTGTATTAGACATTGAAATCCTACATTTCTAGGTTATCTTAACATCTAGGTGGATAAGCCTTAGGAAAAGGATAGAAGATCCCCAGGAGAAGGATAAGAGATCCTTAGGAGAAGGATAGGAGATCCTTAGAGTGGGATAGCAGATTCTTTTGAGAAGGTGACTATAAATCCCATGGACTTGGGTGGGCCTAAAAACTCTATGTAAATCCTTTAACAAGGTGGCATTCTAAGTTGAATGTTCTTAAGTCCTCTAATAGGGAACACTCCTAATAGGGTGTAGAAATCCTTTAACAGGGTCACATTTACCAGTGTGTAAAGTCTTTAGTAGGGTAGGCTTTTAACAGGGAAAACCATAAGAAGTGGTTGAAATCAATTACACAGTTATTTTGTGGGTGTCATCCCCACCAAAATTTTACCTTCTTATTCTTAGAGGGTTTCTGGGTCATCAAAATCCTTTGTGTTATGGTGTGATGCATGTTTACTTTTCATGATTGTTTAATGTTTAATTGCATGCATGATAAGAAAGTAAAAGGGATAGTACTTCTGATTCATCTCTATTTTATTAGAAATTTTCAATTGGACATTATTGGACCTTGAATACTGATTCACCCCCCTCTCAGTTATTCTAAAAGAATTCTAACAATTGGTATCAGAGCACACTGCTGATTTTTTTCAAGGTACTAGCAACAGGAAGATCAAGATGTCCAAGAGAGAAGTTCCCAAGCTAAACAAAGACAACTTTGTTGCATGGAAAAGTTTGATGAAGCTAGACCTTAGATCAATAGGTGATTATGCATAGACCTCAATCACAGTTGATCATGTAGACCCTGCAGGACCCCTCACTGCATATGACATGAGCAAGAAGAAGGAACACAATCAAGCAAAGTTAGATATTGCTTCAGCACTAAGCTATGTCGAGTATGATGACATCAAAGAATGTGGTACTACACATCAGATGTGGGAAACATTATCAAGAATCTATGGAGGAGATGATAATGTCAAGAGAGCCAAAAGAAAGAGCCTAAGAGGAAAGTTTGATGACATGAAAATGGAAGAAGGAGAGAATGTTGCTCAATATGGTGCAAGGATGAAGGAAGTTGTAAGTGCCATAAGAAGCCTAGGAGAACAGTTAGCAAAAGAAACAATATGTAGCAAATACCTGAGAACTTTGCTTCCTATCTATGCTATAAGAGTATCAACCATCCAAGAGCTAAGGTGTGTACCAAGCAACTCATTTTAATTTGAAGGAATAATTGGAAGACTCACTGCCTTTGAGCTATCCAACTTTTACAAGTACAAGCCAAAAAACTTTGACTCTACATTCAAAGCCAAGATGACAATAAAAGACAATGAAGAGGTGCAAACAAAGAAAAAGAGTAGAAAAGGAAAGTATGTATCTAGTGATAGTAGCACTGATGAAGATGATGTAGACCAATTGGAGGAATTACTAGCAAGAAGGTTTCACAGAGGAAGAGGCAAATTCAAAGGTAAGTTGCCAATCATTTGTTTCAATTTTAATGAAGTTGGTCACATTGCAGCCAGATGCACACAAAATAAAAATTACAAGGATGGAGGCAACTTCAAGAACAAAAAAGAGGACAACAAGGACTACAAAGGTAAAGGAAAAAGATGCTACATTGTTGAAGAAGACTCTAACAAGAATGATGATGAAGTAGCCTATGTGGCTATGAAATATGAATTAGATGAAGATGAAGTAACTACCCTAGTAACCTGCATGAACAATAATAAAAAATAGATCATAGATAGCGGATTCTCTCATCACATGACCAGAGATAAAAGTAAGTTCATTTTCATTACTCAATATGAAGGAAATAGTGTTAGATTTGGTAATAATGCACCATGTCAGATCAAAGGGAAAGGTAGTATCAAGCTTACTAAAAATATATCATGTGATAATGCATACTATGTTGAAGGCCTGAATTATAACTTGTTAAGTGTCTCATAGTTAGGCAACATAGGATACAAGGTTGAATTTGAAAAAGGAGTTGCTAAGATTTATGATTCTTAAGGAAGTCTAATAGGAAAAGGTGATCAGACTAGGAGTAATTTGTTTTACCTAGACATGGAAGATGCTTCTTGTCTCATTTTTCAAACTGATGATGTATGGTTATGGCACAAGAGGCTATGTCATGTAAATTTTGACAATCTGATAAGCAATAAAAAAATGAAGAAAGTCAGAGGTCTCCCAAAGTTGAAGAAGCTTGATAACACCATGTGCAAACAATGCCAACTAGGAAAAATGACCAAGTCAACCTTCAAAAGCAAGGCTTATACTTCTAATGAAGAATTAGAACTAGTTCATACTGACTTGTGTGGTCCTATTGAAGTAGAAAGCTACAAAGGCGATAGATACATAATGTCATTTGTAGATGACTATTCAAGGATGATGATAGCCATGTTCCTGAAACAAAAATTAGATGCATTCCAAATGTTCAAATGTTACTTGGCTAGAGTTGAGAAAGAGACTGGGAAGAGTCTAAAATTTCTCAGATCTAATAGAGGAGGTGAATTCACATCAAAAGAATTTGAAGAATTTTGCAATGAAAGAGGAATCAAAAGGCAAACATTAGCACCTAGCACTCCACCTCAGAATGGTATAGTAGAAAGAAGGAATAGATTAGTTATTCACTGTGCCAAGACCTTAATGATGGAGAAAAATGTTGCACTCAAGTACTAGAGAGAAGCTGTAAGTACTGCAGTCTACACACTCAATAGAGTTCAAGTCAAGAAAGGTACAAATGCAACACCTTTTGAATTATGGTATGGGCATTCTCCTAATGTAAAACATTTCAAAATATTTGGATGCAAATGCTATATATATAAAGAGTCTAGAAATGGAAAGTTTGATGCAAAGAGTGAGGAAGGCATGTTTCTTGGTTATTCTACTAGAAGCAAAGCTTATAAGTGCTTGAATGTTAACACTAACAAAGTAGCAGAAAGTGTAAATGTGAAATTTGATGAGCTTGCAGAAGTTCAAAGTGTTGAGAACACCAAGAAAGTAGAAGAATACAAGACCTTTGTATACTTTTATGAAGGTGAAGTTGCAACTTAGAATGACAATCAGCAACAAAATCTAGTATTTGTCAAGTCACAGACAATGAATGCCAAGCAGTCGACACATTCAGAAGCCAAGGTATAGAATATAGAGAATGTTCATTTAGATTCTAAGAACTATCAACAAGAAGAAGATGAAGAAATATTTGATGAAAATACACATGTAGGTTCAGATTCTAAAAGAGACAACATGCAAACAAGGAAAGAACTAGTATTGGCAAAGTATGTAAGAAGACATCATCCTATAGATCAAATTATTGGAAACAAAGAGGCAGGACTAATGAAAAGGAATAGACTTAGAAGTGAAACATGCCTTCTCCAAAAAATGGAACCAAAAATAGTAAGTGAAGCAATAAAAGATGATGACTGGTACAATGCTATGAAAGAAGAAATAGAACAAATTGAGAAGAACAAGACATGGACCTTAGTCTCAAGACTAGCTGACAAGAATGTAATTGGAACCAAGTGGGTGTTTAGAAACAAGTTAGATGAGAATGGTGAAATCACAAGGAACAAGGCAAGACTAGTCTATAAAGGGTATGCATAAGAAGAAGGACTAGACTATGGAGAAACTTTTGCTCCAGTTTCCAAAATGGAAGGACTAAGGACCTTACTGGCAAATGTAGCCTTCAAAAGATTTAAAGTCTATCAAATGGATGTTAAGTCTGCGTTTATGAATGGTATACTTGAAGAGGAAGTCTACATAGAGCAACTAGAAGGATTTTTTGATGAAAATAACAAAAAAAAGGTATGCAAATTACACAAGGCTCTATATGGATTAATGTAAGCCGCTAGAGCTTGGTATGAGAGACTTCACAAGGATCTAGTGCAAATAGGATTTGAAAGAACTGATGATAGCAGCAACATGTACATCAAATCAGAGAAGGTAAGGATATTTGTATCTGAAATCTTTGTGGATGACATAGTTTTTGGATGAAAGGAAGCACTTTGCAAAAGTTTTACTAACAAAATGAAACATGAGTTTGAGATGTCTATGTTTGGAGAAATCAAGTTATTTGTTGGATTACAAGTGCATCAACTAAAACATGGTATATTCATGACACAATCAAAGTAAATTAAAGAGATACTCATGAAATTTGGATTGGAAGACTCCAAACCTATCAGCACACCAATGGCAATAGGACATAATCTATCCAAAAATGATGAATCAGCTGAAGTCAATCAAACAATATATAGATCCATGATTGGTAAACTATAATATGTTGTACATAGTAGACAAGACATAGCATTACTAGTTGGAATAGTGGCTAGATTCTCTGCTAATCCTAAAGAAAATCATCTCATTGTAGTAAAAACAATAATGAGGTATCTCAAAGGAACTGATGATTTTGGCCTATATTAAAAAAAGAATGAGAAGTTTGAGCTCAATCCATACACAGACGTAGATTGGGGAGGCAACATTGATGATAGGAAAAGCACAAGTGGTGGAGCATTATTCTTTGGTAAAAGGCTAGTTACTTGGACTATCAGGAAACAAACATGCACATCTCAATCCATTGCAGAAGCAGAATATGTAGCAGTAGTAGTCAATTGCATAAGCATTGTATGGCTTAAACATCTATTGAAAGGAATGAAAGAAGAGGTAACCAAACCTATGATACAGTATTGTGATAATACAAGTGCTATAAACATATCCAAGAATCCAGTAATGGATGCAAAAACCAAGCATATTGCAATCAAGTATCACCATGTCAGAGAATTGGTGGAAGACAAACAAGTGAAGATGGAGTACATTCACAGAAAGGAACAAATTGAAGATATATTCACCAAACCATTTCCCAAGGATGCTTATGAATATCTTAGAGGCAAGTTGGGGGTAATGCCCCTAACTCAAGCAGTCTAAAGCAATAAAGAAGTTGCCCTACATCAATAGGAGTAGATCCTTGCAATATTAGAAGAATGATGCAGAGGATGACAATAGGAATAGAAATTTTAGATCAGTCACAAGGATGGTGATAGAGGGAGAAAACATGAGATGCAAAGCTTATCTTTAGCATGTTGAAGATGCTATATCTTTGGCATTTATGTCAAAGAGGAAGATTTATGAGAAATTGATCAATGAAAGGTAAAGATATGGAGATGTATGAGAATGTATGAAAGGAAAGATGAAAGAGGGAGATTCAAAAGAGATAAGAAATTGATCAGCAAGAAGCTATGAAGGAAGGATAAAAAATATAGAGTAAGAATGTAGTAGTCAAGAGGGAGAAGTAGAACAAAGGATTCAATTGTATCAGCAAAAGAGGAAGACATGATACAAAGAGGAAGATATGTAATTATAACAAATTTTTTGTTTGGTATATAATTTTGGTGGTAACTAAGTTGATCAACTCAATCAATTGATCAGTTTGGTTTGCCATCAATGCCAAAGATGGAGATTGTTGGAAATGATTGAAAAGATCATGAATGCAGAATAATGGAACTGGTAAAGAATGTTTTCAATCATTGTTTTTTCATTGATGTCAAACTTGCTACTTGTAGGGATGACAATTTCTTAAGTGATTCAAATACTATCAAATGGTTGATTGATAAGGATGAAGCAATCAATAAGATGTCACTAGAGCACCTAGAGAAAGGTTGAAGTTATGATGTTGTAATGAAGTATAAGGATTATCTAAGCCATTGATGAAATAGTGTATTGATGACATACTCTAAGAGGATGGACACACTAAGACACATCCAAGATGTAAGGATTAACTAAGTCATTTGTAAAGCCTAACTAAATTCATTTGAGAAAGCTAAGCAAGCTAATTAGAGCCGAGCAAATTCTTAGTTGAAGCCGAGCAAGTTCAATGGTAGTGTGTGCCAAGAAATCCTTTAGGTGTCGAGTGATTGTTTAGGTTCCGAGTAACATAGGATTGTTCAGATGCTGAGAGATTGTTCAAGTGTCGAGCATCAATAAATATAGTAGAAGCCAAGTAACATAGAAGGTGTCGAGCATTAGTAAATATAGTAGAAGCCAAGTAACACAAAAGGTGTCGAGCATTAGTAAATCAATGGTGCTGAGTTGCTGCATTATTTGTTAAGTCAAAAGATTCACCACATCATTAACGATAAGTTTGTTACATTGAATTTTTTGAATTAGTTGAATAATAAGGATGATGAGTAGATGTCATGAAATTTTATGTAAACCATGTAAACCAATTCAAGGCAAATGCTAGTGGACTTATCATGAAGTTTCTAAAAGAAGTAATTTGGAGGGAAAACAATATCATTTTCTTAGATCAAATCAAGATTTGAGTAGGAAATGGACAACAGAACTTCTTTATAAGAAGTTACAGGTCAAAGATCAAGCATGTATAAGAGGGAGTTGATCATAAGAATGGTCGTACGAAGAAGCCAAGAGAAGGCTAGTGTAAAGTGTCAAGAAGAGGACACAATGAGGAGTAAGCACAGAGCATCAAGACTTTGAGTTGATCAATTGACCATAGATTGCATTGGTATAACAAGTGGAAGAACTCAAAGAGATAGATCTTGAAGGCTGAACAAGCTATCAGCACTGCAAGGGAGAAAAGCCAAGCAAAGAAAAGAACTAAAGAGTGATCTAAAATCTACAAGGTTAAAGTTGCAATCTTTATCAGGTCAAAACCTTTCTAATAATCTCTTACCATTGTATTAGACATTGCAATCCTACATTGCTAGGTTAGCTTAATAGCTAGGTGGGTAAGCCTCAAGGAAAGGATAGAAGATCCCCAGGAGAAGGATAAGAGATCCTCAGGAGAAGGATAGGAGATCCTTAGAGTGGGATAGAAGATTCTTTTGAGAAGGTGACTGTAAATCCCATCGAATAGCTCTATGTAAATCCTTTAATAGGGTGGCATTCTAAGTTGAATGTTCTTAAGTCCTCTAATAGGGCACACTCCTAATAGGGTGCAGAAATCCTTTAACAGGGTCATATTTAACAGTGTGCAAAGCCTTTAACAGGGTAGGTGTTTAGCAAGGCAAACCATTAGAAGTGGTTGAAATCAATTGCATAGTTATTTTGTGGGTGTCATCCCAACCCCAGTTTTACCTTCTTATTCCTAGAGGGTTTTTGAGTCATCAAAATCCTTTGTGTTATGGTGTGATGCATGTTTACTTTTCATGATTGTTTAATGTTTAATTGCATGCATGATAAGAAAGTAAAAGGGATAGCACTTCTGATTCATCTCTATTTTATTAGAAATTTTGGATTGGACATTATTGGACCTTGAATAACTGATTCACCCCCCTCTCAGTTATTCTAAAACAATTCTAGCAGTGTTTTATGTTTACATTATTGCATAGTTATTTTTGCCTAGGATAGTGACCTACTAAGTTATGGAGTTATTGGATGATCTAATCTATGCATGAACTTATATGTTTGGTGAGAACTAAACCTTGGATAACTGATTCACCCCTAACACATTTGACATAATAATTTTATGTGGAAACCCAATTTGGAAAAAACCACCAATAACATGCTACTAATTCTCACTCTTCTAAAGTGATGCCCTATCAAAGGGCAACCCTGTTAAAGGTTATAATGTACAATGTTAAATGTGTCCTAGTTAGAGGATTTCAATCACCCTATTTGGAGTGAGCCTTGTTAGAGGAATTTAGATCATTCACTTGGAAAGTCACCTAGTTAAAGGATTTAAAAATGACTATTACACCAACCTTAATCCAAAGGATTTTCCCTAGATTGATACAATGACTAGAAAGTAACAGTAAGACTTGATTTGATGACAACTTATAACTCACTTTATAGATTATATATCTTTGTTTTAGCCCTCCATTCTGATTGGATTTCAAACACTTTAGCTCTAATAGATTTTCCACCCTTCAAGCATTCATACCCTTAAGTCTTCTTACTTTGCATGCCAATTGTAGACTCTACAATTTGGCCATTATATGAAACAACACTCTAGACTTCTTGTCTTTCTTGGGTTCTTGCACATGCCAATTTTTATTTCATGCCTTGCATCCCCTTATAAAGAGAAATTAGATCTTATTTCATTCATCCTCCATTTTTAATTTTAAGGTTAGATGGGATCAGGTAGGATTCAATGAATCTACCCATCTTTTCATTTCATTCTCTTCTAGAAACTTCTCCTTCAATTCTCTTTGAATTTTCCTAAAAAATGGTTAATCTTGAATTTTGTGCCACAAACTCATCAAGCTTATCTTCCACATAGTTCACACAATCCAAGAAATCAAACTTGTTGGCTTAGATTCATCAAATTCACGATTTTTTTCATAATGCTTGCACTTGGCATTAACTTGCTTTTGATGCTCGACACATACTATGTTTCTCAGCATCCAATATCAAATCACTTGATACAAACTAAAGTTTACTGGTGCTCATAATCAATTAAAATTTATTTGGCTTACATTGTATCACTTGGCATACATTGAAATTTGACTTTGCTCAACTCCAACTAATTTTTTTCTCAGCTCACACTAACTTTTCTTAGCACCTACTATTTAGATTGTTAAGCTTGATAGACTCAATGCATTTTACTTTTTCTTCTAATCTTAATGAGTGTATCCATCCTTTACAACTTTAAGTAGATAATTAATGCACTATAATATGATTGTCTTAACTGATCCTTGTACTCCTTTTCCATATCATAACTCAACCTTTCCTCTAAGTTCTATTATTACCTCATTTGATCAAATCCTCTTCATCAATCAAACAAATGATAGTACTCAAATTATATAATAAATTGTCTTGCGAGCAAGTAGCAGGTTTGACATCACTGAACAAACAATATTTGAAACACATTCTTATACTTGTATCAAATCTTTTTTCAAAAAATATGTGATTTTAGTAGGGTTTAACTGAAATACATTACCTCTTCTCCTTGTACCAAAACCTATCAATTTATCATCTTTATCCTTGATAATGTAAGTCTTTTTGGTAAATTGCAACTAATATCCTTTATCAACAAGGTGTCCAACACTTAAAAGATCATGTTTTAAAGTATCAACAAAATGGACATCTTTAGTGTTAGTCTTTCCATCAAGTGTAATAGGTCATTTTTCTTTTATGCAACATAGTGCATTATTTTCGTCTCTAACTACCCCTCCATCATAGATATTGACTTCAAAAAATTTGTTCTTATCTCTAGTCATATGATGTGAAAAGCCACTATCCACAAACCAATGAGCCTTATTGTTTTCAATTTTTTGTACTAGTAATTTTTCTTCTTTTAATTCTTCTTTTTCAGTGCTTTCTTCCTTAATAAAAAAAAATCATATTTCATCATCCTCATTATCACTATCATCTAAGAAATTGACCATCTTAAAATTGAATTCACCATCCTCATCAACATAGAAACAATCCTTAAACACTCTTGACTTGTAGGGCTTTCTAAGATTAAACTTATTTTCTCTTTTAGGACATTTAGAGGAATAATGACCAAGTCATTTACATGTCCAAAAAACAAAAAATTTGTTACCTTTAGGTTCTCTCTTCATAATAAGGGAAAGTCCTTCTTCAATCTTCTTGTCATCTATCTCCTTTTCTTGACTTCTACTAGCATAATCTCCACTTGTGCTCACACTCCTAGTGAATATACATCAATCCTTTTATACACTAAGAGTTGTCTCCACTCTAGGAAATATGTCATTATGTTTCATGCATAATTTAGATGACTCTAATCTTGCTACAAGAGTTTCTTTTGTAAAGTTAGGTGTATAGGGAATAACTTGTTAAATCATTTGTATTCTATAATGATAAGAAGGTTTCAAGGTCTTTTGAATTTTCCATAGTATCTCATCTTCTTTAGATCCACCACAACTTCTAATTCCACTATAATTTATGATATTCTAGAAGAATAGCCTCTTCAAGTTTCATCTCCATGCATCTTTGCATTTTGAAACATACATATCCAACTTTGTTATATAGCCTTCTTAGCATGTTCATTATCTTCAAATATTTTATGTGAATCATTCCAAATCTCATTAGCAAGTCTTAAAAAGTTTACCTCTCCATATTATATTTCATGAAGAGTTGATAATAGTGTTTCTCTAGCAAGCATATTTTGCATAAACAGGTCTTTTTCATGTTCCTCATAGTTGGTAATCTTGTCTTCTTTTATCACCTCCTTTGTATTTGATGTAGCCAGCCAATATCTTTGCACCCATGCATAACAAGTGAGTCTTCATCTTTTCCTTCTAGCTATCACAATTGATTCCATCAAACTTTAGATTTTCTTTTCTAAAATAAAATTTCATCAATCTTGTTCAGATGTTAAAATTATCTTTCACGGATATGATGGTCTGATACTAATTGTTAGAAAGTAAGTTCCACCAAGATAACTGAGAGTAGCACCAAGTTGGCGAGGGGTGTCGGGGGCAGCGTGGTGAATCAACTATGTGATTAAACAACTATCACTATCTTTATTAATTCTGAAACATGTAAATAGTAGATACAAAAACTATAGAAAGATAATCATACATAATAAAAATAGATATGGAAACTATGGAAACTATTGATTAGAAGGAAAACCCTAGTGGGGATGATGCCTACAAGATGATGTACTAATCTAAAAGTTCCTTGTGAAAGGATAGACCATGTTAGAAGTCAATGAAATATAATCAGTACTTGAGAGTCTCTATTAGGAGACTTTGAATCCCTCTTAGGAGATTTGAGCCCCTTTAGAAGCTATTCCAACCTTATTAGGATTTTAAATGAGGACAACTGAACCCATTATCCAAATAGTCTTTACTAGACAATCTTTTGAGTAAGCATATCCAAGATCTTTGAATTGGCTAAACAACATAAATCTCTATTTTGATCAAATAGATATTCACATTTAGGCTTGCATACATAATAACCATCAAAATTGGATTACACTTTCAAGTTCATATAAAAAAATGATCTCACAAATGATTAAAACCAAGGAAACAACCTTTCCTTTATACCAAATCCAAAAGAAAGTATTGAGTTAGACTTGAGGATTTTTCTATTTACAATAATAATATAGGACATCTTTAAGATATTACATTACAAATTACAATATAATTATATTATTTTCGTACTAATTTGTACAATAGTCATCTCACAAAAAATAGTACTTTGAATAGTCTTCAATAAGAAAGCTAAAACTACATATTAGATTTGGCCTTCTAGAACATTGCATCTTTATTATGTCTATGACCATCCTTCAAATGCACTCAACCATAATCCAACTTTGTTCAAAAGATATAACCATTTTTCTAGTACCTGGTTTCCAAAAACTCTCTTTGAAAGAAATCTTCATAAAACTTCACATAACTCTTCCAAAATTGAAAATCTATTTTTGTGAACATAGAGATAGCATCAAGATAGGCTCCTTAAGCTACCTTTAAGTGTGTATAACATAAGTCATTGACCATTGACCATATCAAACAATTCATCCTCTGTAACTCTTCACATAATAATGTGTATGTTGACTCTAATGGAAAACTCTGTCATGAATGCAACACATAAGCTTCAAATTATGTCTCCAACATTGCTAGCATACTCCTCCATAGGAATACCATTAGCATCCATGCTAACAATAGGAAACACAAAAGTACGAAGGATATGTGCCAAATGTTTGACAATATGACTCAGTAGAATTCATTGATTACATTAATAAAAAATGATCTAATTATTAATTTTAAAATTTCAAAATATTTTTTCAACTATAAATATCTTAGGAATCAAAAACATGTTTTTCTTTCTTAGTTGAAAGTTTCATCGTTGCGAGCATTAAAAAATTTACAAGATGTTTTGAGATGGTAAAAAGTAAAAATTAGATTCAAATCAATATTTTTTTTAAGATCATTGAGGAATCTAAAATCATAAGAAGTATCCATGGAGAAATTCTTACACACCCACATGAATGGCTCCATATTCATTTGCACTAAACATTTTGTTAGAATATATAGTCTACCAATATAACTAAGGGGGGGGGGGGGGGGTGTGAACCAGTTATCCAACTAATATCGCAATTATCAACCTTATTAGACTTTAACCATGTGAGAAATATAATAAAAAACCATAACAAGATACCTATACATAATTAACACTAGATATGTTAACTAGGGAAACCCTTGATTAGAGGGAAAACCCCAGTGGGGATGCTGCCCACAAGATGATGTATTAATATAAATATTCGTTATTAGAGGATGGGCCCTATTTGGAGTCTATAACAATATTCAATACATATAAATCCCTGTTAAGAAATTTTCTAACCCTATTAGGAGTTGTAAAAGACAAATAGACCCACTGTCCAAACAACTTTAGGGAAAAGACCAATGATCCCACTATCCAAATGATCTTTGTATTATTCCTTATAGAATAATATAAATGAATAGTACTTCTCCTTCATATTTCTTTGCCTTGTTAACCAGATTTCTACTCCTTCTGATCTTGTAACTAGATCACAAAAATCACATCTAATAATCTCTTAGATCACTTACTCACATTCACTAAACACTCTTCTCATTTTTGCACTTGATACTTATTCAACACATTTGATAGTTCATAGAAACAAGGAAAACATCTCTCTTTTATACCATATCTTCAAAATAATTCCTTCAATTAGCCTTGAGGCTTTCGTAATTAATTATAATAAGATAATTCATTAATTCTCAATTACAATAGCACTCTTGGCTCATAGCCTATACAATTTCTCATAGTGTAATACTAGGGCTTGTGCATTCACTGACATCACCATCAGAATATCTTATATCACTAGTTGAATACAAATTACTATATAATATCTATGTTAAAAGACACAATACAAACATTAGAATATGCTTCTCAAGTACTTTGTCTCTACACTGCTCTCTATAAATCAGGCATAACTTCCATACATCTTTGACTTACTTATTGCACATTGAACTACATTTGTTGAAAATAATATTGTTTGAATTAAGGAACCTATCATGGAATAATAATTATTTTTAATGATGTCAAACCTACTACTTGCTAGTGAGACAATTGATTTTTGGTCTAAGTTATATCATTTGATTGATTGATAAAGAGGATTTGAAAAGAAAGGATAGCAAGGGTACCTAGAGAAAGGTTGTGTTATATGGTGTATAAAAGGAGCACTAAGATGAAGTAAGACATTGATGATATGATGTATTGTTGATCTACTTAAAGCTAAAGTGAATGGTTACTTTAGCTAAGTCAAGAAGAGGTTTTTTCATAAAAAGAGTTTGCCAAGCCTGATCGAGTAAAATTAGTTCAAGCAAGAAAAATTCAAAATGTGTCAAGTGTCAGAAAGTTAGTAGGTGTCAAACATCAATAAAATATTGTAAATGTAGAGCATTATTGAAATAACAATGGTGACTAAGCAAGGAAGACTTAGATGATGTTGAGCAACCTAGTTTTTGCCAAGCATTAGAATATTTTTATTGCCGAGTCAGCAATGTAAATGTTGAGTGACAACAAAAAGAGTTTACTCAAAGATTTAATCCAAACTAACAAAATTGATTTCTTGAATTTTGTGAAGTGTATTGAAGATATATATGATGAGCTAGTGGCATAGAATTCAAGATAAAATATTTTGAGGGAAATCTAATGAGGATTGTAAGAGAAGTTTCTAGAGGGAACCTATTGGAAAGAGGGAGGATTTGATGAACTTGATCTAACCCTAAGATGGATTATTGTGATTAAGTAGAAAAAGCTCATAATTCTCTTCATAAGGGGATACAAGGCCAAAAGTAACAAGTGTTGTTAAGAAGCTGGAGGTGTTTTTCATATGGTGGCTAAAGGAATGAATCTGCAATTGGAATTTTGAGCAAGAAGGCTTAAGGAGTTGAAGGCTTGAAGGGTGAACAACAAATCTAAGATGAAGAGTATGAATGTAGAGAATAATGGAGGACTGAACGATTGAAACTACCATGTTAGAATTATAATTATAATTGAATCTCTTATGTTTCATGCTTACATTTTTGCAAAGTTGATTTGACAGTAATCTACAAGTTTCAGTGATTGTATAATCTAATGGGTGCAATCATGACGAATATGTTTTATGGATATGGGTTCACTATGTTGTAAAAAGTTTTATTTGTACATATAGACCTTGGATAACTAATTCACCCACCCTCTGATTTATTCTGAGGAATTTCAATAAGTGGTATCAAAGCCATCTACTTAAGAGGACTAGTTTTAAGGTACTAGAAGAAAAAAATCAAGATGTCAAAAAGAGAGGTACCCAAGCTAAATAGAGATAACTTTCCTTCATGGAAAAGTTTGATGAAGCTACATCTAGGAGGTCTTATAGATCATGCACAATATATCATCATCACAGAGAATGTTGGTTGTGTTGGAGCCCTAACTATTGAAGATCTTTAAAAAAATTTAAAAAGTACATAACAAAACAACATTGGAGATTGCATCTGCCCTAAGTTATGCCAAGTTTAATGATATCAAGGATTGTGAGAGTGCCAAGAAAATGTAAGATTCTCTTCATAATATTTATCTAGGAGGATACACAAATGTTCTAAGATTCAAATCTAAAAGTCTTAGAGGTAAGTTCAATGATATGAGAACGCAAGAAGGTGAGAATATTGCTCAATATGGCTCTAGAATAAAAGATGGTGTTAATGCAATAAGAGGAGCTAATGGTATGATAGATGATGATACTATGTTGAGAAAATTTTTGAGAACACTGCTTCCCATTTATGCTATTAGAGTTTCTACAATACAAGAACTAAGATGCATACCAAGTTCTAATATGATTGTTGATGTCCTAGTAGGTAGGCTCACTACTTTTGAGCTATCTAGTTTTGATAATTATAAATCTAAAAATGTTGAATTTGCGTTCAAAGCCAAGTTGTCATTCAAGGAACCTAATGAGAAGAAGAAGAAAAAGGTAAAATATATTTTCAATGACAGTAATATAGATGAGGAAGATGTAGAACAACTTGAAGCACTATTAGCAAGGAGAGTTCATAGAGGAAAAGGAAAATTCAAAGGTGAGTTACCTATCATATGTTTCAATTGCAATAAGGTTTGTCATATTTTTGCTAGATGTCTAGAAAAGAAGAACTAAAAAGGTGGAGACAAGTACAAGACTAGAAGAGATGAAGACAACAAAGAATACAAAGAAAAAGGTAAGAAGTATTGTTACATTGTTGAGGAGGAAACTGAAGATGAATCTAATGATTATGATGATGAGTGGTATATGTTTCAATGAAGGATGATTCTAATGAAGATGAGGAAATTGCACTAGTGTCTTGTATTAATTGTTGGAAATATTCAAGATTATGCTAGGTTACTAAAAGGGGATGGGTGAATCAGTAACCATGAAAACTTTACCAAATTTAGATCTTAGTTGCAATAATAAAAATCATTAAATTAGATCTAACTGCAATCATGAGAAACATAAACATTCATAACACATGAACACACTAATTTGGTGACCCAAAAAACTTCCAAATAGAAAGTAAACCTAGGGTGGGGATGATACCCACAAAACTTCAATGCTGCAGCATAAAGTTGGCATGTTAAGGCTTTTAATGACCACTTTTGAGGATTTGCCCTATTAGGAGCAATTAGGACTTCTAGGTCCACCTTGTTAGAGGATTTGCAAGAATACAACCAAGTATGCACTCTATAAAGAGATTTGAAAAAGACTATTAAGTCTACCTTGTTAGAGGATTTGAACTAGTTCACTTGTTAAAATGAAACAATTGATCTCTAGCTTACAACTGATTTGCTGATAGAGATTCCTTAAAGTATTGATCACCTTTATGTGATAGTTATGACTTTGCTACTCCTTTGCTGATATGGCCTTACAAAATACTTGCTACTTATTCACATTCACATGAATTCATACAATCATCTATTCATTCATTTTTCACACACACTAGATATGATACAATACATTACATATATATCAATCCAATTTATAAAACTACAAAAGTCAGCCAATATGCAAGTTAACACCAATATGAAAAAGTCATATCAAACGAAGGCACTTGGGTTTTGAAGACTAACTTAGGTGAATTTTTGATACATGACGTCCACTATCATTACTTGGCATCATCATGCATTTGGTAGAAGTAGAGGTTCAGTCCATACTAATCATCTTAGAGTAGTCTCAAACTTAGTCTATATTGGTGACTTGGTAGATACTGTGTAAATTGGTAGAAACTAAATTATATGTTTACCATACCTGAACTCAGTAAACATTGATCATCACATAGCTTGATTAACACTATCTTCACTTTACATGAATTAATGGCTTAGTTTGAACTATGAAGCTTGTAACCACTGGGATGTTTGGTAGGAACTGTAAAGCTTGGTGGTTAAGAAATTACTTGGCAAATATTGTAGACTGTTCAATGAGCTTGGTAGCCATACAAAATCTGAATAAGTGTTGTCACTAATAACAAACTTGACTTAATGTCAACAATCTCCCCCTTTGGCATTAGTGACAAAAACACTTATCAACCAAAACTTATATATATATCAATGATATTGGTTTGGTACTATTTTTGAGATTTTTCAAAATTTGTCTTTGTAAGTATATAAAATATACTTTCCTTTCTTTTGCATGATTCTCCCCCATACAATATTCATACTATTTTTCATATATACACACTCTCTCCCCGTTTTTGACAATAATGCCAAAAATTTATTCAAATCTTATTTACATAGAGACACCAATAAAAGAAAGAAACTCAAAATGTACCTTAAGTATGAGTGCTAAACTCTTATCCCAATTTTCTTGCAAAACTTTGTACGTATGTAGAGCAACTTGGACTTCTATAGAGAGTTCTATCATGTGATCTACAATTGAGAAATTGTTATCATGGATCAATTTTTTTTGAGTAAACAATGTGTTTCTACATTATGTCCATAATGGGAAGGATCATGTTCTAGATAGAATATGTCTATCAGTGAAGATTGGATCCTTGCTTCTTCTCTCAACAACTCTACCTGCATATCTGATAAGAATATAATTTTCATATGATGTGTAGAGCTTGAATTGGGGTCATGTTGCAACTGATGTGCACTAGCCTTTAGATCTTCATCAATCTTTTTTAGTTTTCTCTTTATTTCCTTTGTGAACCAGTAACATTACATAATTTTCCAAAAAGTGATGTTACATTTGTGCAAGATTTTTCAAGATTAGTCAAAATTGAGGAAAGCTCCACTTGTTGAACAGCAATTTTTTGAGCAATGTGCTCAAGCACTTTGTTATCAAATTTCTTCTCTACTTTCTTAATCAATTTTTCTTGATCTCTAGAGTCCTCATTAAATTTTTGGACTACTTCTAATTGAAATAAAATGTGTTGAGAAGCATTGATTTCAAGACCTATTACCTCAGTCAAAATATTCTTAGCACTTTCTATGATTTTATATTCTTTGTCTCTTTCCTCTCTTAATTTCTTCTGATTTTCTTTCTTTTGGAGGAGTTTACTAGCTATTTGCATTTGATCTCTAGTGGCATTATCAAAATCCCACTTTGGAATCTCAATCTCCTCATCTAGATTAATGTCCTCCTCTATCTCCTTTCCACTCAAAATTCTTATACTTGGTTGAGCCTTAGGTTCAATTGCCTTTGTACATATTGTCTTAAAATTTGAAATGGAAATAATAGTAGAGATAGTAGGACTAGCACTAAAAATTGATATAGTACTAATAGATGGAATACTGATTGGTGTGCTTATTGAATCCAAAACTAATATACTTAAAGATGCATCTGAAACTGTAGAAAACAAAATTGTAGAATCCAAAATTATAGAACTCAAAACTATACTTCTTGTTGAAGAACACAAAATTGTAGAACATGATGTACTCATTGCTGATGAACTTGATTCAGGAACTAAAGAAGTGGGAGGCTACATCTTGGTAGATGAAGTGGTAGACACTTCCATTGGTGATGTGTTAAGCTAAGAGGGAGCAACGAGTGATTGGATATTTGATGTATCTACTATGGTCACAATCAAACTTGTTGAAGCTATCTCCAAACTTGATGTAGCTACTAATTTTCTTGGAGAATGAGGAAGTGAGGCAATGACTGTTATTTTTATCTTCATAGGATCAGTTTCCTCATCATCTTCTTTGTATTCCTTGGTAGCTTCTTCCTCTTTATATTCTTCAACTTCTTCATTGTCAAACTGTATTGTCTCAAAGTTTGTTCCTTCTTCCTCATCATCACTATCATCATCCTTGAATTCTATTGGAGAGTCCCTCTTTTTATGCAAGTGATAAATGATTTTTCACATGCCTATAGCATTCTTGACTACATGATCTATATCTTTTAATAGGAATAAAAAAATATTGAATCTAAGAGTCATCTTGTTTTCATTTTTCTTCATAGACTCTTTTACCTTAGCATTGGTAATGCTCGGTAAAAATTGCCTCAAGGTTTTTTCATAGATATATTTTGTTGTCTATATGGTTGAGTCCCATCTTGGCTTCAATATTTCTAATAGATCATCAGAAATCTAGGAGGTTGTCTATCAAGGGAATACTTCCATCTTCCTATCTTGGTTAGCACCAATTCTTCAATCTGCTTCTTCTCAGCCTCTATCCTAGTCTCATACTTTAGTGATTTGAAGTTGGTTATAACTGCAACTTCTTCCATTTGTTTTAATTTTTCTTGGAAGGCGAGAGGTGGCTTGCTAAACACAACTTCACTACCTTTCTTTCTGGATCTGCTAGTAAACACTATAGTGGATGGCTTGGGTGGCTTGGTGATGATCACCTTGCCTTTCTTCTTTATTGGTGTTTCTTCTTTTTCTAACTCATCTTCATCCTCTACATCATCATCATCATCATCTCCCTTATCCTCAATCAATAAAAGAGGTCTGCTAGATTTAAGTTTTTCTATTCTCCTCTTACCTTTGTTAATTGCCTGAGGAAGCTTGATTTCAAGCTCTATCCTTGCCTTTGAATCAACAGGTTCATTTATCAAGGCTTCAATTATATATTTTGCTTCATCAATGTTCACCTCATACGGAAGAGGTTTTACCCATACAACTCTTGGTTTTATTGCCTAAATGTAGACTTTGTCACTGTCTACCATGAAACAAACATCATCTTTGTAATCTTCAACCAATTTCCTAGGAATCCTGAATCTGTTATTCATTTTCTCCTTAAAGACATCAAAGTAGTTGTCCATTATGCTAACAAAATTCTCACCCATTTCTTCAATATATTTGTTAATCTGATACAAAATTGGCACATTCTTTCTCCATACGACTGTACCTTTAGAAGGGAAAAACTTTTGAACATAGAAGAATAAGCATGTCAGCAATTAACTGAATTTACAAGGATTATTCTTGGATGTCTTTATACTTTCCATGTTTTTGTTAAATTGTTTCAACAAGTCTGCTAGGTCAAATGACAGATTGTTCTTCACGAATTTGAATGCCAAGTCTACTACTTCACACGACACACTATTTAGATGACTAGAATTGTAGACCTTGTGAGCTATCACATGTATGCCAAATTTTAGTTTTACATCTATTACACAACTAATCTTCATGCTTCTATCATCCCACTTAGCTAGGGTTTTCTTTTGCAACTCTGCTCGACCTAGGGTTTTCGTAGCTTTGGCTTCGAAAAGTATGGGAAGATCAGTGATATGATGAATCATCTTCTTAGTGATCAAAATTGGTTGCTCAATCCATAACTAACCATTGTGAACTCAGCTTAGGATGTATCTAATCCATTTGATTTGAAAACTCTAGGGAAGGTGGAGAATGTGGGTTAAACCCTTATCTTCCAAGTGCTTATGTTTGGGTTTAAGAAGACCATTCACACATAATTCACCTAGGACATCATCCATCTCTAGGGTTCCAATTTCTTGAATTGCACACTTTAAATGAGTACGAATACTATTAATGAGTAGTACCTTAGGAGAGATTTGTGATTGCACTCCATTTGGATCGAGGGATTCCATGATTGCTGGTACAAGTTTGAAATCTAGTGGTTTTCATTCGACTCCTTGGACTAACATTTATGACCCTTTATTTGACTTGCTAGTACTACTTGATGCTTCTATGGCTACTCAGTAGGTGATGGAAAACTTTGAAAATTTTTATTGAAAATTTAGCTCGAAGTTGTTTGATCGCTTGATAGCAACAATATTTTTTTAAAAAAATTTGGTGAAAAATGAATTTGATCTCCTACCTTTTGATAACATTTCCCATTAATGCTTAGTAAGAAAGTATCATTATGTACAATAGTATGTGTCAGTTTGTGATAGCCTATCATCCACTATCTATTTAGATCACTTAGTGAATGCTTCATAACTTGGTGACCAAACATGGCTCAGTAGAGTCCATAACCCAACCCATCTTAGTGATAACTGATTTGATCTTTTGTGATCCCTTTGAATCTTGAATACTGATTTACATCTTCACTTTCTTTCAACTTTGGAACTATTTAGATGTGATCATGATAATGCAGTTCCACTCTTTTCTTAAGAACTTAATTGGAAATGGTGGAGTCACCCATTTCTTGAGTGACATGACCATCATTGCTTGAACTTGTTTCTTTGATAGATTTATGAATCCATTGTTACCTCATTTTCTTCTTGATGTTGTCTACCTTAGCTTTATTTTCATCCTCAATTCTACCTGTATTCATGCAATTTTTGGCTAGATGACCGAGTTCTGTACAAGTGAAACATCTTATGGTGGTATCTCTTTTCCTTGTGTGATGTTTAACATAGTTCATCCCAATGTGCCCATACTCTCCACAGTAATGAAATCTACACTAGGTGTAATCCCAACCAAATATTTCTTTCACAATTTTCTCTGCTGGATTGAATGTCTTGGTTCTATAGTTTGATACCTTGTGACCTTGTTTCTTGCATTTTTAACATTTGCCTTCAAATTTTGGTTTCTCTTTACATTCATTAACCTTGTGACCATGTTGATTGCAATTGTAACATTTTCCATTGAATTTTTCTTTACCATTACTCCAAAATTTGTTTGATGTATGACCTATCTTACCACAGTGATTGCAAGTAGGTCTTTGATTCCTTTGAGCACCTTGTTGGGAGGATTCACCTTCTTCTTTATATCCAATTCCTAATTTACCCTTTTGTCTATAGAGGTTCTTCTCATTCAGTTGATTCAATTGATTCATGTCTACTTGGGATTTAATCATTCTTTCATTGATTTTCTTTTCAGTGTTTAGGTATTCTTCAATCTTTCACTAATTTTCTTTTTAGATCTCAACACACTTCTGATTCTCTCATTTATTTGTCTTTCTAAATTTAGATCATTTGTTAATATTTCATTAATCTGTCTTTGACTCATGATTTCTTCATTTGAATTGGAGATTTGATCTATAAGATCTTCATGCTAAATGGATTTGTTCTAGATCTCATTGTTTCTTCCATCCATTTCTTCTTTCATATTTTTTCTTTGCTCCAAGATTTCACATAGCCTTATTGACTAAATTTCTTGTTCTCTTTTGAGCTTTCTTATTTCTTCTTGTAGGGAACCATTCTTCTCCAAGAATTCTTTGATTGCATCATTTCCTTCATCTTAATTGCTTGAAGGGAAAAAGTCTTCAATCTTTTCTTCAATTATAGGTGATCATTTGGCTTTCTTGAGTTATACAATGGTCATTTCTAGATCTAGCTTTTCATTGTAAATTGCCTTATCAAGTCTAAATATCTCCATTTTCCTTGATCTTTGCTCAAGTTGTTAAGCTTTATCCTTAGAACCACAAATTCTCTAATACCAATTTTTGGAAATATTCAAGACTATGCTAGGTTACTGAGAGGGGAGGGGTGAATCAGTAACCATGAAAACTTTACCAAATTTAGATTTTAGTTGCAATAATAAAAATCATTAAATCATATCTAACTACAATCATGAGAAACATAAACATTCATAACACATGAACACACTAATTTGGTGACCCAGAAACCTTCCAAATAGAAAGTAAAACTAGGGTGGGGATGATACCTAGAAAACTTCAATACTGCAGCATATAGTTGGCTTGTTAAGGCTTACAATGACCACTTCTAATGATCTACCTATTAGGAGCAATTAGGACTACTAGGTCCACCTTTTTAGAGGATTTTTAAACATACAATGAAGTATGCACTCTGTAAAGAGATTTGAAAAAGACTATTAAGTATACCTTGTTAGAGGATTTGAACTGGTTCAACTATTAAAATGAAACAGTTGATCTTTGGCTTACAATTGATTTGCTGATAGAGATTCTTTGAAGTACTGATCACCTTTATGTGATAGAGATGACTTTGTTGCTCCGTTTCTGATATGGCCTTACAATATACTTGCTATTGATTCACATTTGCATGCATTCATATAATCATCTATTCATTCCTTTTTCATACACACTGGATATGATACAATACATTACATATATATATATATATATATATCAATCCAATTTACAAAATTATAAAAGCTAGCCAATATGACAAAGTTAAATGAAGACACTCGAGTTCTAAAGACTAACTTAGTGAAGTTCTAATACACAGTGTCCACTTTCATTACTCAACATCATAATGCGTTCAGTAGAAGTAGAGGCTCAGTCCATACTAATCATCTCAGAGTAGTCTCAAACTCGGTCTGCATTGGCGACTCAGTAGATACTGTGTAACTTGGTAGAAATCAAATTATACATTTACCATACTTGAACTTAGTAAACACTGATCATCACATAGCTTGGCTAACATTATCTTCACTTTACATGAACTGTTGGCTCAGTTTGAACTGTGAAGCTTGATAACCACTGGGATGTTCGGTAGGAACTATAAAGCATGATGGTTATTGAATTACATAGAAAATACTGTAAACTATTCAATGAGCTTGGTAGCCATAGAAAATCTTAATAAGTGTTGTCACTAATAAAAAACTTGACTTAATGTCAACATGAACAAGAATGATAGATGGATCATTAATAGTGGGTTTTCACATCACATGACTCGAGATAAAAGTAAGTTTATTATCTTAAATTATTATGATGGAAATAGTGTAAAGTTTGGTAATTATGCACCCTGTCTGATAAAAGGAAAAGGTTCTATCAAACTAACAGAAAATATTTTATGTGATAATGCTTATTATGTTGAAGGAATTAACTATAATTTTTCGAGTGTATCACAACTAAATTGTTCAGGTTGTAAGATTGAGTTTGAGAAAAAGATGTCTAAGATATATGATACTAATGAAAAACTAGTTGGAAAAGGTGATCAAACAAGAGGTAATATATTCTACTTTGATATGGATAATGCTACTTTTTTAGTTGTTGAATTTGATGATGTGTGGTTGTGGCACACGAGTTTATGTCATATTAATTTTCATAACTTGGTTAGTATCATAACATGAGAAGAGTTAGAGGTTTTCCTAAATTGAAGAAATCTAACAATATAATTTGCAAACAATGTTAGTTAGGAAAAATGATAAAGTCAAGTTTTGAGAGCAAGACTCATACCAGTAAAGGAATATTAGAGATTGTTCATACTTAATTGTGTGGACCAATTGATGTACAAAGCTACAAAGGTGATAAGTACATTATGCTATTTGTTGATGATTATTCTAGAATGATGATAGTTATGTTTCTTAAACAAAAATATGATGTTTTTCAAATGTTTAATTGGTACTTAGCAAGAGTTAAGAATGAAAAATGTAAAAATTTGAGATGTTTGAGATCTAATAGAGGAGGAGAATTTACATCAAATGAGTTTGAGATGTTTTATAATGACAAAAGAATTAAAAGACACACATCTACCACTAAGACCCCTCCACAAAATAGAATTGTTGAAAGGAGGAACAAATATGTAATGGACTATGCTAGAACACTCATTATGGGGAAGAATGTTTCTTTGAAATACTAGAGAGAAGTTGTAAGTATAGTTGTCTTTACCTAATTTATGTGCAAGTCAAGAAAAGTACTCATTCAATACCTTTTGAACTATGTTATGGATACCTAATGTAAAATATTTTAAGGTATTTGGAAGCAAGTGTTATATTCTCAAATATTTTAGAAAATTTATATTTGATGCAAAAAGTGAAGAAGGTATATTCCTTGGCTATTCCACAAAAAGTAAAGCTTATAAGTGTTTAAATACTAACACTAACAAGGTTGTGGAAAGTGTAAATCTCAAATTTGATGAATATGCATAAGTACATGAGGCTAAACCTATGAAGGAACTAGAGGAATAAAAATTATTTGTATTTTTTTATGAAGGTATGTTTGTTGATGAAGATGTTGTAAATTAGGTTTCAAATCAACAACAAGTTTCAGTGACTGTCAAGTCATATTATATGAATGTTGAATTGCATTCAGGAACTAAGCTACATTTAGGTATTGAATTACAGAATGCAGTTGAGGAACATTTTGAGATTAGTATACATGAAAGAGATGTACATAGTAATTTAGAAGTTGAGAGACCAAATGAGGAAAATAGAGCAGAACCAAGGTTGTCAAAGTATGTCAAAAGACATCACCCTACAACAAAAATAATTGGAGATAAAGATGCTAAACTAGTGAAAAAGGAAAAAGTTGAGAAATGATACATATTTTTTAGCATGCATGAACCTAAAATGGTGAAAGATGCCTTAGAAAATATGGACTAGAGTAAAGCCATGAAAGAAGAGATTGAACAAGTTGAGAAAAATAAAATATGGACTCTTGTTCCTAGACCAAAAGATAAAAATGTGATTGGAACCAAGTGGATGTATAGAAATAAGTTAGATAAAAATGGTGAAGTCACAAGAAACAAGGCAAGAGTATTTTGTAAAGTATATACACAAGAAGAAGGGATAGACTATGGAGAAACATTTTCCTCTATTGCTAGATTTGAAGGAGTAAGAACTATGCTTTCTTACTCTACATAAAAAGGTTTTAAAATTTATTAAATGGATGTTAAGTCTAAATTTTTGAATGGTATATTGGAAGAGGAGGTTTATATAGAACAGGTAGAAGGATTTTTTATGATAATAACAAGAACATGATATGTAGACTACACAAAGCTGATCCAGGAGCATCTCATGATATCGATTGGTCTTAGAGCATCTCATGATATCAATTGGTCTATTTTACAACCCATCATGGTTTTTGAAAGAACAAAAGGTTATAGTTTTGTATGATGTATGGGCTGATTCCAATGTTGAAGAGTTGTAATTGATCCTTGGAATGGGATCTAGTGGTTTTTTAAGGTATAGAAGTCATTAGTTAGGGTCTATTATTATGTCATAACAACCCCAAGTTGTTGCATACGTTAAAATAGTCAATAAGTCCCTTTAGACATAGTTTCTTGATTTAAAAAATTCAAATTTTGCATAAGAGCCATTTTGGAGGGAAACCTTCTAATTTGAATTTTATAAAGGGATAGGTAGTGAAAAAAATTGGAGTTAGTTAAGGAGGTTGAGAACTATCTCCTGAACATATATATATGTGTTGGTATGGCCTGTACCTTAAGATAGTACAGACTGTTATAGAATTTGCAATAAAAGTGCTTCATTTCAAGAGCAATTTGAAGAATCCTTTGTTTTGTAAGAATTTTTTGATATTGGAATGAATGGTAATATCATTTTAGATATGTATTGAGGTGATTCATAGGGTTTTGCACTCAGATTTGAAGATTTGGTCATTAAAATTTCGTACTGTTGGCTGTAACAGTCATATTTTAGGCATTTTTGACAGTTTTCTTTGATTAATCATGGTATTTCCATGAAATTTTTACTATTTCTTCATGGAATACCATCCATTTAACATGTATTATGATTACTAACCTTTTATTGAGCATTTAACCAGTGATTGGTGGCCACCAAAGCAATTAAGGTGTGGAAAAAAGCGAAAAATTCAAAGGGACAAGTATAGCAGTAGAGAATCTACCTTAAGGAGGTAGGGTTTTTATGTTTTTTGGAGTTAGGGAATGCCATAAATATCGTGTTCTATCTTTGAACAGATTCTAGAAGTGATTGGAAGTGGGAGAACCGTAAAACCCTTGTTTTATGCCATTTAATGAGAGGGTTTGTTGGAAAGCATGCTTGGAAAGGTCAAATTGGAAGAAATACTGAGGAATCCTTAGTTTTGCATCAAAATACCATACTTTAGAAAGCTTGAGAGTCAGGGGACAAGTTTGAAGGGTACTTTCTTTGTAAAAGTGGCTTAAAAGGCCTAATTTTGAGACAAAACTGTCCTATTCCATACAATCTTTCCAAAATAGTGATATCTGATTTTTTAATATGTTATAAAAATCTAAAAAGGGTATCTAAAAATCATAGTTTTTTGCTTGGTTTTTTGTAAAGTTTGGAAGAAAAGTCAAGAAAACAGGGTCTGCTGATCCGAAGAAGAGAGTAGCCTAGTCAAGAGGGGTAACTTGGGTTTGTGCATGAACTTGGTTTTGGGATTGTAAAACCTATTTATACATGTCATTTTGAGTCTATTGAAACACTTTGTGGGGTTCAAAGAGATAGTTGAGGGTCTATTCCATATTTGTGGTATTTTCCCTTTAAGGTGTCTTAGAACCTAATAGGAACCTTGGGAGTTTGAATTAGTTTTGTGGGAATCCATCACCTTTTGTATGCCACTCTACATCAAGTGGTATCAGAGCATCAACAAGATCTCATTGGGAATTGGAAGTTGAAGTTTTCATCATCTTTGAAGTCTTTTGGTGTCTTTTGTATGCTGGTTCCATTGTTGAAACCTTGGAGTGTTTAATTCCTCCTTGTGTGTTCCAAAGTTGAAAGGTGTACTTGAGGTGTCAAAATAATTCTTCATGAGGAAAAGGTTTGGAATAGAGAAGAGTAAAGAAGTATATTGTGTTTGATTTTATTTGTTTGACATAATGGCTCCCAGGAATGCAGGTTTGGTGAAGGAAGTTCAAGAGTTGAAGGAGAAGAATGCTAAGTTGCAAGACTCCTATAATGCACTATTGGCAAGGCTAGAGGCAATAGAATCCAATCAGAGAAGGACAGAAAATGATGATGAAGATACTGAAGAAGAAGAAGAAGAGAACAATGAGGAAGAGAAAGAAGAACAGGTTGATCCTGAAGAGCAGAGGACACTTAGGATCTTAAAGGCTATGAAAGAGGATAACCATAAGGTAAGGAAGTTAATTCCAATGTATGATGGAAGTCTAAAGGAGGAGGAACTCCTAGATTGGATTGCATCTATGGATGCTTACTTTGAAAGTGAAGATGTACCTGAGGGACAAAGGGTCAAGTTGGAAAAGAGAAAATTAAAAGGACATGCACTCCTATGGTGGGATCATGAGGAGGCTGAAAGGAGGAAAAGAGGTAAGTCTAAAATTGCTTCCTGGGATAGAATGGTTTCAAAAATGAAGAATAATTTCCTTCCTAAAGATTTTGAGGTTCAAATGCATAAGAAGATGTACGGCTTGAAACAAAAGGACCTAGATGTGAAGGCATACACAGATGAGTTCTACAAGCTTAGCATGAGATTGGGTTTGGAAGAAGAGGAAGTTGTTAAAGTTGCAAGGTACTTAGGAGGTTTGAAATTTTCCATTCAAGATGAGTTTGTTGCTGCTAATCCTAGAAGTGTGAAAGAGTGTTACCAGATGGCTTTGAGGATAGAGGAAAAGTTAAAGAGGAAAAATGAAAGACACAATAGCACAAGGGGAGGATCTTCCATGAGAGGAAGAGGAGGAAGGCCAACTCAAGTTTGGGAGGAGAAGGACAAAGGTCCAAGTTTAGATTCAAGAGGAGGAAAAAATCAGAGAGGTGGTAGGAGTGGACAAGGAAGAGGAAGTGGTATGTTCACAGGTACATGCTTCACATGTGGAGGAGTGGGGCATCAATCCTACCAATGCCCTGAAAAGGGAAAGGGGAGGAGGATACACCTAATTCAGGAGGAAAATAAAGAAGAAGATGAAGTAAGGAAAACTGGTAAGGCAGACCCTGAGATAGGAGAATCCTTAATGATTAGGAGAGGCAAGGAATGGACACCACAAGTAAGTATTTTTAGGACTAATTGTTTGATACAAGGTAAAGTTTATAAATTGGTCATAGATTTAGGTACTTGCAGCAATTTAATTTCATGGGATGTTGTCAATGCATTGAAGTTACCTATTCAACACCATCCTAAGCCATACTATGCTACATGGGTGGAAGACAATCAGAATTTCATAGTGCATCATCAGGCCATGATAACCTTTTCAATTGGTGAGTACACTGATCAAGTACTATGTGATGTTGTCAATATGAACTGTGCACATGTCATCCTAGGTAGAACTTGGCAAGTATCTAGGAGAGTTACACATGACTGCTAAACCAATATTTATACCCTATGGAGTAATGGGAAGAGGATCAATTTGACACCATTACCTTGCAAAGGACATGAGTCTCTTCTTATAAGAAGTATCAGAGAACTTGATACTGGTCAAGCAGAGGGTAGAATGAAGATGAGACATCAGCAACTGATGACAGATAAAGGACAGAACATACTGAATTATGTGATAAAGATGAAGGCAAAATTTTAAGGTGGTGAAGGATTTTGGATTGGTGAAGTCTACTATCCTATCAGAGGACATGAAAGGTACCACGAAAAGAGGGTACAACAACATGTGGAAAGACAACAAGAGTACTGTCTCAAGGGGACTGGAATAAAGATTGTCCAAGCAAATAGAGACACGGTTGAAATAGTAATGGTGACTGCCCCAAGGGCAAGAATTAAGATTTCTAATAAATGTTTGAATGTTTTGCATGTAGGTAATTAGAAGAGAGGGCATTTTACACTAGGAGATTTCATTCCTAAGCAGCATATGCAGCAATATGGAGTGAAGGAAACCATCCATGTGAAACAATGTTCTTGGGACAAGAACAACTTTCAAGGTGGTGAATTTGATGCAGGAGCATCCCATACTCATCCGGGACACATTGGAGATTCAAGGACATATAGAGGTCTTGGAGCATCTCATGATATCAATTGGTCTATTTTACAACCCATCATGGTTTTTGAAAGAACAAAAGGTTATAGTTTTGTATGATGTATGGGTTGATTCCAATGTTGAAGAGTTGTAATTGATCCTTGGAATGGGATCTAGTGGTTGTTTAAGGTAGAGAAGTCATTATTTAGGGTCTAGTATAATGTCATAACAACCCCAAGTCGTTGCATACGTTAAAATAGTCAATAAGTCCCTTTAGACATAGTTTCTTGCTTTAAAAAATTCAAATTTTGCATAAGAGCCATTTTGGAGGGAAACCTTCTAATTTGAATTTTATAAAGGGATAGGTAGTGAAACAAATTGGAGTCAGTTAAGGAGGTTGAGAACTATCTCTTGAACATATATATATGTGTTGGTACGGCCTATACCTTAAGATAGTACGGACTGTTATAGAATTTGCAATAAAAGTGCTTCATTTCAAGAGCAATTTGAAGAATCCTTTGTTTTGTAAGCATTTTTTGATATTGGAATGAATGGTAATATCATTTTAGATATGTATTGAGGTGATTCATAGGGTTTTGCACTCAGATTTGAAGATTTGGTCATTAAAATTCCGTACTGTTGGTTGTAACAGTCATATTTTAGGCATTTTTGACAGTTTTCTTTGATTAATCATGGTATTTCCATGAAATGTTTACTGTTTTTTTAGGGAATACCATCCATTTAATATGTATTATGATTACTAACCTTGGATTGAGCTTTTAACCAGTGATTGGTGGCCACCAAAGCAATTAAGGTGGTTAAAAAAGAGGAAAATCCAAAGGGACAAGTATAGCAGTAGAGAATCTACCTTAAGGAGGTAGGGTTTTTATGTTTACTGGAGTTAGGGAATGCCATAAATATGGTGTTCCATCTTTGAACAGATTCTAGAAGTGAATTGAAGTGGGAGAACTGTAAAATCCTTGTTTTATGCCATTTAATGAGAGGGTTTGTTGGAAAGCATGCCTAGAAAGGTCAACTTGGAAGAAAGACTAAGGACTCCTTAGTTTGGCATCAAAATACCATACTGTAGAAATCTTGAGAGTCAGGGGACAAGTTTGAAGGGTACTTGCTTTGTAAAAGTGGCTTAAAGGCCTAATTTTGAGACAAAACTGTCCTATTCCAAACAATCTTTCCAAAATAGTGATATCTGATTTTTTAATATGTTATAAAACTCTAAAAAGGGTATCTAAAAATCATATTTTTTTTCTTTGTTTTTTGTAAAGTTTGGAAGAAAAGTCAAGAAAGTAGGGTCTGCTGATCTGAAGAAGAGAGTAGCCTAGTCAAGAGGGGTAACTTGGGTTTGTGCATGAACTTGGTTTTGGGATTGTAAAACCTATTTATACATGTCATTTTGAGTCTATTGAAACACTTTGTGGGTTTCAAAGAGATAGTTGAGGGTCTATTCCATATTTGTGGTATTTTCCCTTTAAGGTGTCTTAGAACCTAATAGGAACCTTGGGAGTTTGAATCAGTTTTGTGGAAATCCATCACCTTTTGCATGCCACTCTGCATCAAAAGCTCTATGTGGTTTGAAGCAAGCACAAAGAGCATGGTATGAAAGAATTCATAATTATCTTGTGAAGATTGTATTTGAGAGGAATAATGATAATAGCAATCTATACTTGAAGACAAAAAGAGGAAAAGGTATTTTAATATCTAAAAATTGTGTTGATGATATCATATTTGGAGGTGAAGATACTTTATCTATAGCTTTTGCAAATGAAATGAAGAAAGAAATTGAAACATATATTTTTGGAGAGATCAAGTTCTTTGTGGGTTTGCAAGTACATCAGATGAAATATGGTATATGCATCACTCAATCCAAATATGTAAAGGAGATGCTAAAAAATTTTGGATTTGAGAATTCCAAGCTAGTAAGCACACCTATGGTGATAGGACATAAATTGTCAAAGAATGATGATTCACATGAGGTGAATCAAACATCGTACAAGCCTATGATTGGAAAATTACAATATGTAGTACACAACAGACCTGATATTGCATTATCTATTGGCATAGTTGCAATATTCTCTACTAATCCCAAGGAGAATCATTTGATGGTTGTTAAGAGAATAATGAGATATCTGAAAGGAATAGAAGACTATGATCTATACTATAAGAAAAATAAAAAAATTGAATTGTGAGGCTACACTAATGCTAATTGGGCTAGAAATGTTGATGAAAGGAAAAGTGTTGGAAATATGATTGAAAAGATCATTGTTGAAGAATGAAGAAGATTGATTGCAAAGAGGGAGATTGTTGTTAAAGAATGTTTTCAATTGTTGTTTTGTCATTGATGTCAAACCTTCTATTTGTTGGAATGAAAATTTCTTATAAGATCCAATTACTATCACTTAGTTGACTGATGAAGAGGATTTAATTAACAAAATGTAATAAAAGTACCTAAGGTAAAGATTGAGTTATGATTTTGTAATGAAGTGCAAGGATCAATTAAGACAATAGTTAAATAATGTATTGATAACATACTTGAAGATATGGAGGTTTGCCACACTTAGAAACATTTGAGGAATAAGTTGCAACAAGGTTGACTGTAAAGCTTAAACTAAGTTCATTAGTGAGTGTCAAGCAAGCTAGTTAGAGCTGAGTGAATTTTTAGTTACTATCAAGAAAATGCAAAATCTAGTGTGTGTCAAGTGATACAGAAGGAGCCGAGTGTGTTCAAGTCCCAAGAAAAGTAATAGGTGTCAAGCATCAAAAAAACTTAGTGGATGCCAAGTGAATCCATAGTAGGTGTCGAGCATCAATAAAACATAGTTGATTCTGAGTAACACAGTATGTAACGAGCACTAGAATTTCAATAGTGTCGAGTTGCTACATTATTAGAAAAGTCAAAGATTTTCCAAATCTAAGCTAACAAATTTGTTACCTTGAATTTTGTGAACCAGTTGGAGGATAAGGATGATGAGCTAGTGGCATAGAATTTTATGTAAACTATTTTTGAGCGAATTCAAGAGGATTTTTCAAGATTTTTCTAGAAGGAACAAGATATGGGTTAGATTCAATGAATCCTACCTAATCCATTCAAACCAAAATTAAATGAAGGAAGATTCGAGTGTGAAACAAAATTCCAAACTTATATTTAAGGAGTCATAGACCAAGAAGCAAGAGTTGTTGGAGTGCCAAAATTGCGAAGTGGTTGAAAGATGTCAAGGAGAAGACACCAAGAGGAGAAGGAAGAATAGAGAACAGAGACTCTACTTTGATAAGTGGTTAGAGAGACGATTGTAATAGTATATCGAGCATGGAGACTCAAGGAGACAAAGCTTGAAAGGAGAACAAGTTGTTAGAGCTGCAGAGAATGAAAGCCAGGCAATGTTATAAGCTAAACAAAGATCTAAAATTTGCAAGATAAGTTGTGAATTGTAATAAGGTCAAAACCCTTTATTGTTACTCTCTAGTAATTGTATTAGTTAGGGTAAAAATCCTATGGACTTAGGTTGTTTTAACAGCCATTTGTAAATCCTTTAACAGGGTGGCATTCCAAGTGAATGTTCTAAAGTCCTCTAACCAAGCCTACTTTTAGTAGGGTAGTTAAATCCTTTAACCAGGTCACATTTAACAATGTGTCATGGCCTTTAACAAGGTAGGCCTTTCATAGGGAGTCACTTCAGAAGAGTGAGAATTGAGTAGCATGTTGCTGGTGGTTTTTCCTAAATTGGATTTCCATGTAAATCACTATTTATGTGTTGATATTTTCATGTGTTATGCTTGCATGTTGATTTATAGTAACTTGCTAAGTAGGAAAGTCTAAGGTTTGATGAAATAATAGTTTTAGAGGCTCACTTTACTTGGTGGAAAAAATTTAATTGGACATTTGGACCTTAAATAACTAATTCACCCCCCCTCTCAGTTATTCTAAAGCATTTCTAACAAAAAGAACTAGTGGAGGAGCATTTTTCTTAGGAAAAAGGTTGGTTACATGGACTAGCAAGAAACAAAATTCTATATCTCAATCTACTATTGAAGTTGAATATGTTGTTGTTGTAGTAAATTGTATAAACAATGTATGGATTAAACACCTACTTAAAGGTATGAAAGAGGAAATCATTGAACCTATGTTACTTTATTGTGATAATACAAGTGCTATAGATATATCAAAGAATCATTTGATGCATACAAAGACTAAGCACATTGCAATCAAGTATCATTACTTGAGAGAGTTAGTTCAAGATAAAGAGGTGAAGATGGAATATGTTAATACAAAAGAGCCAATAGCTAATATATTCACAAAAGCATTATCTAAGGATGCTCATGAGTATCTAACAGGTAAACTAGGGGTGATACCCCTATCCAAGGCTATTTAAGAAGCATGAGAAGTGCCCTGCATCAAAAAAGATGATTGACATATGTTACACATTGATGTAGTGGATCTTACTTTATGAGTTGCCTGAAGTAATCAAAGAGTTGGAACTAAAAATTAGTCACAAGCTTGGTGATAGAGGGAGAAACTGAAAATGTTCATATCTACATATTAAGATGACAATTCTTTGACATTATTGTCAAAGAGAGAGAAATCCAAGAGAAACCCAACAATCCAGAGAGGGGTATTATAGCAGATTTGGATAGAAGAAACATGGAATATCTACTCAGAGGGAGATAGTGCTAAGAGATATAAGAAGTGATCAAGAGGGAGTTATAAGGATGAAATGATTTTTCTTTTGATCAAAATAGAATTTTGTAACCTATTCAAAAGATGAAAGTTGTTGGTAGAGGGAGAGACTTCAATACAAGGAAATTTTTTTTTCTGGTATTATTGTTGGTTGTACTTATTAAGTTTGGTTTTCCATCAATTCCAAAGAGGGATATTATTGAAAATAGATTGATATAAGTATAAGAATGTGTTTCAATCATTTTTTTGTCACTAAAGTTGAACCTGCTACTTGTTGACAAGATAATTGCTTAGATGATTTGAGTACTATCATTTATTTGATTGATATAGAGGATTTGATTAAATAAGGTAAAAATAGCACCTAGAGGAAAGGTTGAGTTATGATATGGAAAGGAGTACAAGGATCAGTTAAGATAGTGATATTGTAGTGCATTGATTATCTACTTAAGGTTGCAAATACACTGATTAAGATCAAAATAACAAGTAAAATGCATCAAGTCTACCAAGCTTAACAATCTGCACAATAGGTGCCGAGAAAAGTTAGTGTAAGTTGAGCAAACAATTAGTTAGAGCCAAGAAAAGTCAAATTTCAATGTATTCTGAGTGACGTAGTGTAAGATGAGTAAAGTTTAGTTGATTTCAAGCACCAATAAACTTTATTTTGTGCCAAGTGATTTGATAGCAAAAGTTGAGCAACATAGTATGTGTTGAGCATCAGAAGCAAGTTAATGTCAAGTGTTAGGCTTATGAGAAAGATCATGAATTTGATGAATCTTAGCTAACAAGTTTGATTGCTTGGAGTGTATGAACAATGTGGAAGATAAGCTTGATGAGTTGGTGGCAAAGAATTAAAGATGAACCATTTTTTAGGAAAATTCAAAGAGAATTGAAGGAGAAATTTCTAGAAGGGAATGAAATGAAAAGATGGGTAGATTCACTGAATCCTACCTAATCCCATCTAACCTTAAAATTCTTGATGGAGGATGAATGAAAAAAGATCTAATTTATCTTTATAAGGGGATACAAGGATGAAACAATAGTTGGTATGTGTAAGAACCCAAGAAAGACAAGAACTCTAAGGTGTTGTTTCATATGATGGTTGAACTATAGAGCCTACAATTGGCATGCAAATTAAGAACACTTAAGGGTATGGATGGTTGAAGGGTGAAAAATCTATCAGAGCTGAAGTGTTTGAGGCCAAGCAGAATGGAAGATTGAAAGAGATATTTTTAATCTACAAAACGAGTTGTAAGTTGTTATTAGATCAAGTCTTACTATTACTTTCTAATCATTTTATTAGTCTAGGGTAAATATTTTGGATTAAGGTTGACCTAACACTGATTTGTGAATCCTTTAACCAGGTGAGTCCTGTGACAAGGCTCACTCCTAACAAGGTGATTGAAATCATCTAACCAAGTCACATTTAATGATGTGCAATATAACACTTCAAAAGAGTGGGAATTAGTATCATGTTACTAGTAGTTTTTTCCAAATTGGGTTCCATGTAAAATCATTGTGTCAAATGTGTTACTAAATATGGTATGTTTCATGCTTACATTTTGGCAAAGTTGATTTGACAGTAACATACAAGTTAAAGTAATCTAACAGATGTAAGCATGATGAATAGGTTTTATGGATATGGGTTGAGTAAGTTGTGAAAAATTTTATTTGTACATCTAGAGCTTGGATAATTGATTCAACAACCCCCCCCGCCCCCCCCCCCCCCCCCCCCCCCAATTATTCTAAAGAATTCCAACAATTTTTAGTTACTAAAGTGGATTTAAATTGGCTATGGCATAAGAGATTTTGCAATATCAACTTTGATAACATTTTTAAGGTTAGTACTACATTTTCACTTAGAGATTTGCCTAAGAGTGTGAAACCTACTAACATGATGTGCAAAGAATGTATAATGAAAAAGAAAAAGAAAAGTTCATTTCCAAGTTAAAAATATACTACTTCAAAAAAGTTAGAGATTGTACACATAGATCTGAGTGGTCCTACAAGAACAATAACATTTTATGGCATAAGGTATTTCATGCTTCTTATTGATAATTTCACTAGAATCATGTGGGTTTCATTTCTTAGAGATAAACCTGAATATTTTAATAAATTCAAAATATTTAATAATATAGTTGAGAATGATTTTTATATAAAAATTAAATTCTTGAGATCTTATAAAGGAGAAGAATTTATTTCAAATGAGTTTAACAATTTTTGTGATGGTAATGGTATAAAGAGACAACTTTTAACCCCTAAAACTCTGCAATACAATGGAGTAGTAGAAAGCAAGAATAGAATAGTGACAGAAGAAACTAAAGCAATGATGTTTGAGAAAAATGTAGCGCATATCTTTTGGAGAGAACCAATGAAAATAACACTATCTATGAATAGAGTACATATTAAACAAGGGACTAGTAAGACAACTTATGAACTTTTGTTTGAGCATACACCTACTATGAAATATTTTAGAATCTTTGGAAGTAAATGTTGCATTCAAAGAGATGATGATATTGGAAAGTTTTATTCTACAAGAGATGAAGGAATATTTCTTGGATATTCATTGACAAGTAGAGAATACAAATGTTTTAATCAAAGAATGTGCACTATTGTTGAAAATTTTAATGTGAAAATGAATGAAAAGTTTAGAATATAGATAGAATAATTGACTATGATTGTGATGGAGAGAATAATCAAATGAATAACACTAAGAATGTTGAGAAAGAATTAATTTATGAAAATGACACTAATTTGTAGATTAATTACAAGGAGAAATATAGAGAAGAACCTAGATATAAACCTATAGAAAAATTAGAGTTGAATAAGTGACACCTAAAAAAAATGTGGAAAAGAATCACCCTATTGAATAAATAATTAGAAGTGTGGATGAAGGATTTAAAAAAGGGAATAAGGTAAGTGAAGGATTGTGTTTGATTTCTCAAGTTGAGCCTAAGAATGTTGATGAAGCTTGTAAATATGATTATTAAGTTAAAGCTAGGAAAGAAGAATTAGAATAGATTGAAAAGAACAAGGCTTGGGAATTGGTTCCTAGACTTGAGGATTAAGAATATTATTGGAAATAAACTGGTATTTTGAAACAAGATGAATGAAAAAGGTGAAGTTTTGATAAACAAAAAAATATTGGTACATAAATGATATTCATAACAAGAAGGAATTGATTTTGAAGAAACATTTGCACTTGTTAGATTAGAAGTAGTGAGAATGTCTTTGGCATATGCAACTAACAAGAACCTTAAAGTATATCAAATGGTTGCTAAGTCAACTTTTATGAATGGAGAAATTGAAAAAGAGGAATACATTGAGCAACCTGATGGCCTCCCTTTGATAGATGAAAATGATATGGTTTTCAAATTGAAGAAGGCATTATATGGATTGAAACAAGCACCAAGAGCCTTGTATACAAGAATAGATAAACATTTAATGGGTTTGGGATTTGTGAAAGGTAATGATCATACTAACTTGTATCTGAGAAATAATGATGATAATTTGTTGATTGTTGTATTATTTTTGGAGGTAACAATGAAGTTAGTAAGACATTTTCTGAAGAAATGAAGAAGGAATTTGAGATGAGTATGATCAAAGAGATGAAATACTTCTTGGGATTGTAGATTGCATAGAATAAAGATGGAATCTTCAAATCATAAGTTAAGCATCTAAGTGATTTATTGAAGAAATTTAGTTTGGAAAACTATAAACCTATTGGAACACCTATGGTAACTAGTTGTAAGTTATCTAGCAAAGATGAATCCCCTAGTACATAGAAAACAAAGTATAGATCTATGATTGGTGGATTTTAGTATTTGACACATGTTGGAATAAGTAAATGTGAAACAAGATACTAAGAGGGAAGGGTGAATCTAGATCTTAAAATTTTGACTTCAAAACCAATTCCATTAATTCATACCTAATTTATCTTATAGATTTATCAAAAAAAATGTAATGTTGAAACATAAATGCCATACATCACATCCATAAAATTTCAACACATAACACAATGATTTCTTTTACCCAAAAACACTTCAAGATGAAGGTAAAACTAGGGTGGGGATGAAATCCACAAATATTCATTGTTGCAACAATAAAGTTACCCTATTAAGGTTACAATGTTTGACCATAAAATATGATCTACCCTGTGAGGGGTCTACCCTATTAAAAGCTTATGAGACTAATAGGTCTTGTTGTGGTTTCACAATGCACACCCCATTTCTTCTAGAAATGGGGACCCCCTTGTTTAATTTTTTTCTCTACCAAGATCCTAGTCCAAAGTCCTAGTCATTTTGGACCCTCCTAGGGATCTGGGACAAACCCTAGTGCCTGATTGGGGAGGTCCAAGGAACAAAGACTCAATAAAAATAAGGTTTTTACTCTTAATCATGCTTCAAGTGTGCACATGATCACTTGCACACATACACATGTGCACTTAAATCCCACTATGGGAATACACACCTATGCATAACCCTATAGTGTCCACACCTATTAAGGTGCACACTGGCCCCAAGTCTATAAGACCTTGGGCCCCATACACTTCTTCATTCACCTCTAACATCCCCCCAAGAGCACACCGCTACATTATATGCATGTGTACAACCTCACCAACTCCTAGCTCTCTGCTTCCTCCTAAACATCACCAATAAAGATTAGAAACCTAATGAAGGTGCGCGTGTGTACACCTCCACACCCCTAAAGGAAAACCTCAAAACATAATAAACAAGCTTTAAAAAACTTCACCTAATGAAGGTGTGCACCTTCCCAATACCTTAAAGACATAAAAATATGCACAAACCTTCAATAGGCCTAATGAAGTTACGTAGATGCACAACTCCATAAGGTGCACATGTGTGCACCTCCATACCTTAAGGAGAAAATAAAACAAAGATAGATAGTCTCCTTCCCCTACTTTCACTTTGCATTTGTGTAGTTACACACATGCACACCTCACCAAGGTCCACATGTGTGCAACTATGCAAATTAGCCTCTTTTAGGCTAATTCAATGCACTAGCACACCTATAGGGGTATGCTAAAGTAGAGAACATGACATTTTAAGTGGGAAGAACTATTATTGTTGTATTTTTCATAATTTTGACTTATTTGGGAGTTAGAGTTTGTTTTAGGTCATTTTTTTATCCTTGAACTAATGTTTTCCTCCTTTGTGTAGATTAGATGGCATCCTCATCATTTTGCATGGTGGGGAAAATGGCTGCAAAACTAATTATATTCAAATATCAAGGGGCACCAAAAAAGTCAAGGTTTCAAGATGGACACATAGAGATTAAAGAAATGGAACTTGGACACATAGACTGGAACCCATTCCTGAGGTCTACTATGGTATCAGTACTCATTCGATCAGACCTTACAAATGCAACATCACATTTGACATCAATTTAATCCTTAATTTTGATAATGACCCTTATAGATCACTATGTGACCAAAGAGGAGTTCATTAAGGGCATCATAGGAGAGATATTCGTCGACCTCTAACCCTAGAACATTGAGAAAGTGTTTCATCTTCCAAGGGTGGATCAATATTTGTAGGTCTCGTATGATGAATTAGAGAGATGGTACAAGAAGGATGAGAAAGAAGCAAAGGAAATAGTGAAATCCTCCTTCCTGATTGACAAAACACTAGTGGGCCATAAAGTGGGAAATTTTAATATGAAAAGGGGATACATGAAGGATGACATTAGATATGTAAATGTCCCATTGAGTAGATTCATGGGTCTCTCGGTAGCAAGTCACCTTCATTCCTTGATGGTCCACTTCATTGAAACTAGCTAAATGGAAAAGATACCAATTGATTGGGAAACCATCCTAAGTGACAACTTGGATGAGTAATTAGTAGCCATCAAAGCTGACTTGGGCTTCTATATGACATCATACATTGTATATTTACTAATGGTTGGAACCACATATTACCCAGGCCTTTACAAAAAGGGAAGCATGTAGGATACCAATGCTTGGCCCTATTTGGTATATCCACAATTAGTGAAGAAGAAACTCCCACAAAAAAGTGTGGAGTATAGAGTGGTGAATGATGGGTTTATCTTTGCAATCATTAGATTCATTGACAATGACTATGCCAAGCGAATGTTAGTAGAGGTAGCAGCTAGAATCATAGAGATCAACTCCTACTACATTTAGTTCAAGACCTTGACCTATCTTTGAGTAGTTGGTACTCTTTCATGTCCAAAGAAGCTCACAAGAAACCCATTAGATAGGATCATACTACTAGAGATTGCACACCAACTCACTACTATATATAACAAAGTGAGAAAACAACACAAGAAGAAATGAGTTTGGCCCATCACAATTGGTGCCTTCAAGGTGAAGCAAAAGTAGGATATTGCCACCTTCAACTCTTAGTGGGGTCAATATCCCTTAGAAGAATACAACTCCCCTCACCCATTCTTTGATAAAACTAGGATGGTCCAACACTTGGCTAGAAAAAAAATTGTACATGTTGATATATTAGAGGTTCATTGGATGAATGCAATAGGTGACTATGATATTTGTATAAGGGATTATTGTAGGATGAATCTATACTTGGCAAAAAACATGCTAAAGATGAAGATCCCTTTCAAGGAAATCAAAAAGGATGCCAAACATGTCATGGATCCTTTGTATAACAAAGATTAAATCTATGATAGGCTAATTATGAATGTAGAAATCGAGAGGGATGAAAATGATGATATAAATTATCAGGCCAAACATGTGGTCAAATTGACAAAGGAATGGATCAAGAAGCCATTTAGAATGGATCTAGTTCCTTAGTTCATACCCTTACAATCCACATCTAGGCCAATCAAAGGAAAAGGTTCAAAGGTCACCATACCAACCTTCACCACTCAATCCCCAGTGAGGCTAGAAATGGTTCATCAACATAAGTGGGAGGTTCATTAATTCAAAGTTGATCAGGGGAACAAAAGGAAAAGGGTACCTCCAAGGGAAAAGATACAAGAAGCTCAAGCACCTCCACAATACGAACAACTTCAATAGGAACAAGATGAGTCTCAAGTAGAGCTAGCACAAGAGCCACAAGAGTAGGAATAGTTAGAACAGCTAGAGGAGGAACAAGAAGACAAGTAGAGGGTTCCACTAGTGATGACTGAATAGTAAGAATCTTCCCCCTCAACTCCAAAGAAGGAAATAATTGTAACAAATATGGTGGGAACATGGAGGAGGAGACTAAAGAAGAAAAATACTCTGTCCCACAAGTTCCTAGAAGTAGAGGATGAAGAAGAAGGGGAGAAAATAGAATTTATCCCCTTAAGCCAAAGAACCTACTCAGCCAAAGCCACAAAGGAATATAGGAGAAGAAGCTCTATAATGACACCTCCATGTGCTCCAAGAGAGCCTATCTAGATATCAACTTTAGAGGATGAATAGTGGAAATGGATAACAAAGATGGAGAGTGAAGGAATTGATATCTTTGACCTCTTTGACTTTGATTTTATGCTAGTAGGCACTAAGATGGTGAGAGAAAAGATTAGAGATACTCCCACTAGTGAACCATTACGAGAGGATTGGAATCAATTTTTGCCTCTACCTCAAGGACCTCTAGTCATTCCACCACCACCATCTCGAGATTTGGCCATTTTGGATAAAGGGTTAGTAACCCCACTTCCTCTAGTTACCCAAGTAGGAGAAGAAGAACAAGAAATCAAGGGAGGAGAGTTCCAATAGCATGTCAATGAAGTATCTAAGTAAGGGAAAATACTAGAATAAACTCAGTAGACTCCTTGGGATACATAGGCTAAGACCTTAGCCCAACAAGAGACATCCACTCCTACTAAAGCTATTCAACATGAGAAGACTCTAGAGAGGAGTGATAAGGGAAAGAATCCTACTCTAGAATAAAACATTTTAGCCAAGTACATGTCACCTATGGGTACAACACCATCATGGCTTAAGAGGGAGGTTATGTTCCAATAGAAAAGGTAGGTGGACCTAACAGTGGAGGAAGGGATGAAGGAATTGATCAAAATAATAAAGAGGCTTGAGCCACCTAAGGGTGATGCAAGAATATTTTCCTTCATAATGAAGAACTAATACCAGGACCTTCTTGCACATATTTCGATTCCTCTTCCTCACACTGACACCAAAGAACTGACTATTGAATATAACAAATCGAGGAGGTCATATTGGGAAGGCCCACATGGATACAACCAAAGTAATGATCACTACAGGCATGAAAGAGGTGTTGGGGTATATGGACTAGGATGAGTAAGAGTTGATAATATTGTGGAAGAAAATTGAGCTACTATGAGGCTATTTGAATGAAGTTGTGGGCCCCATTGACCTAGAAAATCTATAGATCACTCTTGCAGTTGCATTAGGAAGAAAAGGAATGAGAATGCAGTTGGATCCATTTTTGGAAGCATGTCAGCAATGATGTGACAATTTTGATGAGAAGGGAGTGTAGATAATACAGGGTAATTTGAACCTATTGTACTACATCCAATCGAGTGCCAACAAGTTGGTTTCTATAGTGAACCAACACTTTGGGTTGATGGATGAGGTACATATCTGGGCCAAGGACAAATGGGCTTTGAGATCAACAAAAGGTCAAAGGCATCAGATGGTGATGAAGGTGTATGCAATTGAGGAGCTTGATAATCTTGATGATTGGATACAGAAAATATCAACAAGTAATAAGGTTATGGAGGGATTGTATGAAGAGATTTAGTGGATAAGGCTCAAGAATAGATTTTGGAAGTGGAGAGGTATTACAATGCTACTAGCCTTGAGATTTTTGAGGATGAGTCAAAGACCAAGATTTTTACAGTGTAATAAATTGTCCAATAGTTCAAAGGTACATTTGAAGAAGCTTCATCAAAAGATGACATCATACAAGCCTTTCAAATTGAAGAAGCATTGTTGGAACTAGACATAAACTTGAGGATTTTATGGAAATAGGGATCGAAGTAAAAAATTACTAACAAGTAGTGAATAATAAGTATGAGACTTTGGATTTACCAAAGGCTAGCCTAGTAGCTAAGATCATAGATAAGTTCAAGAATAAACATACAAACATCATTTTGGTCTAAAGGGGAAGAAAACCTATATTCTAGAAATTCATTTTTGGACACTTCAAAGAAATTTTAGATTTTTGGAATTTTTCACCAAGGTGCACAAGTGTGCATGTGTGCAAGTGCACTTTTTATAGAGGTGTGTTGATGGTTTTGAAGAAGCTACAGTGCACTGATAGTTAACTACCAATTCCTAATTTAGAGCATTCCATGCACCAAAAATAGATTTTGACAAAAGTTCAACTCCAAGAAAAGCCTAAAAAAGGATGAGATCCCATTTTTAGAGCTTCCAGAGACTCCTAGATCATCTTACAGCTACATTCTTCTTATCTTCTCATTATTCTACTCTTTTGTGTCATGTAAAGGCTCATGAACCCATTAATGGCTATAAACAAGGTTGAAAACCTACTTAGCATCATTTAGAGAGCTAATGTGTATATAAGTAGATTTATTTTATTAGTTTTTTGCATAAGTTTTAGTTTTAAGAGCTCTCACTCCTAACACAAAGGGAGGAGATTCTTTCTTATAATTACATGGATGTAATATGTACTTTAGGCCATTATTTTGATGCAATAATATATGATATTGGTGCTCTCATTTTGAGTGCAGTTATTCTTGCTAAAGTGTGTTATTTTTGTGAATGCATGTGCATGAATAATAATGCAGCCAATATTTTTATTGTGTTGTTATGATTTTGTGATCTTCTAGTTCTAATGTTTTCCTCATGCTAATGAATTTTGCTAACGTAACAACTTGGAGAAAGGACCACCTATTGTTCTTACATAGTGTCTTGTCTGACATGAGTGCACTTTTCATGACCTTGTAATTTGATGAAATTTGAAACATTTTTCAGTTTATATTGAGTTCTCATTGACCATTGCATCAAAGGAGTTGAGGAAGCATTGCTCCTAATTTCATTATTTTCCTACCTAATCTTTTTGACAAATTAATATGTAGACATTTTGTTACTGTGGTTTATGTATGTTAGGAATTTCTCTTTCAAGTTATTTGCTTTAATCTCTCGCTACCCTACCTTTTTAATTTTCTTTTCTAAAACTATTAAAAGATTAATTCATATAGTTTCATCAATAAATTGCATTTATAATAAAATAGAAAATACCAAAAATATATCTCTTTTGTGGTTACTTTTGAAACAAGAACAAGTCAAACAACTTTTTCAAAATTAGTTCCAACTAGCAAAGGCCTCCTCGTGAATATAAAAGTTTATCTTCAATTGAGTGGATTTAAGTAGGTTACAAGACCGCCTAAAACCTTGGAGTTGATCTTGGATCAACTTTTTAAGAGAGGGATTCGAAAGAATCTTTTTCATTTAGCATCATGCAAAATGACAAACTCAATAAGTCTCACCTTGTTAAAGGATTTTACACTTACAATAAAGTAAGGACTCCGTTAGGAGATTTACAAAGGCCTCTTAGGGCCACTCTATTAAGAGATTTACCTTGTCTCAATTACAAAATAATTGATTTAGTACCTGACCCTCAATTTTATCTACAATTTGATCTTGAGTCTCCTCTTTCCTGTATCTTTGATCTAATCCTCCTAATCTAATATCTCTTTTTAGTCCTTCACTACTCTAATTCCTCTCTACTAGATCTATCTTAAAAAATTTTCCCTTGATCCTTCACATGCACATACTCCTTACACATTATCATTATGTATTTTTGATTCTAGGGTTAGAATCCTCCTTAAATAGGCATTCTATGAAGTTTCTAGATCTCGATCAATGACTTAAACTTCATCATATTTTTCCATTTACATCCCATTTTATGATTGTTTGAATTGTACACATATGGATTATTACCTTCTACAATGATGCATAATCAACATTTGAGTTGGCTCTACAAATATTAAATGTCATAGAAATGTCAGTCAAAATGGTTTACATATGAGTTTGTGCCATTACAAACTCTCATATCAAAACTAAATTACTCGACACTTGAATGTTCTAACACTCAGTCATGCATACATGTTTTGGCTATTACTTAGCTTCTATATAATTTTTTTCTCGGCTCTTGATAACTTTTCAATATGATCGGTCATCATTGAATTTCTTGGCTCATACTTCTGCTCAGCTCACATATCTTCTCAATCTCGATTGAATGCTCAACAATCACTATCTCACTTGGTATAAGTGTTGTATTCTTGGCCTTTACTAGATAACTTGGTTGCAAAGATGACCTTGTAATCTTTCCTAGTAAATTACTTTCAAATGACTAAGTGTGTGGATACTAATTGACAACATAAGCATAGAGATCAACAATCTCCTCCTTTGACATTACTAGCAAAAATACTTTGTCATGAAATCACTTCATTCAAAAATGTATTCTCCCTTTGAGACCAAAATTTGAATCTGATATATCTAATCTTTGATTCTATCTCCCCCCTTCTCATTATTATATATCTCCCCCTTTGTTCCTTCATCCTTTCTCATCATTCCCCCTTGTTTTTGTCACTAGTAGAATTTGGAGTTTTTGGGGTTAATTGATACTTTTCAAAAAAAAAATTATGACTAGCCACAATATTGGTATAGCTATTATCCCATCATTCCTTTACTTGATCCAAAATCTAAAATTTGATCTCTAGCTCAACAGGTTTACTTGATCAAAAATCTAAAATTTGATCTCTAGCTTAGCAACTAGGTCAATAATTCTTGCAATATTTGAAATTTTTGTCTCTTTCTTCAAAATATCTCTAGCATCAGAGATTGTCTTCTAGATTAGCTCTATGTTTGGCAATAATTGAAGTTAAATTAGTGTCAACTTGTTCCTTATTGATGCATCTTTAGCTATGCGGTTTACTAACCTCTCTTGATTGAATATTAGTTCATTGTAAGAAAATGAGATTGAACTTGCATTCTTGCCCAATCTTACATTAGCTCTCATGCCTACATGTAATATCTCTAATGAGTGTGTAGTATATGTTGTAAAGAAATCTATATTAGAAAATTTCACATGCAAAGAATTGATGGTCTTAAAAATTGTTTCCAATTGTTTAATAGATGTAGAAATCTTGGCTTATCTCTATACAAGTTCATGCGAGACTTTTTGTAACACTTTATGCTCCATTCTCCTTTCAGACCATTGTAATAACTTCTCATTTGTTTCTATATCATCTGTCTAGATTTTATCAAGTACGTATACTAGTCGATCCAAAATTTCATGTTGATTATTTACATCTATAATTCCAAATGCATCTATAAAATTATCTTTGCCAATATGTAGTACATGTCTTCTCTTCTTCTCTCTTTTCAGCTATGCCTATTTGGCCTTACAGCTCAACAAGATATTCAATTCTTGCATTTTCTTTAATGTGAGATTATTCAAATCATATGTAGGCAAATTACATCATCAAGTTTCACGGACTCTTCTTCTGCATGAGTCACATCCTAAGATCTGGAGGGTGTATCACTTGGTAGTGATAGTTGATTTTTCTTTCCCTTTTCACTTCATCTCTCCTTTGATTGCTACACTAGTATAGATATCACTTGTTGCATAGGTGTCACATGTGTTATTTCTACAACCTTTGCACTTGACACCTGAATAAGAGCTTGAGTGGCCTCTTGCTCTTTCTGTGTGACTTCATCCTCTACAATTTTGGTGCATGAATCTTTCAAAAAATTTACTTATTCAAAATTGGCATACAAATTGGTGGCGTATACACAATCAATCTCTTACCAATTTTCTCGACACTTGTAGCCTTAGTAACTGGTGTGACTACATCATCATTAGTCTTCTTGACTTCAAGCTTTGGATATTCACTAACTATAAAGATATTGGGTTTGTACATAGTTTTCTTGAGTCCTTCATTAAAATTTGAATTTACTCTTCAGTAAGTACATTTGGATTAGGAAGAGGGGTGTCAGTGTCATCCTTAATTGTGATAGTATCCTTTAGTTCATATCCACTGGTAAGTTCTTCATTTTTTGTTTTCATCTTGGCCACTTCTTTCTTATAGTCATCTTCAAATTCTATAGCATCTTGACTTTCCCACTCCTCTACTATTGGTGTAAGCACTTCAAATGCTTATTACCAAACACTTACACTGTCTTTCTCAATTTTAGCACCTTTATTCTTCAAAATTTAGTATGACCTATCCCTTGACATAAACTTCTTAATAGAATCTTTAAGGGCTATAGAAACATGTCTTCCACAAATTTGGCATAACTTGTGCCAATGTTGTTTCTCTTATTTTCTTTTCATTAAACAATGCCCATTTCCATTTGGCTTCACTCTATTGTATAATCCCATTGGAACTCCAGTTCATAATTCCATAGGTGTGCACCTAAACTTGATCAACATGTCAATTATTGCACCTTCAAGTTAACTTGATCATCAATGCTCAAAGAATCAAATTGTAAACATTTGGGTGCCAAAAGACTTTTTGTTTCTACTAGTGTTGTACATACCTAATCCATAGTCATTGGAGGGATTTTCTTTACTAATTGTAGTTTTCCAGTCTCATCAAACTCTATATTTTCTTCATCTTCCTGCTTCTCTTGTATAATGATTAGTTTCTTCTTTGATTTTTCTTACTCATCTATCTACTTTCTTTTCTTTGATGGACTTCCTAGTAGTAGCTTGGCAGGGCTTTGTATCTCCTTATGTTGATGATCACCTTACCCTTTGGTCTCTGTGGTTTCACCATATCTTGTACATTTTTCTAGAGGTCTTCTTTCACCTTAGGTTCAATTATTGCAACCTTTCTCTATCTAGTGGCCTTTGGCTTCATAACTATAAGGTCCTTTCCTTTGTGTTCCTTCACCTCTGAGGGTTTCCTAGACCCTTCTCCTTGTTCCATCTTACTAGCCTTGGCAAAAAAAAATTCATTTTCTTTCCTACCTTGGGTGTGCCAACTTTTGCAATTATCTTGGAAATAACAATTTCTTATGTGCTAAATTGCTTAGCACTAGCATTAATATCTTCTACCAAAAGTGCAATAACTATGGTTGTCACATCATCTACATTACCTCATAGGGCATTGGCCTCAATCATAATAGCCTTGGTAATACTACTTGTGCATACACAAAATTTGTCTCCACCATGAAACATATTTCAACATAATATTTATCTACAACAGACTTTGGAATCCTCATCCTACTCCTTATTTTTACTTTGAACTCTTCAAAATAGTTGTCCATTCCTGTTTCAAAGTTTTCCCCCAACCTATCTATCAGGTCATTTAACTATTCCACAGTAGTCATATTCCTATCCCATCAACCCTTCCAATAGTAGGGAAATAATTTTGTACATAGAAAAACATGCAAACTAATAGGGAACCTAACTTGCAAGATGTGTTCTTCACTTTTTTTACTACTTCTAGGTTCTATGTGAGTTAGTACAACTATAACATGACAAGATTGTACAAATGATCTTTCTTCAAAATTTTGTAGCCCAAATAAATTGCTACACAAGGTATGTTGTTCAATATTCTCTCTTGATAGAATGTGTGTGCAATCACATGAATAGAATATTCAATTAGTGCATCCTCAATTTTTTCTATTGACATTACATGACCATTCCACTTTGCCTTGGTTAGGTTTTCAATCTCATTCTTGGTTCCACTCATTATGCTCTTTGTTCGATCCAATGTAGGGTACCCAGTTACCCTTCGAATGATTACCTTGTTAATATTTATTGGCCCACCTTCTAACCAAATTTTCATGTCATGAACTTGGCTTAGGAAAATCTTGATTCATTCATTCTTGAATATTTTGGAAAACCTAGGGCACGACTAAGCCCTTTGTCAACAGTGATCTTGAATTCATCTTTCAGAATTGTAAGTTCTCTACAAATTTTGATCAACCAATACTAATATAATGCCTTTACTCTTGTTGAAGATGGTCTTTAAATATACCAAACCATATATTAATTTTTCTTGCTATGATGTATAGTTTCGCAAATACAATATTTATCTCTATTCTAAATCATATAAGGCAATAAATGCTAAAGGAGAAGACTTGTATTTAATGTGTTTCCTTTATCCACATTCACAACCCATATATGTATAATACAAAAGGGGCATGTCCTTAGAAAGTACATCTCCCTCTTTAGGTCAGCCCTAAATCAATTATTTTCATGAAATTAGTGCCTCTTGTGGATGATCATTATTTATTAATTAAACTAACCAAGTTTATGCAATTACACATTAAAAAGAGTAACCCAAAGAGATGTTGATCTCAATGAAGACAATAGATAATTATATAGGCCTATTTAATCAAGAATTTCATGTATATATTAGATCTATTTGATCTACAGATTTAGATTAGTATGATATCAGAGTTGATATAAAATTAAGCCTCCCTCTTAACTTGATAATCATACTAAGAGATAACATATCTAGCACCGTCAATTAAGATGAATAAGCATAGAGTGATACTCTATAGCTTTTGATTATTCTAAACATGCACTATCAATTAAGATGAATAAGCATAGATTGATAATCTATAGCTATTTGAATCTTCTAAACATGTAGTATCATTGAACACAAGATACTATGTCATATTATTATACCCGTGATATGACTTATCACTTATACTTGTGGTAACAATATTGCATGGAATACAATATATAGGATAAAATCCAGAGAGTGATTAATTTTTTCCTTTATCCAAGTTGTGACTCATAGGTACTGGCAAGCCTATATCACAATATGATCCTGAGTTAAGATCTACTAGTACGTAGGATTAAACCTGGAGAATGATTAAATTCTTCCTTTATCCAAGTTGTGACTCATAGGCATAGAAATGTCTACATCATAATGTGATCTTGAACTCATCTAGATCTGATAGTAGTTCTCTACTATTCAGTACATTTCCTTAGAGATCATCATCTCTCATAATGTTTTTTATACAAGTGTTCATTACTCAGAGATCACCACCTCTTAGATAATGAATACAAATGGTGAAGCCCATAATATTCAATAGCCTGACAATAATAATTTTAACACAAAATTATTTCATTAATAATTAAAGAATAGAAATGTATTACAATTCAACCATACCAAGTCTTTTTCTAAAGTGATCTATCTTCACTCGAGAGAGAGGTTTGGTAAGAATAGTTTTTGTTTAATGTGCAGTAAAAATGTATTCCAACTTGTCAATTTTCCTATCTACCATATCTCTTACATAATGGTAAGGAATTTCAATATGCTTGGATCTTTCATGAGAAACTAGATTTAGAGAAAGCTTGATGAAACTTAATTATCATAGTGAATAATAGTGGGATTCATGGGTTGACAAAATAGTAACTTACTAAGCCAAATTGTTTCCCAAGAAGCCATTATAGCTGCAACGTATTCAACTTTTGTGGAACTCTATGCTACTAATGCCTACTTTCTATATATCCATGATATCATTGCTGAGCCTAAACTGAAACAACATCCTGAAGTGTTTTTCCTATCAGTAACACTTTCATCCCAATCTAAGTGTATGAATCCATGCAAATCCAAGTCAAATTTCTCATACTTGAGCCCAAGGTTAAGAGTGACTTGTAAGCATCTCATAATGTGTTTGACTACAACTAGGTGAATCTCCTTTGGCTCACACATAAACTGACATAAGGAATTAACAACATAGCAAATATCAAGTCTTGTATTTACCAAGTACATAAGAGACCCAATCATCTGTCTATAAAAAGTAGAATCTATGGAGGGTGATTATGTTGCTACCTCCTTAAGTTTATGTAGATTAGTCTCCATTGGAGAAGACATAGGTTTGTAGTTCCACACTCCAAATCTCTTTAAGATGTATAATGTATACTTTCCTTTATTAAGTATGATGTTGTCATAGTTTTCCATACTTCCAACCCTAGGCCTAGGTTTCCATGGGAGGTTTGGAGTTGTTTAAGAAATGGTTTTCAGAGCAAAAATTGGACACTCTTATGAGCAATGTATGGGAATTTGACATTGGAATATTAGTAGTCCCCAGTGTCTTCTTTGATAGTGATTTATTGATGGACCTGGCAAAGAGGTATGATCCTATCATAGGGTGGGTTAAAAATCATTTAGGGGTAAATCTTTCATATCAAATTCATTGATTAGATCTTTCTTGCATTGATCTATAAGATGCTCATCACTTGTTATTAGTAAATTGTCAACATATAGTATCAAAAATATCATATCATCTTTATTCCTTTTATAATAGAGAATTGGATCAGCTTCATTCTTAGAGAATCCTCTGGCTATGAATTTGGCTTTATATTTTTGAATGCTACCATCAACAGCATGCTTGATTTTAAATATCCACTTAGAAGAAACAATAAATTTTCCCCTGGGCCTTGGAAAAATTTCCCAAACATCATTCTTAATAATGGATAGGTATTCTTTTGTCATAGCATCCTTCCAAGCTATATGTTTAATAGCATCTAAAACATTGGTTGGTTTTGATTTAGATAAATCACTCATGTTTGCAGCATAGCTAGAGAATCTTTTGGGTCTTTTTCTTTCTCTAAAGGTTCCTTCTAGTGTAGAGAAGTCATGTGCTTCTTTTATAGTTTTAGAGGCCCAAAGTGGTCTTTTCTTAGAATTTTGAGTTTCCTCAAGATTAAGATTTTGAATTGCATCTTCAATCTCTTCAACGGTGTCCTTCTGAAATTCAAGTTCATGATTTTCTTCAGAACTAAGTATATATTTAGGATCTTTGGAATGTAGGGCCCTTTTGAATGCTAAATCTTCTTCAAATATTACATCCCTACTAAGTTCAATGTTTTTCTGACTTCCGTCCCTGAGGGTTCTAACTTAGTTCTCTTTTCTTTTGGAACATGTATGTATATTGGGCATCCAAATATCCTAAGATGACTTATATTTGGTTAAACCTTAGAAAACAGTTCTTTAGGAATTTTATCTCTAAGGTGTGAGTGGGGAATTCTATTTTGAATATAGTCAATAGTACATGAGGCTTATGCCCAAAGATAATATTATAAATTTTGATCAAATATCATAGCTCTTGTTGGTTCTATAATTGTTCCATTCTTCCTTTTCACTACCCTATTTTGCTATAGGTTATAAGGAAAAGTATACTCTCTCTTAATTCCTACTTCTTTACAAAAATTTTTAAACAAATCTGAAGTATATTCCCCTCCATTATCATACCTAAGAGTTTTAATTTTGTGTCCTGATAGGTTTTCAGTTAAGGATTTGAATTCTTTAAATCTCTTAAGGATTTCTTCTTATTCTTTACATTTTAAGAAGTAAATCCATGTTTTCTTAGAGAAATCATCTATAGAAAGTATAATAGTACTAGAATCCTCCAAGTGAAGGAATAAACATTGGTCCATATAAATCTGAGTGGACTAATTCTAAAACATTGTTAGTTTCTCTAATGCTATCTTGACATGGACTTTTGGCATTCTTACCTAGAGCACATCCTTTGCATATGCTCGAATGATCTTTATTAAACTTAGCTAAACTAGTAACCATATTTTCTATATTTGATAAGGCTTTGAAGTTTAGATATCCTAACCTTCTATGCCATGTTTCATTTATGTCAATAGCTTCATGAATTAAGGCTTGAATAAGTTCTATATTTAATTCATACAAGTATCCCTTTCTTTGACCAATCAACTTTGATTTCTTAAATGAAGAGTTCTTAGACAAGGTCATTACTTTACCATCCATGAATGAAACCTTATGTCCATCATCTTCAAGTGTTGTAATAGAGATTAGATTCCTCTTGATTCCTTGTACATAGAGTACTCTTTTGAGATGAAGAGAAATACTCAACTTTAGTTTCAAGGTGCAGTCCCAATTCCTTTGACACAATGAGTGGAATTATCATCTATGGTAACTTTTCATCAATTTCTTTTGATATTTAGTCTAGTACTTTGTTGTATTATGTAATGTGTCGAGATGATCCACTATCAATTACCCATTCTTTTCTTGATACTTCATTTGATAGCACTGAATACAATACATGTTTCTTAGGATCATAGTTTTCCCTTTTCTTAGTAATGTTTGTATAGTTTACTTGTTGCTTTGCATTCTCAAGGAAATTATATTTATAGTGTCCAAATTTTTCACATTTGAAGCATTTTATTTTGGATAAATCTCTCTTAGGTTTTTCATTTCTTTGATTACCCTTCTTCTTCTTAAAGTTCTTCTTCTTACCTTTATAGGAATTTGTGGTTAGGACATGAAGTTCTTCATCTAAAATTTTTATTTTTCCTCCCTTTTTGAGTTTCCTATATTCTTCTTGAAGGAAATATCCTTTAAGTCTATTGAAGTTTGAAAGTTTGTCTCTAGCACTTACTCCTTATGAGAATGTTTAATTAGGGATTTCATGTGTATATTGGATCTATTCGATCTACAGATTCATATTAGCATGATATCAGAGTTACCTCGATAAAATTAACAAGAATTCTATTGATTCATAGCTTGTCATCTCTAATCTCAAAATCTCCAATCTCTCCAATCTTACGTTGGTAGCATGATCAATTATCTTCCATAGTCAAGAATCTGGGTGGAATTGATGACAACACTCCAATATCATCAATAGGGATTTCAATGTTAACTAAATTTCTAAAATTAGATGGAGGACTATGATCATTCTTAATGATTTTTGCATTGTTATCCTTTATCATTTCACTTCCTAAAGCCATCATGAACTAGGGTTTTAAAAAATACCTTTGATATTTCATTTCAGGTCTACAATTAATGTCTTCATACTCAGATAGTGTGTGACAACTAGCTTGGTCTACACTTTAGTTCATTCAAGGTTATTCACTTAGTCATAACCATTTTACTTGGTTTGTATGTAATCTTCCTTGATCACTCAGTCTATACTCCATGACTCTGTACCACTAATGATTGCTGCTTTCTTATTTTCTATTTTTAACAATTTTTAATGCATCTTTATTTATGCAAATATAAATCTTCAACACTTTTATGCTAGGAACTTATGTAAAGTATAGCTTTGTTTATATAGTTCCTACATACCTTTTTTATTTAGTGAGATGTGGTGTGATCACCTAATCCATCAAATTGGGTGATCATAGTGTCTTCTTCTCTGCTTCTTCTATCTCTTACTATCTCTATTCATGCCTTCTTTCTTTTTGGTTTGTCATTTCCATTACTTGGTGCTAGTGTTAATGTCCTAGTTTTGAAATTCTTACTAATGTGTCCAACTCTAAGGCAACTGAAACATACTATCTCTCCATTTAGCCATTTCTTGTAATTTCCTTTGAAATGTGTCTCGATGCAATTATATGGAATGTTTCCATACTTTCCACAATAGTAACAATTGTACCATGTGTTGTAATCCTAGTCATATGAGTTGCCTTTATTTGTTTTTTAGGTAACCAATGTTACTTCATCTTAATTTTGCACTCATAAGCTCTATGTCCAAACTTTTGAAAATTGTAACAATGACCTTGGAATCTAGGTACCATTCTAGTTGAGCCGTTGTTCTTCAATCTGCAATTATGTGTTTGATGTCCTATTTTCTTGCAATTAGAACAATTTAAACTTGACTTAGGTTTAGGAATTTTCTTACCATTATTTATTCTACAAATATTGAATGTGTGTCCAATTTTCCCACTATGATTATAAGTAGGTTTACATTTAGATTTTGCATTCCTTTGTTCTCCACTTCTAGATGGTTCTCCATCTTCATTAGTTGAAGATTTCTTGTTGTATCCAAGTCTAGAGGTGTCTTTTTCTCTTGGTGACTTCATCATGTCTTCAAAGTGCTTGATTGCTTCATTTGGTTTGTTCATCCTCTCCATGAATTCCTTTTCATGCCTTAACTCATTTTTCAATTGCTCATTATGTAACCTTAGATTTGTGATCTCTACATCCTTTCTATTTGCTTCCATATTTGTGATTACATTTTGATTTATCATATCAAGATGATTTTTTGTAAGCTTCTAAACTTCAAATGATGTTTCTTCAAGTTTACTAGCTATCTACCTTTTGTCTTCTTCATCCATGAGCTTATCCTCTATTGCTTTCTTCTTTTTTCAACAGCTTCACAAAGTTTAATTGATTGAATTTCTTGTTCTATCTTGAAATCTTTTACTTCTTTCACTAGGGAACTATTCTTTTCTAGCAACCCAGTCATTGCTTCATCTTTATTACTAGTTTTTCCATTGTCCAACAGTTCTTCTATATCAACTTCTATGTATTGGTTGTCATTTAGCTATATATCCATCTCTCTTCTTCTTTTGAGGGATTTCCTTAACTCTTCTTTTTCTATTTCCAATTGTTGCAACATGATTTGGATTTCAATCATCTAATTTTCAATGATATTTCCCATCTTATACACTTCCATCTCCATGATCTTGTCCTCTCAAGTTGTTAGACTTTCTAACAAGAGAAATGAGCTCTGATACCAATTGCTGGAATAAGTATATGGGAAACAAGATACTGAGAGCGGGGGGGTGAATCGAGATCTTAAACTTTTGACTTCAAAACCAATTCCATTAATTCTTAACTAATTCATGTCACGGATTTATCAACAAAACTATAATGTTGTAACATAAATGCCATACATCACATCCATAAAAGTTCAACACATAACACAATGATTTTTTTACCTAGAAACACTTCAAGATGAAGGTAAAACTAGGGTGGGGATGAAACCCATAAATCTTCACTATTGCAAAAATAAAGTTAACCTACTAAGATTACAATGTTTGACCATAAAATATGATCTACCCTATAAGGGGTTTGCTCTGTTAAAATCTTAAGAGACTATTAGGTCTCACCTTGTTAAAGGATTTTACACTTATAATAAAATGAGGAATTTGTTAGGAGATTTACAAAGGCATGTTAGGACTACTCTGGTAAGAGGTTTACCCTATCTAAATTACAAAATAATTGATTCAGTACCTAACCCTCGATTTTCTCTGCAAGTTGATCTTGGGTCTTCTCTTTCCTGTATCTCTAATCTAATTCTCCTAATTTGATATCTATGTCTAATCCTTCACTACTCTGATTTCTCTCTGCTAGATCTTTCTTTAAAATTTCACCTTCACTCATTCACATGTGCATACTCCTTATGCATTCTCATTGTGTATTTTTTATTCTAGGGTTAGGATCCTCCTTAAATAGAGATTCTCTAAAGTTTCTAGATCATGATCAATGACTTAAAATTCATCATATTTTTCCATTTACATCTCTTTTTCTAATTGGTTGAATTGTACATCTAGGGATCATTACCTTCTGCAATGACACATAATCAATATCTAATCTATCTCTACAAATATTAAATGACATAGAAATTTGGCCAAAATGATTTAAATATGAGTTTGTGTCATTAAAAATTCTCATATCAAAATTAAATTACTCAACATTTGAATTTTCTCACACTCGATCATGCATAAATGTTTATGTTGTTACTCGGCTTCTATATAACTATTTTCTCAGCTCTTGATAACTTTTCAATATGCTCAAACTTCATCGAATTTCTTAGCTCATACTTCTACTTGGCTCACATATATCCTTAATCTCTATTGAATGTTTGACAATCACTATCTTACTCAGTATAAATGTTGTATGCTCAACCTTTACTAGATAACTCAATCACATTTATGACCTCGTAATCTTGCCTAGTAAATGACTCGCAAATGACTAAGTGCATGGACACTAATAGACAACATAGGCTGAGAAATCAACAGACACATACTAGACCTAATAAAGCTAATGCAATTAGAATTGTGGCAAGATTTTAGGTAGATAGACCTTCTAGCAGTAAAAATAACTTTTAGATATTTGAAAGGCACACCTAGTTATGGTTTAGGGTATGAAAAATCAAAAGATTTCACATTATGTGCATACATATATGATAATTAGGCATGAATTATAGATGATAGAAAGAGAACCAATGGTGGGGCATTCTTCTTGGAGGAAGATTAGTTTTTTGGCTAACCAAGAATAAGGATTGTATTTCACAGAATACAAAAGAAGTAGAGTATTTAGAAGAAACAAATAATTGTAATTGGTTTATTTGGATGAAACAAATGCAAGAATATATTAGAATTGAATATAATGAGTCTATTATCATACATAATGATAACATAAGTACAATGAGTATGTCAAAGGGTCTAGTTTTACATTAAAAGATAAAGCATATATCTATTAAGTATCACTTTTTGAGAGAGAAAGTTGCAGAGAAAGAATTTATATTGGAATATATTAGCACAAAGGAGAAAATGGAAGACATATTTATAAAACCTTTGGCTAAGGACACATATGAATACTTGAGAGGTATGATTGGGGTTATTCCCCAACCTACTAAAAAGTAGTTCATGTAGAGATTGCATCAATCCAGTTTTTAGAAGAGCACTATTTCTTTATCTAGACTAGATGATTGATGCTTCTCCTATGGTGGAGTATCTATGTTTTAGTTGAGTCATTAACAAATCTTGGTATTGGTACTTAACAATGTCTTTGGAAACTTGAGCATGAATAGGTTATTTTGGAAATGGTTGAACTTGGAGAATTGACATAATGATACCTTTATTATTAATGTCAATGGGGGAGAAAGTAACACATAAATTGGAAACTACAATTTGAACAATTGTTGTGTTTTCATTGATGTCAAATCTATTGATGAAACATGTTGTTATCTAATCTAAATGTCATATGTATTTGATTGATAAAGAGGATTTGAGAAGTTGCTCATAATAATAACACCTAGAAGAAATGTTGTGTTATGAAAAGGAAGCTACAATGGACATTTGATTAGGTATACTTTGATAAGACAAAGTGAGTATTTATATCATTTTTATGTTCAATTCTTTATAGTATAAGTCAAGATGTATTATTAATGTGAAGCTTGATTGAGCAATAGAGTAAAATATTAAGGAATATCAAGTGATGCCAGTGTCAACCAAGCCACGTTACAAGATGAAAAAATCTAGTGTTGACCAAGCATCAGTATCAAATTGAGAAAGCTAGTTGATGTCAAGCCAAGAGTTCTATAGAGACTGAGAAATTCAGTGATGACCAAGTGTAAGAACTTAGTAATGGCCAAGTGACAATATTTTGAATGCATTTGAGGAACATGATTAATGGCTGACTCAGTTGATTTTGTGGGATATGGAAATTGTGTTGAAGATAAGATTGATGAGTTGGATCATTCAATTCAAGGAGAGGATTAGTTATCATAACTAATGAATGAATTCAATGAGAAGTTTCTAAAAAAGAAGAAATATGGACAAATACAATGAATCTATTGGATTGAATTGTTAACCCTAAGATATAAGGTGATCATGAAAATGGAAAACAATTAGAATTATCTATTTAAGGAGGTATAGAGATGAATTTTAAACATACACACATAGAGAGAGGTGGAAAAAAGGTGCACAAGGGTAAATAGATAAGAGTGTGAAGTGTGAGAAGCAAAGAGACAGAATAAAGAATTTGTGTGAGTTTCTAGTAAGAAGGAACAATGCTAGTAAGGTTGATAAGTGAATCTAATTAGAAGGTTTAAGTTTTTTGTGAAGAGAAGGGTGATTTCTTGATGGGTTTCTTAGACAATCAAAGATAGAGGCAACAAGGAAGGCTTATTAGAGAATAAACACATGAACCAAAAAGTGATTTGAAACTACAAATGTGAGTTGTAATCAAATAGAGAAAACCCTAGTTTTTCCTTTCTAATAATTGTAAACAAGTTGTATTGAAATCATTTTAATCAAAGGTTGACCTAGTAGCCATTTAAGGACTTAACACTCTATGTAAATCTTTTAGCAAGGTGACATTCTAAATGGAATGATCAAAGTCCTTTGACAAGGCCACTCCTAATAGGGTGATTAAATCCTCTAACCATATTACATTTAACATGTGTATTATAACCTTTAATAGGGTTAGTTCCTAACAGGGCCCAATTCAAAGGAGTGAAAAAGTGGTCACATGTTGCTGGTGATTTTTCCCAAATTGGGTTTCCATGTTAAATCCTAGTGTCAAACTTGTATTGAATGTTTTTTGGTATTTTACATTTACATGTTTACATTCAACAAAGTTTTTTATCCTAGGACATAGAACTACTAGTAATTTTGTTTATTAGTATATAGTAGAGACCGAGTTACAATATTATAAGTAGAATAGTGAATGTTTAATGTTTGATTGTTCAAGTGGTACTTCTAAATCTTGAGTAACTAATTCACTCCCCCCCACCTCTTACTTATTCTAAACATTTTAACAATAACATCCTTTGGGGAGAAATGAGATCATAACATCATTTGGGGGAGAAATGAGTTCATGAAAAATAATATTTCTTATGGGAGAGAGTAGTGTATTGATCAATGTATGAGGGAGATTAACACCTTCCTTATGCATGTTATTTAGTGTATGGCAGTGATTTTAAAATGAAAAAATATTTACAACCTATCTAAGTCTAAATGTGAGATGTATGTTTACATTCATGGGCATCATGAATGGGGGAGCGAGGCAGATGAGGAAGAGATATATTTGGTATTCATGGAATTTAGATGTTTTTCATCTATGTTGCCATCAATTCCAAAGGGGCAAATTGTTAGCATTAATGTTGATGGTATTCATATGTGAGGAATGTTAAGAATGTTCAAGACATAATTTGGAGCTTATGTATCATATTCATGACAGAGTTTGCCACTGATGTCAATTTATAGTTTATTTTGTGAAAAGTTCTATAGTTACAAAGGAAGAATTGTTTGGCACAGTCAATGGTCAAGGACTTATGTTATGTTCACTTGAAGGTAGTTGCAGGAGCTTATCTTGATGCTATGTCTATGTTTGGGAAAATAGATTTTTAGTTTTGGAAAAGTTATGCAAATTTTTTTTGAAGGTTTCTTTTAGAGAGAGTTTATGTAAAGAGGGTACTAGTAAAATGATTATATCTTTTGACAAAGATGGAATCTGGTTAAGTACATTTGAAGGATGGTCAGAGACATACTAAAGATGCTATGTTCTAGAAGGAAAAATTAGATATGTAATCTTAGCCAACTTATTAAAGACCATTAAAACTATTATTTCCTATGAGTTGGCTATTGTAAAAATCATTGTGAAATTAATATAGTTGTAATGTAATATCTTAAAGATGGCCTATATTACTAGTGTAAATTGAGAAATCCTCAAGGCCAAATCAATACTTTCTTTTGGACTTGGTATAAAGAAAAGGTTATTTCCTTTTCTCTAATCATCACTGAGATCATTTTGTTATGCAAACTTGAAAGTGTGATCCAGTGCTGATGGTTATCAATGTGTATGTGAGCCTGAATGCAAATATCTATTTGATCAGAGTGGAAACTTATCTTGCGGATTTATTAGTGAGTTTCAAAGGAGCTATATTGGAAAAGGAGTTTTTGTTTAGTTAGTTCATAGATCTTTGATATGCTTATCTAGTGAAGATTTTTTTTAGCCTATTCAGACAGTGGCTTCAATTGTCTTTGTTTCAACTCCGAACAAGGTTGGCACATATCCTCAAAGGGTTGGAATCTCCTAATAGTCATTCAAAGTCTCCTAACAAGGTCTCATGTACTATTTATATTTAATTGAATCTTAATAGGGTCTCTCTTTTCACAAGGAGATTTTACACTAGTATATCATCTTGTAGGCATCATTCCCACTACGGTTTTCCTTCTAATCAAAGGTTTCCCTAGTTAACATATCTTATTTTATTGTGCATGATTTTATTTCTATGGTCATTGCATATGATGTTTACATTTTTTAGAATTAATAAAGATAGCGAGAGTTTTTTTAAAAACATAACTAATTCACCCCTCCCCCTAGTTATCTTGATGGACTTTACTTTCTAACACCCATACATATCCACAAGAGCATTTCCCACAAACCAATTTCCCTCGAATCAATCTCTAACCATATCTTCATGGATCCTCCTCCTCCTTTACAATATGTGTTACAACTCATCAAAAGAAAGAACATTGGTAAATTTAAGATGATTAGGTTTAAACCCTTTTCTCTACATTAATTCATACAACTCAATGGATTTTTCAAATATAACTTCCCTCCAATGAGCTACAATTCTTGTAGTTCAATAAACCACATTTTTTCCAAGCATTTCATCCAAAACCTTTTGTACCTCTATGTGTTGAGCATGATTTTTTGTTTTGTGATAAAATAAAAAATGTACACTTGGAGTACACATTTCTTCATAGGTTATTGACAATTTCTAATCCCCACAATTGTGTATAACCTTCGTCAACAAACAGACCTTGGCTAAAAATATCATCCCAGGAAGTCCCTACATAGTCTTCAATAAATGAAAAACTATAAACGATCAATGAACACATCCTCAAAATGTTATTTCTCAAGAAAACCTTTAAGCTCTTCATTTTCAATAAGATCCTAGGAAAAACAAGAATCATCCTTCTTGGTAGGAAAATTGCATTTTGATCACTAATGCCTCCCATATAAAAAAATTGCATAGAAAATAAATACAATACTCTATAATTCTAATATGCCTTTCCATCATTGATTATTTGGATCAAAGGTCTCCCATGCAACCAAATTACATAGAAAATAGATCCAAAGTTCTAAAATTCCAAGTTGCCTCCTCATATCATAAAGCTCAGCATTTTGAACCAAAAGAATTTTGTATACAAGTGTTCTTGTTTAGCTTGAAAGCTATTGGAAAAATCAATAGCAGAGAGACACATATTATATAATTCTAGATTAATGTCAAAAAAATACAATTGCATTCATCCAATATTTGTTTTTGAACAATAGTATGTCCTCATCCCTCTTGTACTCTTATGTATTGAACATTAACTTGTTAGAAGAGATATCTAACATTAAGTTATCTAATAATTACTACTAAGGAGATATTTTCTACCAAACTATATATATTGTATAATTCTAGATTAATGTAAAAAAAACATAGGAACTTTAAGCTTACATTTAATCATTTTAATCTTTCTCATAAAGATAAAGTACTTAGATCCTTCAAAGTTATCTTTTTTCCACCATGATCTAATAGCTTTAGGTCTATGAATGACATGTTTTCAAAAGGAAATGGAGTTTTGTTAGGAGTAGTGAGACTATCATACTCTAATAAAACTAGGAAATGGTTTGAGAAAAATATTGGTAGAATTTGGGAACTTAATTCAAAATTGAAATCATGAAGATCTCCTCTGAAGAAAAATCTATCTAATATTTTTGTAATATTGTTGAAACCCATCCTTCTATTTGTCCATGTAAATATATCGTTTGAGGTTAAAATTTCCAATAAATAATTTCTTAAAATCCAATCACTAAAGACTAATATATTCTAGGATGTCCTAGGCTCCCCTCCTTTTTTTCCTTATGAATAATGGCATTGAATTCCCTACCTATAATAAAGGGTTTTCTATTAAGTGCATCTTAAAACCTATCAATTTTGGCGAATGCTTCTATCTTATCATGCAAGTTGGTAGGGTCATAAACATTAATAAATTTTATTTTTAGATCAAAGTTGAAGAAATTCAAGTAACCCCCAATCAAAAATCTTCCCCTATTAAAGACTTCTAAATAAAATCTACACAAATTCCAAACAAATCCTAAACTAGCAGAAGCTCCCCTAGCTAGAACATGACCACTATTCCCCACCCCCATAATTTATTTTTCCATTCATCTAAATTGACATGGTCTAGTTTAGTTTCCTAAATAAAAATGACATCTACCACATTATTTTTGAGACCCGTTCATAATATGGCTCTAAATCAAATATCCAATTTATCACCGCATCGGTACTATAAATATGTAGTTACAAATAATCAAGCCAAAGTTATAGGAATTAGACCTAACACAATTCCGGATAACAAAACTTCAATCATATTTTTTTTATTATGAAAAAGAATAGGTAAGGGTAAATAGCTAATCTACATAGTACCTCAAATTGACTTGGAATCTCAATTCCTATTGAGGTTATTTTTTATTTCAAATAAGTTCTATACTCCTTAACCCAATGAATAAGACTGAGGTGAAAATAATAAAAACTAATAAAAAACCAAAATAACTAATTATAGTAAGCATGGAAGAAATCAATAAAAAAAAAAACAATGATTGATACGTATTTTTGTCAGGCAATTACCTCAATTTATTCTTTAGGAGTAGAAAAAATAGTTTAAATAAATAGATACAAAGTTAGTATTGAATATCTAATAATGATGTTCTCAGCAAAGATAGAGGGAATATACAATAAAAAGATATTCTATTATAAAAAAAGTAAAAATGAAATCCCCACCTATAAATAAAATAAATACCGACTGTGTAGTAATTTAATTAATGATCCTACTCTTTTTCTATATTAAGTAAAATTATATTGCTATGTTAGAAGCAGGCTAGCTATACTTAATATACTTCAAATATACCCTTGGTATCATATTGACAATCAAGCAAGGATTGTAGAAAATATCAGTAATTTTCCATTTCCTGATCTCTTTCTTTCATGGGATCAATTTACCCTTGATTTTAGAATAATATAGGGAGCTTAGCATGTTTGGGAATATGGGAGAATGCGCTTTTTCTGACATTATTACTAGTATTCGATACTGGGTTATCCATAGCATTACTATACCTTCTCTATTAATCGCAGGTTGGTTATTTGTCAGTATGGGTTTAGCTTATGATGTATTTGGGAGCCCTCGGCCAAATGTGTATTTCACAGAAAGTCGGCAAGAGGTTCCATTAGTAACTGGCCGTTTCGATTCATTAGAGCAACCCGATGAATTTACTAGATCTCGATCTTTTTAGGAGGTATTAATGACTATAGATAGAAGCTATCCAACTTTTACAGTTAGATGGTTGGCCGTTCACGGGCTAGCTGTACCTACGATTTTTTTCTTGGGATCAATATCAACAATGCAGTTCTTACAGCAATAAACTTTATTATAAACTAAATCATAGAGCTATTTATGAAACAATCAAACCCAAATGAACAAAATGTTGAATTGAATCGTACTAGCCTCTATTGGGGGTTGTTACTTATTTTTGTACTTGCTATTCTATTCTCTAATTACTTTTTCAATTAGGAACAGTAATAATATTTTTTCTTACCCAATTGAATTTGGTGAGATCTAGTATTTCTATGTATTATTATTTATGCCTCGTAAATACTTTTTTAAAATGTGAATGGAAATAATAAAAATGGGCAGAAGGATCCCTCTTTGGTTGATAGTATTTTAGCTGGTATTCTCGTTATTGTTTTAATAGGTTTTTTTTTACGGTTCTTACTCCGATTTAGGTTCCTCCTTGTAGCGAAAAAACTGCCTTATATTATGATAAGAGATAGACAATATAAGGAATACTATAAAAATTTAAGCAAAACTCTGAAAAGAGATAAAAAAGAGATAGAAAAGTGAAAACTTAAAAAATAAAGATAAGATCTTACCTTTCTTTGAACACAAAGAAGGGTAAGATTTTATTTTTACTTATTAAGTTTTTTTATAAGTTATAAAATAAGTGAAAATAGCAAGCCAAGATTACTAGATTCTCTCCTTTCTTCTATTTGTTTATTTGTTTTGAATATGATAAATGAAGGTGAGAAAAGATAACATGCATATGAATATTAATTAATATTGAATATCGCGCATAACTAGGGAATTAACTCCAAAACTCCAAGTTTGTTTCGGAATCACTCATTATTAAAATAGGCAAATATTTATTTAATATCTTCTCATCCTTCACAATATATTCGAACAGAGGGAAGGGGAAAACGAAGGATTCTGGAGAAGTATTACTTTATTGTTGCCATTTTGTATTTATTATACATTAATTGCATTAATCTAATCATTCATAAGATAGAGATTCAAATCTTTTATGCGCCTAAAAATTCATTTTGAACAATTGAACTTTCTCAAATTGTTTCTTTTTAAGAACCAGAAAAATCTGTGCTAAAATGACAGATGCTAAGAATAATAAAAGACCTTGAATACATAAAGGATCTTGAAGTTTTATTTCTACATTTTCCTGACCAAATCCACCTACATTAGGGTTATTCATTAACGATTGATCCGCCTTGATTAATTCACCTTCTAAAACAAGAAGTTTCGATCCCGAAGGTACAAAGTCTACCACTTGTCGACCGTCTAATGGATTATCAATAGTTATTTGATATCCACCTTTTTCTTTGTGTGCAATTTTACTTATTTTACTGGTTGTTGAAGCATTGTACACTGTATTGTTGCTTTTGCTCCCATCGGGATAAATTTGTCCTCTTCCTCTATTACCACCTACATATATGGGATATTTCAGGAAGTGAGCTATTTTATTAGTAGCGGGATTTGGTGAAAGGATGGGAAACACAATTTCACCATATTTTTGACCAGGAATAGAACCTATTATTAGAATTTTTTTTTGATTGGGACGATAGTTAAGCATACCTTGTTAGGGGCATTCATGCCCATAACATTCCAAGATAAGAGATTCATTTCTCTTTGGAAAGGCTCTTCCCCTTCCATGCATATAAGGATAAAATATTTATTTGTTTGGTGGCCTCAACATCCCTCATCAACAATCTTGATAAAGGCTTCCTCCTCCACTTTTTTTTTTTGGCACAATTCATTGGTATCTTTCTCTAATTGAGTATTGTCATCCCTAGATCCAAGGAACCTTTTGTAATCTTTTATGTAACTAAAGATCCTTCTCCTTTGGTCTGTACCCTAAGTTTAAATCGGTAACTTCTTTTAGAACTACTCCAGCTTCTACTAGACCAAGATCTAGTGAGAGAAACTCTAAATAGATTAGTTCTCTAATTTCTTCCAACTCCATCTCCTCTTCACATTTAGCTTGAGCTTAGCTAGGTGGGGTGGAGGAGATGTATATGTTTCTCCTCCCATTCATGGGAATATTTTTCTTATTGAGAAATAGCTCCTTATCAACTACTTCCTTGAAAATCTCCACCTGGCCTCACATTCTTAATAGGGATGCTTAATATTCTTCTAGGCTTGATTCTTTACTATTGGCCTCTCACAAGTTTGCATCAATTTGATGGAAAATCGGAAAAGAAACTATTAGATGCTCTACCTCTTCTTCTCTTCTTAGATCTGAAGGGAAATTGTCTAACAATTTAAGTGCTAATATTATCTAAGTTTTCTACTTTGTAGATTTTAGATCTAATCCTATTCCTATAATATGTATAATATTCCTCCCTTAGACTACCTTAAATTTCTCCTTCATCCATTATTATCTCCATGAGTTATGGTGTTGAAGTATTTCTTACTTCAAAACCACCCACTTCCTTCCTAATGAGTTATGGTGTTGAAGTATTTCTTACTTCAAAACCACCCACTTCCTTCCTAAGGCAGATTACCACACCCTGATCAATAACACAATTCTCCACTAGTTTAGTTTGATTTTCCTCCAACTTTGTGATATATTCCTAAAAAAATTAGGGAACACATTAACTTGTTGGTTGCCTCTCCTTAGAACAACTAGATCTAGAGTTTTGAGCTAATCTCCATTTCTACTACCATAATAAACTCTGATTTGTCGTAATCCTGATCTATCCATCCTACAAGTCTACCTAATCTTTTCCGTATCATCTTGATAATATCTTTATTTCATAGTTCTAGTGGAGGATTGCGGGTTTTGATAGCTCTGATTATTTTAACAATTTTTACATTCCTAGGGTTAAATTTGTTTTCCCACTCCGTAAAAATGAAGGGAAAATCTTCATAAATATAATAATCTTCCTTTAAAATTTTATGCTTAACCACTGTGGGGCATACCAAAAACATAAAACCTTAAATGATGGTAATACAAACCTTGGGAAATTTTGATCAGAGCCAATCTGCGATCACCTCAATGGGTTTCATATAGCCACACCATCTGGAGAATACCCCATATTCTTTTTCCAAAGATTGCGCCTGATCTACTAGGCTATTAGTTAGGATGATTTCTATCACTCTTGCAGCCGTATAATTCCTTTTTGCGAATAGATTTATTTGAATCAATATTCTCTTGATAGGAATATCTCACTGTGAGATTTTTGATAGCCAGTTTTGTAAAACCCTTCTCCTTTGATTGCAGAGGATTAAATCTGTTTGAAAGATTTAGTTGAGCCCTTCCTTGATGTTGAGAACTCATTTTAAAGGACTCTTTCTTCTTTTTGTTACCATCGTCCAACGTACACCCTGAATAGGGGGAGGAGGGGGAGCCCAGCCACCGAATGAATTCCTAATGTTTTAGTTGCCTCTACCATGGAGGATGATAAAATTTAGCAATATTTCTTTGTGCCATTCCTATTTCAAGCATGCTTGATGGAATCATTTTGGTTCTCTATATTAAATCCACTGGTGTTTGGATATATTTCTCTTTCTTTATATAATTTTCATCCACTCTGCTGATATGCATAGAGTTATTCATGCCCTTTGATATTATTATCTGCACAATTCCTTCACTGTTTCCCAACTCCCTCATGTTCTGTGTTCACACTTGGATGCAATACTTTTATTAATGATTTAAAAATATTGATACAAGTTGTAGAGATTAATTTATGCGAGAGAAAGGATGTAGTTTTTTCAAGTAGGGATCCAAGTCATCGCAACTCTATGCCCTAGAGAATGGCGGACGAATTTTAGGAAAATAACACCATCGTCTATGCATTTATGCTTTCCTGATAGTAAATTTTAGGAAGAAAATTATCTTCTCACCCAAACTGCTTTGATAGATAACACCTTCAGCAAGAGTCTTTTGTCAATATCAAAGCCTCAACTAAAAGAATTTTTGTAGTTTAGACATTGGCTCACCTCTAAGTCAAAAAAAAACTTCAAACCAAATCAATTCAATTCCAATTGCAAATCTATTCCAGATAAATGTGAAACAACAGAAACCTTGCCAAAGAATTAGGTTTCGTAAATTCATTAGTCGTTATTTTTTAAGATATGTTTTTGGTGATTGAAGAACTCCTTTACTGTTAGGAAGATAAATATATAATATTGTTTTTGGCAACAAAATAAATTGATTATTTTGTACTTATTTCATCTTATTTCATCTTATTTCACAGATTTCAATTTAATCAAATAAATATCATTCACAATTCGGAGATACAGTTCACATATTTAGTTCCCAAATATTTCACAGATTTGGTTTGCACATGGATAAATTATGAAATAGTTATCTCAAGAGGAGACATAAAATAATCTAGAGAAAGTTGCTTTTGACAATTTGATATTGATCTTTCATGAAAATATGTGAATAGGGTTCCTTCAAATTTCAATAAAAAACTTTGTTGCTCAAAATCGCTGCCATAGTTTGCTTGATTTTATAAATTATTATTTTTATAAAAAAATCAAATTAACTATTAATGTTTAATTATAAATAGAAACTAAATTTTTATATCTAATTGTCTAAAAGACTGCTACATCTAAACAACTAATCAACTAATGAAATCAAATTACATTAGATTTGATGAATCTAACCTAATCTTAAGATCTATGGTGAAGTTTAAGTGGAAAATGATCAAAATTACCTATTTAAGGAGGCCTAAGAGATGTTTTATAAGGTTGGTTGGTTTGGTAATCTTGTGGATTGGTAATCATGAGAAAAGCTTGTGAAGAACAAAGTAGCTAAGGAAAGGTGAGAAGATTGGTGAAGTTTGATTTCTTGAAGGGTTTCCAAGTAGATCAGACAAGGAGAACATGGTGGAGGCCAGTCAATGAACCAGTATGAGCCAAATAGATATCTCAATTTGCAAAGTGATTTGTGTTTTATAGATCAAGTTTTTTATTACTTTCTAACCATTTTGGTGGTCAAAATCCTTTAAATAAGGTTGACCTAATAGTTATTTGCAAATCCTTTAATCAAGGTGACATTCTAATGGAATGATTCAAATTCTTCTAACCAAGTGACTCCTAATAGAGAAATTAAATCCTTAAACAAGGTCACACCTAACAGTGTGTTTTATAACCTATAATAGGATTGGCTCTTAACTAAGCTCACTTTAGAAGAGTAAAACATTGGTAGCATGTTATTGGTGGTTTTTCTCAAATTGTATTTCCACATTAAATCTTGGTGTCATTTACCTATGTGAATGTTATATTATTTATTCTATTTTTACAATTGTTTATTTTACTTTTGGTCAGTACATAGATAGAACAAAGAGTTAGAAAATGTTAAGTTGTTGATGAAATGCTATATAGACCGAGTTATTTAATTAGTTTAAGTTGTTTGATGTCACCAAAAATTGAACTGGTACATCTAGACCTATGAATAACTAATTGCCCCCCACCCCTCTTAGTTAATTTGAATATTCTATAAGTACTCTATATGCACTTATCTTTTTCTCATATTACACAATTATTTTAAAGAACTTTCTAAAAATTATTCCATTATCTTTTATATTAATCATCACCCTCTTGTTAACTTAAATTTACCATATGGAGATGAGTGATAGATTGATATTGGTCCCTCTTGTAATATAGGTCTTCACTATGGGGATTCATTGATTAAGGATGGGGGTAGAAGTAAGGAGTTGGGTCTCAATTTTGTGGAAGTCCGCAAATTGAGATCGTGCTCTTTTAGAAATGAGTACCCATTTTAGGCTCAGGCACCCAATCTAAAATTTAAAAGTTGGACACCTAAATTTTTTTAAATCAGGTACCGATTTTTTATTTTCAAAAAATGGGTACTTGTTTTTGAGAACATTAAAAAAATTCTATTTTTTAGAAACGAATACCTGTTTTTGAAAATTTAAAAATGGGTACCCATTTTTAAAAACTTAAAATTTTATTTTTTGGGAGGGATTTTATATGTTGATTTGACTTTTTCAAAACATGTACCCATTTTTTGACTTTCAAATCATGGGTTCCCATTTCTTACAACATTTAATGAGATTTTTTTCTCCTACCTCAGATTTTGGTTTAGAATAGGTTTGGTGAGACCAAGCATTTCCCTTGACCTCTCAAGATTTGGCTAAAGCATTGAACTAACAAATTCATGCATTGCCATAATTTTTAAAAGGTCTTCTCAATTAAATTTATTTATGAAAAAAAAAAACCATTAGAGATTTCACTTTCCTAATTTCAAGAATATAAATTTTATAGTGTTATGATTTTATTTACTATTTTTGCATTATTTTTTAATGAATGGTGGTACCTGTAATGTCCCATTTTTTTTGGGAGGAATTAATTATAAAGTTATCAATTTAAAAATATATATATTACAAGGTAACTGTATAAATTAAATAAAAAAAGCTTCTAGAGGTAGCTGGAAGAAGCAGAGAAAAAATTAAAAAAAGGGAGGCCGACCTATCAAGAAAAGAAGAATAAATAGGCATTGAGGGCTCATTGTCTATCATCGAGATTTATTATTGATTTTTGCTTATGTGCGTTGTGGAGCCTAGGGTTTCTGCAAACAGTCACAATTGGCTATTGAGAACGAAAACTCTCAATTGGTATGCAATTTTGAGGGTGTGAGAGATCACCTAAATTATTGCAGCTATGGGAAGGATATTTTAGTCCTTTCATTTGTGCTTAATTGCTGATTTGGAGTTTCAGTTGGAGTTGCACTTTCACCATATCATCTTCAACAGTTAGTCTCTAGTATTTGATCAATCTAGGTTGTTCTTTTCAATATGTAGTTGCAAAAAGTTCTCAATTGTATACAGCCAATTAGGGTTTCTCTGTAATGTGCTATGTCATAATGTTTTGGTGCTGAAATTTTCCATATCATTTGTAAAAACATTTGGTTTTCATTGAATGAATATATTGGCACTATTATTTCTTTTATTTCAGCAATATATTTTAGCAATGTGTTAAATCTAGAGTTTGTTTAGTGGCCTATTGGTACGGGTCATTACAGTACCTAAATGTAAAATAGTGAAGTTCACTAAAACTTTAATAAATTTTTTATTTTATATTTTTTCTTAAATTAATTTATATGTCATCAATCTACATAAAATTATTTTGAAGTTAAACAAAAGAATTTTTTTTAAACATGAAATTTTGATCAAATTACGGTGTCCATACATGAGGGGTTTTAAACTTTACCTTTATAGCCAATTAGTAATTAATAAAAAAATAAATTATTAAATAAAAAATTAAGGAAAAATATTATCATCAATCTTAGTTGTATTAAGTAACTCCCTTTAAAAGGATTTATGAAAATTCATTTATTTGTGTCAAATTATGGTGTCCATACACGAGTGTGGTATGGTCCTGAAACAGACATTTTGAAAAAGTGGTTTTTAAAGATCCATATTAAAAACAAAATCTATCATATGGATACACAAATAAATTACATATTCAAAAACTAGATTCCAAACAATAAATTTTTTATTTCTAAAGTTTTTTTTTATATTCAATCTCTAAATGCCTCAAATTTTGACATCAATTAACAAGAAATTTCAAAAATAGGAAAAACACTTCCACTTTTTGCCCAAAAGTGAGACCCAACTTCTTGCACTTACCCATGGTCCTATATCGTCTTTTAATCCTCCCCCTTAGCGAACCTCACTTTAATTCATGATCACTCCTCTATGGTCTACTTTATTGATAGATATGATCATTTTATTGATAATGCCACTATTTGGGATGAATCACTTGATGCTAATTTTTTTTTAATGAATAGTATCATCTCTATTAATTAAATATTAAAGTTACACATTCATAAGAAAAGGTTCAAAGTGTAATCACCAAGAAATAGTCATCTAGACTATAAACCCCCTTTCTAGCCTTTCTACACAATTTATCTAATGCTTATCTTTAATCAAATCATCAAAAATATATTTATTTGATTATAACCTATGGTCTAACCAAATTATCCTAATTATTTAATTTAATTGAAATAACATTCTCCATTTTAAATAAAATGAAGTCCCCAAAATTCTCTTATCATGACTGTACACACATAAAGCATTATTCCTATTTTAAAAATAAGAGGAAAAAGCATTTTTGTCTAGACATGAATGCACAATTTTCTATGTAAGGTGAATCTTCTATTTTCAAAATAACTTTAGTTCTCCTCCACACATATTTTTCACCTTAAACCCAATCATTGATGTTCATTAGGGGAGATTCTTTTGCACATGGATCACTCAAGATGCATTCTCTACCCTTTATTAAGTCTTTTTTGCCTCTTAATCTCTACCATCCATTTATCTTTAAAAAGGAGGGCTATCTTCTCATTCTCCAACCCTTCTGATTTTTACTAGAGTTATGTTGTATTATGACATTCTTAGCTCTCATTCTACTTGCATTATGACATTCTTAGCCTAGTTTTCTTTATGCTCTAGGGTTGCTCACATAGGTTAAGAAGGAAGGATCTCAACTCTTCGTATTTGATTATTTTAGCTTGCATCTTTCATTTCATGTTAGTGTTAGAAATAGATAATATTGAGAGGTGGGGGTGAATCAGTATTCTAGAAACTTTTGCCCACAACTGGATATTATTAATTGATTTGCAACATGCATATGAAAATAAACCAAAAATGTTGAACAATAAATAAATCCATACATAAAGAAAACTCATAACACCATATTTTGTTAACTAGGGAAACCCTGGCTAGGGGAAAACCCTAATGGGGATGACACTCACAAAATGATCCACTAAACAAAAGAATCTTGTTATGGATATTGACCCTATTTGGGGTCTATGAATTACATATACCACCTTAGTCCTTGTTAAAAGCCTCAACCATATTAGGATTTTCTTCAACCCTATTAAGATTTTGTAATATAATTACAACGATATGTAAGAAGAGCCTACTTCCCTAACATGCAAATGTATAATATAGTCCCTTTATACAAAATGAGATAGATAAAAAAACCTCTTTACTATTGACTGTTGTACTTTGCATTTCTCTGATCTGACATCAGAATTCACATTGTAGATCTCTCTTACAAGTTTGCATGTCATATACATGGTTCACATACTCATCATAAGCTTTTTGTACACGTTGCATCACATATATCACATCTTCATACTTTGCATGTAATAACTCTTTATTTATACTCTTTTCTTTCACAAAAACTCTTGTGTAGTTGACTTGATGTAATCACACATTATGATAACTTAGGGTAAACATCTAGGAAGTTTTCGCTACATGAATAAGTAATTATTTTTTAACTCAAATAGTTCCTTAACACTTTATTCTTATGTTTCTTTTGTACTCTTTTATGATGTGTATATTGCCTTTACTGGTATTTGGCTTATAACTTTGTCTGTATTGTCAGTACTAATCTGTGCACTTAGGTATACCATCATGACACTCTATTATACCCATCCTTAAAATCACACATGCCAAATATCTTTGTAGCCTTAGCAATACCAAAAACTATCTCTCCATTGTTAGAGAAATTATTTAACACTTAGATAAATTTTTGTCTCTGACTATAGAATCTTCAATAGTATATTTTGCCATCTTTTTTTGAGATAAATGTTTCCATAAATGGAAACCCTAATGCATCTTACCTATCCATATTTCCAACAATCTCTCCCTTTTGCATTGATCGAAACATATGGGAAAATTGGCAAGTCCCAAATTGCTATACAAAAAGAATTTTTCAAAATTGGCCTTCAAAACTTTATAAAAGTTACAAAACCACAAATTTTTTTGGATCATTACACTTATAACCATCTTCCCTATATCTCCTAATACAATATAATACTGACATTTCTCCTCCTTAGTATATTATTGTATCTATACATATTGTTACTCTATACAATTTTCCTTCTTCCCCATCTTTAACATCAATGAAAAAGGTATCAAAATTGTGTTTCATTATCTCTTCTTAGGCTACCAAGTAAGAAATACAGTCACCAAAATTGACTACAAGACTTGTCATATTCTTCTCCCATGAGTCCTTGGCTCCTTCTGAAATGTTGAGAAGAGTTCACAATCCATAGGATGTTATCTCCGCTACATTTAGATCTGAATACACAAAACTATCAAAAGATGTCTTGATTGATAGACATTACTCCAACTATCACTCAATTGTGCTTAATTTCATTGATAGTTTTCTCTCAGAAGTGAGGACCTTTTTTTATCCTTATCTTTTTGTCTTCCAACTGACTTTTTTCATCATAAGTCTTGCTAACCTATGTTTCAATTTCTTCAATATGCGCATTAGGTTGACTTAACTAACTAACCAATGCTTCTACCTCTACACACTTTCCTTTAAGCTCATTTTCAATGTCTTTTGTGAAGCTAAAGGACATCACACACTTTGCATATAGAGATTTTCCTTCAATCTCATACTTCCTTAATGTCTTGATGCATGTATCAAGAGTTAATAAACCATTTCTGATGTTCTGACAAATAGTGTCAAATATTTGTGCATCATCCTTGGCTTGAGCTTGTATTGCTCCAACCTCTGATAGACTTGTAAATTCAGCATTGAAGGCTTGAATCACAAATTTGGCTTTGTCCTCAAGGTTAGGATCAAGTGACTTCATAGTTATGATTCCCTACGACTTGTCAATTACCTCCACGAGAGTTTTCTACAAACTCTTGACATATTTATTGTTGTTGATAATCTTGTTGAGGGATGATATCAACTCTAATTGATTAGCATCATTTGAGCCAATAAGTGTAGCTAGGGTGTGAGATGTATTGGTGCACTTGGCTTCTTGTCCTCCTTTTCTTTCTTCTTCCTCTATTCTCCCTCTCTTCTCTTTTCCTCATCCTCTTTCTTCTTCTCATCTTCCTTTCTTTTGATTTCTTCATCCATTTTCCTCTTTTCCTCTTCTTCTTCTATCTTCTTCTTTTCTTCGGCTTCTTTTTCCTTCTTCTCTTCTTCTTCTTTTATCTTCTTTTCTCCTTCTACCTTCTTCCTCTTCTCTTCTTCTTCTTTCCTCTTATTGTCTTCTTCTTCCTTCCTTCTATTCTCTTCTTCTTCTTTCCTCTTCTTATCCTCTTCTTTCTTTTTATTGTCTTCTTTCTCTTTCTTCTTTTTCTCCTCTTCTTCTTTCTATATATTTTCATCTTCTTCTCTTTGCTTCTTCCTTTCTTCTTCTCTCTTTTCATCTTCTTTTCTCTTCTTTTCTTCTTTAAATCTTAATTCTTTCTCTTATTTTCTTATTTTTCTTAATTTTTTCTCTTTTCCTCCTCCTCATCTGAGCTAGAGTAATCAATGATATTGCCAATAATATTTGGCCCAAGATCCTTTAAAGGATCTTCTGTGCTATTAAGTGTCACACTTGTAGTACCAACATGCATAATATCTATTCCAATGGAGATCTAAAAAGATAGTTCTACCATTTGAGTGTCCTTGGCTTCCACTGCTACTATTGTTGGAGTACTCTACTCAAAAGATATAGGGATTTCCCCCTTGACTTCATGCTCACATCTTTAGGTACAAAATTCATGTACTTGACATTGGCTTCTTCTATCTCCTTATTTATCTCTTTGCAATTTCCTTACATCAAAATAATGGCTCTTCTTTTATTGCTTAGAAAGGGCTTAATTCGCTTTATTATATCTTGCAAGTCTTCATCACTATTGACTTCAAAAAGATTCTTGATCATATTTTCTCTTATTTTTTTATCTTCATCAATGACTCTTCTTCTCCTATTTATCAACTTATTATATAGGTCCTCTAGTATATGTCTTTAAACATCTTCAAATTGTTTATTCTTCAAAATCATATTCCTTACTATTGCATTCTCTAACTAAATTCTATCAATATTTCTATACATCCTCTAAATTTTATTTAACTGAATGAAATTATTTTCATTACTGATTTGCATACTCAAGTTTTCTACCATTGTCTTCCAAAGCTTCTTTCTATTAGTTGTCCTTGCTTCATAATGCAGGAGCATCCTAGGCTTGCTTGGTATTTTGACTAAGTGTTGTGGACTCAGTCACCAAATAGTTGTACTTGGTTACTAAAGCATGCAATTTTCATCAAGGTACTCAGTCATTAAAGGGAATCGATCATTTTTGGAGCTCAAAATCTTCTGTTGCTTGAAACTCTCTATGCATTTGGCATTTATTGTCTACTTGGCATGCATTGGGAGCTCGAAAGTGCTCAAGAGTTTTTTGATGCTTGAATTGGTCTTTCTAATGCTCAGCTTGGTCTTGGTTCCTATAGGTGTCAAGTTTTCTATAAGCCAACTTTTGATATTTAATTTGTTTTGTAGCCACTTGTGGCTCAACATATATTTAATGTAAGGGGTTTAATTTAATTTGTAATGAACTTGACCAACTTGTGGCTTAGTTGGGTATAAGTAAGGAGTTTTCTAGAGTCTTTAGGTAATGTGTGATCTATCTTGGAGAAGAGGATGGAAAATTTGAAGGGCTTGTAGTTTTGGCTTCGAAAAATAGGAGATTTCTTGGTGGGCTTATGAGCACAAATTAAGATTTTCTTGGGATTTTCTTCTAGACTTTAGTTTTAGACTAGTTGGGAGTAGTGTTTGATTTGGATCTTGTGGGATCTTGCAAAACTATTATTGTTATTATTTTTGTATTTGTCCCTAACTTAGAAGGCCTTACAGTTAGTCATATTTCTTGTCATCAATTAATTTATGAATAAAGATTTTTTATTTGGCATCATATCTTTCTTTGTTGTTGCATTGTTGTTGTGTTTCTTCTGTGTGGTTATTTGCTAGGGCTTTGGACATCTCCTTTAGGGATTATCCTACCTTGTACTACATGAGATATTATTAGAGAAAAGGTATTCATAAGTGTGTAGATAGATTGTCAAAGCTAAGGAAGTTTTCACCAGCACTTGAAGTGAAGGTTGATCTAGATGAGTTGATTGATCTTTTGGATTGGTGGATCAATTGCTTTGGGTTTGCAAAAATTTTGGAATATGCCATCAAGAAGATTGGACCCTAGGGAGATTTATGATCTTAGTGATGTTGTGGAAGAAAGGATTTCAAAGAAGATTAAAGAAAAATTTTGATCTAAGGTTGCATTAATGAAGAGTGACATGATTGCTAAAATTGTGAGTGGTTTAGGTGGTGTACCTAGGCATGTGGGTATTAAAGATGGTTATGAGGAAGTTGCCAAAGACTTTGAAATTTCTAGATCTAGTGATGAGGATATAGTTGATAATGTGGAGACCTATTAGAACTAGGTCTAGTCATTTTCTTGGACCTAGATCTCAGTTGAAGCTAAAGCATAAGATGAAGGTCGCTAATTTCTCAAGTACTTTGAATCCTAAAGACTTGATTCATTGGATTGGTGAATTGGAAGACTACTTTGAGCTTGAGAATTATGAGGATCCACTCAGTGTGAGGTTGGTATAAACTAAGTTGAAATGACATGCTTCTCTTTGGTGGAAAGAATTGCAAAGAAATAGACAAGAAGAAGGTGAAATGAAGATCACTAGATGGAGGCTAATGGTGACTAAGTTGAATGATAAATTCATTCCTACTGATTATGAACCTAGGTCATTTAAAAGGTTGCAGAATTTGAAATAGAAGGATATTTCTATGAAAGATTATAACGAGGAGTTCTACAAGTTGATTATTTGGTCTAGTCATTGAGAATTATCAAAGGAGAAGGTAGTTTGGTACATTAATGGTTTGAGATTTAATATTTAGGATGAGGTTGGTATGATAAATATTTCTTTGGTTGAGGTTGCTTATCAATATGCCCTAAAGGATGAAGATAAGTTGAAGAGGAAAATTCAAGGTAATGCTAGAGGCAAGGAGAAGTAGGATAGCTCGGCAAAATCTAAACCACATGCAAAAGGTGAACCAAAACCTATTGATTAGAAAAGGAGGACATGTGGAGGTGGGATTAATTGTAATTTTTTATAGATGTGGTGAAGAAGGGCATAGATCTTTTGAATTTCCTCATGGTAGGAAAGTTTCTATTGTGAATGAGGTTGTAGTCCATGATAGTAAACCTGAGCAAGGAGAGATTTTAGTAGCTCAATAAGTGCTAGTTGGTCAGAGGAAATCAGATTCTTGTTAGAGGACTAATTTTTTCAAGACTTGGTGTAAGTATGGTGGTAAATTTTGCAAGGTGATTGTGGATGGTGGTAGTATTGATAACTTTCTTTCTAAGGAGATGGTTCAGAAACTTGTTTTCAAGAGAGTAAGACATCCTTATCCTTATAGGATTGGCTAGTTGAAAGGTGAGCATGCTTTGGAAGTGAGGGATCAATGTCTTGTTGATTTCCAGATTGGGTAGTATAAGGATAAACTATTGTGTGATATTGTGGGCATGAATAGTTGTCATATGTTGCTTAGTAGACCTTGGTAGTATGATTGCAGGGTTGTGCATGATTGTGTCAAGTATTTGTTTACAATTGTAAAAGGTGGTAGAAAGCATTCCCTAATCATTTTGTAGAATGAAGAGCTTAGTAGGAGGAACCTGAGTATTGGTAACCAAGTTGAATTGGCAGATTCTGAGAGGGTTGGAGATCAATGTGGAAAGAAGACCTATGGAACACCTAGGATGGATGTGAGGGAGTAGAATAAGATCAAGAAAAAGAGTGTGTAAGTTGGGGACTTGGAGGATATGTATGTGAAGAACCAGCATTGGATTTATGTGTTGAAACCCAAAAGATGTTCTTCCAGCTACTAAGAACATCTTATCAAACTTGGGGTGTCTGATGTAGGAGAATCTTAGGATTTCTTGCAATCCTACATAGTTGAAGGTATTTTGACTAAGTATTGTGGACTCGGTCACCAAATAGTGGTGCTTAGTCATTGAAGGGTGTAATTTTAGCTGAGGTGCTTGGTCATTGAGGGGGTTCATTCACTATTAGAGCTTGACATCTTTTGTTGCTTAGAACTCTCTATGTGTTTGGCATGTTTTGGTTACTTGGCATGCATTTGGAGCTCAATAGTGCTTGGGAGTTTGTTAATGCTTGGCTTGGTCTTTCTGACACTTAGCTTGGTCTTGGTTCCTATAGGTGCTGAGTTGTCTATAAGATAACTTTTGGTATTTAATTTGTGTTGTAGCTGACTTTTGGTTCAACATATATTTAATTTAAGCAATATAATTTAATTTTTAATGAACTAGGCCAACTTGTGGCTTAGTTAGATATAAGTAGTGGGTTTTGTGGAGTCTTTAAGTATTGTGTGATACCTTTTGGAGAAGAGGACGAGATCTTTGAAGGGATAGTAGTTGTGGCTTAGAAAACTCAAAGATTTCTTGGTGGGCTTGTGAGCACAAGTTAGGATTTCCTTGGGGTTTAGTTCCAAATTGTAGATTTGGACTAGCTAGGAGTAGTGTTTGAGTTGGATCTTATGGGATCTTGTAGATCTGTTATTGTAATTGTTGTTTGTATTTGGCCCTAACCTAGAAGGTCTTACAGTCAGGCATATTGCATGTCATCGGCTATTTTATGAATAAAGAGTTGTGATTTGGTGTTGAATCTTGCTTTGATGTTGCATTGTTGTTGTGTTTCCGATGTGTGGTTGTTTGTTGGGGCTTTGGACATCTCATTTGGGGATTCTCCTACCTTGTATTATATCACTTTCACCAACTAAATTTTCTATAGGTCTATCCTTTTCATCTTTAGATTCACCAAACTTGTCTGATTCAACCATCTACAATGTGTCTTCTCTTTCTAGGTCCACTTGACAGTTGCTAGGTCCTTTTCTTGCTAGGTGAATCAGCCTCTTTTTCACCTTAGTGAGTCTCTCTAATTTCCTTTTGGCTAGAGGATTAAATGATTTACCTTCTACTATATGTATGCCCTCTTCATCAATCTTTTTCAATGGTTGTACAATAGTGCTTTCACTTGGGATATTGTGGCATAGGGAATAGTAGGTATCTACAAAGTAGATCCTACTATTGTTACTCCCTTTGAAGATCCTTCTATGGAAATAGGAGTAGCTACCAATACCTTAGTTTGACTAATAGCCTTCATCTCTAAGGCTGTAACTTTTATCTTATTGAATTCTTGTATGGTCATTCCTAATTCTTTGAGAATTGATTCAATTTTCTTCTCAATATCCTTTTTTATTTCCTTATTATAGAGATTTCTCTCTACTTCTCTAATTTTCTCTACATAAGTTCCACATCTCAGAGTTTCCTTATCCTCTTTAGACATGTGCATGATCATCACATACCCTTCAATTATTTCTTCACTTAACTCATAGCTAGCCCATAGGGTCTATGAACTTAACTCTCTACACAACTTCCTCCATGCATGTTATATTTATTTCAACCATGAAACATATGTCCTCCTTGTAATTTTCCACCAGTGAGGGTGGTATCCTATATCTCTACTGCATCATATTTTAATAGCCTTTCATCATTTTGTTGATGTCTTCAACAGTTTTCTCCTCAAACTGTCTTTTGTAATGATATATCACCAAGCTCATGGTGCACTCATTCTTGTTTTCCTTTTCCCTATCAAGCATACTAAGTAATTGCCTAATCACTTGGAAGAATAGGTGTATCAGTAATGAATCAAACTTGAACATCATACTTCTTATTTTCTTGAGTTTCTCTATGTTGTCTAGTGATTGATGCCTCAAAACATCATGCATATTTATCTTTTCTTTCTCACCTATCATCATATATGTTACATGTAGGAAATGAGTAGGTCCTAAGTTCAATCTTGAACTATGATTCATCTTGTAGCCAATGATCTTGTTTATGACTCTCATATTCCCACCATCTTTTTTGGTCTTTAGACTGGTCTCCACCATCTTCTTCAGATTCTTTTTACTAATTGGGTTCTTTCCCTCATTGCATAAACCAATTAACATATGTATCATATCATTTTCAATCATGATAGGTAGATCTTCAACACTAAGAATTCCTTCATAAATTTGGCTCATAATAATTCTACTCTATTCATGGCTATCAAAGTTTGTATAGAACATGTGGTTCACAATGTTCAATTCCTTTAGGTGTGCAAACTCTTGTTTCAATGACAAGTTTCCTTGACACACTAGCTCTAGGTCCTTATGAATGTCATTGTCTCCAGTGCTCTCAAATTTGCAGTGAATGTATGATTTGGTATTCTCTACATGAAGAAAATTCTCTGGAACTTGTGAAAATTCTCCCAGGGGATCATCAACTTGAGATATGAATGGGTTCTTCCTAAACACATATCTTGGCCTCTCACTAACATCGATGATAGTATAATTCTCCATTTTAGCTGATTGAAACACTTTAGAAACTTTGTAAAATACCATTATTTTGTGAAATTAGGACTTTTTCAATTTTGCATTCTAAACGCTTCAAATTCACCTTTACTTGCTATCAAATCACTCTAAATTTCTCAGCTCTTTACATGATCAAATGATACTAAAAATCTTGTTTGCATCATTTAAATATTTCAAAATGAAAATTGCATTAATTGTGCATCTACCAAAATTCATGAAACTATTGCCCTTTTAACCTGTAAAATCGTTTGACCTCATTCTCCTTCATTTGATAACCAATTGACTCATGCTCTTAAAAAATTATTCCTTACTGTCTTAACTACCTTGTGTCAACTTTGCAGCTCTCAACTTGACTTATAACTTCTATTCCATCTTTTTGATGCTCTATTTTCTATAAAATATGCTTAGCTCAAATAAGATGAATCACACATAATCTCTAATTTCAATCTCTCATCAGGTGCATAAAATATTGTTCTTCTAAAATTGTATGTGAACTTTCTTGACTGTTTTCTCTTACAGATATTCCTTAAATTATTCAACATGCTCTTTAAGTGCTTCCTTCATACTCTTAATGCTACCACTACCATTTTTTCTATCATTTATTTTATTGTTTATTCTACAGTTAAGATTCCTATTAAAGTTTCTTCTATCCATTCTACAAAATCTCACTATGTGTCCAAATTTATTACATAACTGACATATAGGTGCATTCCTTCTCTAATTGGTTCCATCCAGATTATCTAGTACTCTACAATTGCTTACAATGTGTCCAAGGTTGTTACATTTGTAGCATATAATTTGGTTTCTTACTCTAGTAGGTCTTTCTCTATCATTGGATTTTCTTTGTTATTTCCATCTTTCATTACCTATAGGGTTATTATCCCTAAAAATTTTTATATTTACATTATTACTATCAAGCTTATGTTGCTTACAATCTACTACTTTATGTCCAAAACCATGACAATTATAACAATAGAATTAGTGATAGGTTTAAAATGTTTACTTGTTTAATCTCTCTTCATATGACCACCTTCATTTCATATAAAAAATCTACCTCTAAATTCATATCTAGCTTCCTTAGGTAGTTCAACTTTATCTATTTGTTTTGGTTCATCATGTTTCTTAGATAGATTAACTTGCTTAACTTCTCTAGATACTTCTGTATGTATGCTTGGTTCAATCCTATTCTGGTCAATTTCTTTTGGCTTAGAGGTTTCAACAATTGTATTTGGTTCCTTCCTAACTTCAATTTTCTTGACTGATTTATCTCCAATAAGATATCCATGACATGTCTTATCATAAGAAGATCTTTAGAAAAATAGTTGTTTATCAATTTTCTCACTACTAGAATAATATTTTTCTAATTGTTTCTTAGCTTGAGTTAACTCTCCTTTCATAATGGTATTTTACTCTTCTAATTCTATACATTTTTTTATGATTGTATCTAATTCAAATGTTACTTGGGTTAGATGGGACCTTAGATCCGCATTCTCAAATTTTAGATCTAGTTCAATCTTGCTATCATCCTTCTTCAGACTTAACTTAAGTTCAACAATTTTCAACTCATGTTTTAAGATCTCATTTTATTTCTTAAGGGTTACTACTTCATCACTATAATTAGTCTTATCTTTTGATTCTTTTCTAAATTCTAGGTAACCAATCTTATCTTTCAATTTACCAATATAATCTTTTTCATCTTCATACCTTTCTCTTAGGTTGTCTCTTTCTTTTGTAACAAGATCAATTTTCTCTAGGGCTTCTTCTAGATTCTTCTTTAATTTTCCCATATACATAAGGATCTTACTCATATTGTTAAGTCTCTTTTAAGCAATGATTCTCTGATACCAATTGTTAGAAATAGATAATACTGAGAGGGGCAAGTGAATTAGTATTCTACAAGCTTTTGCCCACAATTGGATATTATTAATTACTTTGTAACATGCATATGAAAGTAAACCAATGATGTTGAATAGTAAATAAAACCATACACAAAGAGAACTCATAACACCATATTTTGTTAACTAGGAATCCACTAAACAAAAGAATCTTGTTTTAAAGGATATTAACCCTATTAGTAGTCTATGAACTACATATAGTGTCTTGGTCCTTGTTAGAGGAATATGTCCCATTAAAAGCCTCAACCTTGTTAGGAGTTTCATTGACCCTATTAGGATTTGGTAATATAATTATAACTATATACAAGAAGATACCATTACCTTAACATGCAATTATACAATATAGTGCCTTTATACAAATTGGGATAGATACAAAAACCTCTTTACTATTGACTATTGTACTTCACATAGCTCTGATATGACATCAAAATTCATATCACAGATCTCTCATACATGTTTACATGTCATATACATAGTTTTCATACTCATTATTAACTTTATTTTTAATTGCATCACATATATCATATCTTCTTACTTCACATGTGATAACTCTTTACTTATACTATTATCTTTCACAAAAACTCTTGTGTGGTTAGCTTGATGTAATCACACATTATGCTAACTTATGGTAACTATATAGGATTTTATCCCTACATAAATAAGAAATTATTTGGTGACCAAAATATTTCCTTAACACTTTATTCTTATTTTTTTGATGTACTTAGTTTTGTTGTGCATATTGCCTTTAATGGTATTTTACCTATAACTTTTTTTGTATTGTCCATACTGATTTGTGCACTTAGGTATGTCAATCATGAAACTATGTTATACTTATCCTTAACTTCTCATGTTCCAAATATCTTTGTATCCTTCATAATACCAAAAACTATCTTTGCACTACTAGTGAAACTGTCTAACACTTAGACAATTTTTTGTCTCTGACTATAGAACCTTCAACAATATATTCTACCAAAATATTTCCTTAACAATTTATTATTCTTTTTATGATGTACTTAGTTTTTTTGTGCATATTTCCTTTAATGGTATTTTACCTATAACTTTTTTTGTATTGTCTATACTGATCTGTGCACTTAGGTATGTCATCATGAAACTATGTTATACCATCAACAATAGAACCTTCAACAATATATTCTACCATCTCTTCCTAAGATATATGTTTCCATAAATGAGAATCCTAACTCCTCCTACCTAGACATATTTCCAATAGTAAGTATATCTTGCATTGCATTGCACTTACATTGTGCTTCTTGGATGCTAGCACTCTTTCTCCTATCTTTGAATCTCTCATTCTATGGTGCACCTTGCAATGGTTGTATAGATAGGTTCATTTGAAGGCCACCATATTTCCATATGTATCTTTGTATAGCATAGATAGAGAGCTATAACATTCCTCTTGAGATGCTCTCTTTCAAGGATATTGTTGAGAATAAGGGTTTATAAAAGTGTGCCTACTTTTTGGTATACATTTTTGGTGGCCACCATGGGGCTAGAACCAAGTATCTAGCTCTATTTTCTTGCATTTTTTTAGTAGTTTGATTTTCTTACATTTTAGTTTTTTTTATTTTTTTTCATTTTTTACAACCACTTATTGGATCTAATCAAGTGGTTTTGTAGGATTTACTTTAGTTTTAAGGCCAACCCTTGTGCAGACTAATTTAAAGGCAATTTAAAACTAAGCTTTGAAATATTTGATCATATCTTCCAAACAGCTTAGGATTCTAATCTAAAATTGTTTTTGTAAGTTGGTGATGAATTAGATATGCTTTAGTCAAAAATATTAGATTTTTGTGAGTTGATTTGCATGAGTTGTAGTTTCTATTTATTTTTCATGAAAAATCATTTTTGGTCACAAATCAACAATTTCTTTGGAAAAATTTAGATTTTTGGAAAGGTCTTTGAATTATACATGGGGTTATCTCTTTATGTTTTGATGTTTTTAATTTATATGTCATATTAGGTCTCAATAAGTTGATTTGCAAAAATTGGTCTATTTTGGAAAAATGGACCCCTAGGGCACAAATTAAGAGATATCCCTAAAATTCTTGCATTTTTTGAAATCTCTTTAATTTTGACTATAGGTATCTTGTTTTCATTTTCATTTTTGGGTTCAAAATCCTTGCATACAAATCCTATCTTGTTAATTAGGTCAAAAATAAAAATTAAAAAATGGTATTTTGGTGATCGACTTGCACTTTATTTGCACAAAGTTCAATGCATTCTATGATTTTTTAGATTTTTTATGAAATCAACATGTTCAATGTAATTTATTTTAATTATCCTATTTCTTCATGATTTCATGTGCTTGATTAAAGCTAGTGAAGGCAACTTGGAGGTCAAAGGAGCAAAAAATAGAAAAATTGGAAACATGAAATCAAGGTATATGTGTTCCAAACCTTTTTATTTGCGTTGTAAATAGTGACCATTGTCTTATTTTTCATTTAAAAAAAAAAGCTTTCTCTTTTTAAACTTTTCTAGTGTATCTTCTCAACATTGAGAAAAAGGACTTAAAATCAAAAATTTAAATTTGGATTTGGGCTTAAAATTAATGCCTTTGTCTTTTAATCCTTGAGGTTTACTTATTTATATTTTCTTCTTGATTCCTTGTTAAGGAGTTTGTGGGGAACATAAATAAAGGATATTTATTTTTATGTTTATGGGTCCTTCCTATAGAAGTGATCACTCAATGGGATGACCTCATCTCCCATGTTTCAATGGAGTATAAATAGCATGGCTTGAATATAAAGATACACCTCTTGGAAGTAGTAATATTGTCAATCTTAACTAAGCCCTGAAGAAAGTTATACATTTAGCAAGTGAAAGTGGAGATTGGGTTACAATTTTCTCCCTATTCCTTAGCAATATTCTCTTTCATCTATGGATTTGGCTCTCACATACCTATGTATATCAAAGATATCCCCTAGCTGAGATTGTGCATCCTAGTAGAAACTTGAGTAGGTTGTTGGTGTGTTTGATGTTCTTGAATGTTTAAAACCTTCTCCACTTGGAACTAAAAGGGACACATCAACAAAATTTAGCCTTAGGAATTTTCCCTTTTTGTATTCTTTCATTGTGTGTTTTTATTCAATAAAAAATTCCAAAAACCCCATTAAACTTCAAAATAACAAAAAAAAAAACTCAAAACCTCAAAAAATTATTTTCTTCCAAGTGTAAACATAAATTCTAAACATTTCACTTTTGTTTCTTTCTAGGGGGATTTTTCTCATTCTATTTTCCTAGGTAAAAGCACAACTTGTGTCACTCTTGAAATGAAGGAAAAGGCTAACAAAAGTATAGTTTTTCAACTTCAACAACATAAAATTGGTATTATTATTTAGAATTTGAAAATGAAGTAAACTAATAAAATGTGTAGAAATGGATGAATTTTAGGATTTTTATTTTTAATGTGTATTTGTAATAATGATTGATATATTATCCTAATTTTTAATGATAATTTTTTATTGCTAAAATTAAGGGATCTAGTTCCCACCACAAAACAACATGGAAATAAACTTTTTCCCCTTTGATCTCAGATTATGTTATATAGATGACATATATAGTTAGATCAGTCAAAGATAAATTGGCTTTTGACCTATATTTTCTTTTTATAACAATTAAAATTTCAATTAGATTGAAATGAATAGTTTTCATCTCCCACTACATTTTTCAAAATAAATCTATTCTAACCAAAAGAAAAATTATCCATTAAAGAAGAGGATTGCCTCCTCCAGAACATCATATGCTTTTTAATTTTCTTTTAGATTTTTTACTATTTATTTTTTTCTCCAAACAAACATCTTCTTGTGTGTCAAAATACGTACTTGTAGTATTCTTTAGCTACAATATATTGTATCTAATTAAAACACTATAAACTCTATATGAGGAGATTCTTAACTTTAGGCTCTATAAAATGGTATTTATATGTTAGTAGAAAAATAATTAAAAGAAGCAAGAGTTATTAAAATATTTATTTTTTGAAATAGTTTTATTTTGTTAGTATTTGGATAGAAACTAGTATAAAGCATGCATTTAATCAACATTTTCAATTGGAAATGTGTGAGAATATGTATAAATTAGCTAGAATTAATTTATCTAGATCATATATTTGAACAAGATTCAATTTTAGATACAAATACTCAAATTTAATTGTTCTAATAAGTCAATTTAGAAGGTGATATAGGCTTTTACTTTAACTCTTCTTAACTATGTCTCTAGTTCATGAACTTTCTTAAAATGCCTCTTAGTTCTTTTCCACCTTCTTGGTCTATGGTGGCATAAAAAGACCTTATTTTTAATGAAAAGGTTACCATGATCTCTTGACTAGACTACTTGATTGGAAGATTTTTATTCACTTATTTTTTCTTATTTATCCACTTGGCTATTGGGCTTCTTGCCTAGATCTTGTCTTGAGTCGTGAGTGTTGTAAATTACTTTGACATTTTTCTTTACAAGTCACTCTTTTATTGCTACCTCTCTTAGCAAGTGAATTCTCTATCTCTGTAGTTTGGACATCAGGTTATCTTGTGTCACCTTATCATCTTTGTCTAGTCTCCTTCATGCTTGACTTTCTATCTACCACTATGGATTTTGATTTTTTCTTCTTCTAAATCTCAACTAAGTCTAGATGATTATGAGCTTCTCCATGTTGCTAAAGAGTTTTGAGACCTATAAATTGAATATATAGAATTAGAAGAGACAAATGATCCTACCAACCTTCATCTCACTAAGTGCATAATAGGAATGCATGCTAAAATTGAAAAAAATGATAGAGGGGAAGATAACATCATGACATGAATATTCCTTAAGGTCTTTACATGCCTGTGAGTCCTCTTCTTTAAGTTAATTATCTTCTTAAATATCTAAATATTCTATTCCAAGATGTCAATTATCTTCATCTTCTATATTTAAAGACCTCTCTATAGAACAAGCAAGAGTTACCTCCTTTGAGCCTATGATGAAATTCCCTGATAAACCTATCTTTGACCAATATGATGAAGACATGGATGCATGTTATATACTAGAAAGATAATATAGAGATCCTTGGATTAATTTTGAGATGACTTTTACTCCCTTTGAATATTCTTGTGATGTCATCTTTCAAGTACACCTTCATAATAAGCTCATCACATTACCTATGTCTAACTCATATAGAAACCCATTCATGGATATCGATTGTTCTTTTCATAGACATAACAATCATACTACTTTAGATTACATAGCATTGAGACATAATATTAAATATATTATTGATTAAAAGGTATTTGATATTGAAAATTATAATGACTTGTATGATGAGGATACTTCTCTTGAGAAAGATAATATTGATGAACCTATGTCTAGTGATGGTCTTCTTGACACCTCCAATTATTCCAACACATATGATCTTCCTAAGACTTCAAATCTTTCTAACATACCTCCATCAAACAAATAACCTAATGCTTTCTACATTAACTATGCATACCCTCAAGGGATACCTCTAAAAGAAACTCAAGCTAACCTTCACTTGGTTGGAAAAATTTTCCATGATACCAAGACTAAAAATCCTCAACCTTTATGTGATTCTATGGCAACTATACCCACTTCAACTATGTTAGAAACTTGTAATTGGAACAATTGTTGTTTTGTCATTGATGTCAAATCTATGGATGAGACATATTGCTACCTAATCTAAATGCCATATCTATTTGATTGATGAAGAGGATTTGAGTTACTTATAACTATAACACCTAGAGAAAATGTTGAAGTTATAAAAATAAAGTTACAATCAACATTTGTTATATAGACTTTGATAAAGCAAAGTAATTTTTTATGTTGAGGAAGCTAAGCATAGTAAAGGAAAAGGGTAAAATACTAAGGATTTTCAATTAATACTAGTGTCAATAGGGCCAAAATTAGTGTTTAGAAAATCTAGTGTTGACTAAGAATTAGCATCAACCAAGAAAGCTAGTTGATGCCAAGCTAGAAAGCTTAGACACCAACTGAGTATTTCAGTGATTGTCAAGTGACAATAAAATATTAAATTCAAAGAAATAATAAGATCAATCCAAATTATTTAATTTCTTGGGAGTTGTAAAATATATTGAAGATAAGATTGATGAGTTGAATCATTAGAATCAAGGTGATGATTAAGTAAAGACCTAACAGAAGGATTCTAGAGAATTTTTTGGAGGATGATCAAGAAGATGTATAGATACATTGAATTGAGTTAAATTTGATAGTAAACCCTAAGATCTATTGTGGATGTAGAAAATGATAAAGAAAAAATTTCCTATTTATGATTATATAGAACTAAACATTTGGTGCCCAGTCTAGCCCCAACCTATGTGGCTGTGTGTGTGTGTGTGTGTGTGTGTGTGTGTGTGTGTGTGTGTGTGTGCGTGCACGTGCATGCATGCATGCATGCATGTGCACACCTGTGTGCATGTTCAAGTTTGTATGTGAAGGAATTCATACAAAGAAAGCTTGATTAGAAATACACAAGTGAGTGTATGTGAAGCTAAAAGAGAGAGCTTGTAGATATGATGTTGTTGCTGATAAGTGAATTTGAGTAGAAGGCTTAAATGTTGGTGAGAAGAGAGGACTGATTTCTTGAAGAGTGTCCAAGAAGATCAAGGTAAAATATGGAAATGAAAGGCCTATCAGTGAACTAACATAAGGACCAAACAAAGATCTAAAACAACACATTTGAGTTGTAATCACATAGATCAAAACCTATTGTTTTCTTTCTTATCATTGTAAATAGTTTGTATTAAAATCCATTTAATTGAGGTTGACCTAATAGTTATTTGAAGACTTAATTGTTTGTGTAAATCCTTTAACAAGGTGATATTATAAATAGAATGATCAAAGTCCTCTTACAAGGCCACTCCTACCAGGGTGATTAAATCTTGTAGTTAGGTCACATTCAATAGTGTATATTGTATCCTTTAATAGGGTTAACTCCTAACAAATCTTTCTTTGAAAGAGTGAAAAAAAAGTGACATGTTACTGATGGTTTTTCACAAATTTGGTCTCCATGTAAAATTCTAGTGTTAAACTGTGGTGAATGTCTTATGAATGTTTTACATGTGATGATGTTTTGATTATGCAATGTAAGTTAAATTTTATGACAATTTTACAGTATAGATGGAGTAATAGAAGGATAAGCAAGATAACCATAATAGTGATGTGTTTAAAGTCACCACCCCCACCCCGCCAAACTCTCAGTTATTCTAAACATTGTACTGATATGTTTCTGGATTCGATTGTGTTAAGATTTTTATCATCAACGTTTCGAATCACACTACATGATCCATCATCAGGATGAAGAGCAAGAGATGAAAAAAACAATATATTGGTTTTTGCATCTCTTGCTCTTCATCCTGATGATGGATCACGTAGTGTGATTCGAAACGTTGATGGTAAAAATCTTAACACAATCAAATCCAAAAACATATCAGTACAATATAATGGATTTGGAAATTTGTTCTCTTTAATATTCTAAACATTTCTAACAAACTAGTCCTTTGCTATCTCTTCAAGATCCTATCATGTGAATCTCACATTCTCCCTTGTTCTTAGAAGTGGCTCCATGTCAAGAGGACTCTTACAAAGATAAAGCTATAGATTCCAAGAAGGATCAAGATAAGGCACCCTTTCATCTCCTTCAAGATGTCAACTTTCCATATCCAATGTCTTATCCACCTCCTAATTATGACGAATATGCCACTTCCAATACTTCAATTTGGATTATTGAAAATTGTGAGAAACTCACTATTCATATTCTATCTAAAGAAACTTGTGAATATTATAGTATCCCCTCTAGTTCTAATTATCCATATACATTTCAAGACTATGTTCAAGCTTCAATTTATCCCATCAAAGGTATTGCTCCTATCAAAGATACACATGAGTCTATTGATGGCCTTGGTCTCATTGCTCACTCCAAAGATGCTAAGATCCTTATCCACTATTCATTTGCATCTCCTACATCTATCCTTGGTCCTTATTAATTAATTCTAAAGACTTCAAACCTTCCCTCCATATTAAGACTTTATGTACCTCTGTCTCCTACTTCCAATCCTAGATCATCCTCTACTTTTCCAATCATACCTCAAGATGAACAAAGATACTCATTCTTGACAAATTTTCATTCATCCATCCATCTAAACCTATGATATCATCCTTCTTCATGCACAAGTCCCAAGTCTTTTGGAAGAAATTTGGATGCACGTAGGCATACTTTTAGTACCCCTATATCAAAACTTCAATATTTGGTTGTCCTGGTCAGTTTTCCCATAAGTTGCCTGAACTCTCTTTAAATATGTCATTGTAAAGATGAAGATCAAAGTTCTAGTGTAGATGTGAAAGTTCCTATTCCTCAATCTAGAATTAATTGCATCAGTTCAGTATTACAGATTTCCTTCTAAGAAAGAGGTATTCGTAGATAAGACCACGTTCCATGGAAAGGATGAGAGAGACTATCAGGGTAGGTCATGGGTTGCTCCTCCAAATGGTGCGAAGACTACAAATGATCACTGCTATATTCCGAAGTGTATGGATACCAAGATCAAAAATTGGGACATTTTCAACAGTGGTAAATGCATGAGGACATATATGGGTCATTCAAAGGTAGTCATAGATATATCATTTAGCAATGATGGTTCTTGGTTTTTGAATGTCGGGTATGACAGGAACATCAAGCTTCAGGACATAGAAATAGGGAAGGTGATTTCAACATTTCTCCGTGGGGAAAATTCCATATGTTGTAAAGCTTAATCCTCGAGGATACAAAGCTGTAAAATAGAGGACGATATTGTCTTTGGGAAACAAATGGAGAGAGTTAGGTATGAGTGCATACTCAAGGCCTGTGCTTTGAAGAAAGGTATTGAATCATTTGCTTATGGTGACTAAAATGTAATTGGAGAAAGAGGCATTAATTTGAGTGGTGGCCAAAAACAAAGAGTATAGCTTGCATGGGCATTATACCAAGATGTAGATATCTATCTCCTTGATGATCCTTTTAGTGTTGTTGATGCACATGCAAGCACTCACATTTTCAAGGAATGTTTTCTCAGCATTTTGAGTAAAAAGACTGTATTTTATGTAATCCATCAAGTGGAATTCCTACCAACTGCAGATCTCATTTTGGTAATGTGCGATGGAAAAATTACCCAAGATGGGAAATATAGTGATATTTTGCAGTCAAGTGTAGATTTATTAGAATTGGTTGGTGTCCATCATAAGGCTTTGGATGCCATGGATGCTAATGAAAATTCCCATCATATAGTTGCATCTTCAGAATTTGATACGGTGGTATCATAGTAAAGTTGGTCGATATGACCAAATGGCAGAAAGCTTGATCATCCAAAAGCCATTGAGGCAATCTGAATAATGATCATATCTCATATTCTTCCTTTTCTATTTTGGGGTGTTCTATATGTATTGGGTAGGAGCAGCATTATATCTTTTAGTGTAGGTGGAATTCAACAAAATGTTTGCTACATAATGGAATATGAACAAAGGCAGTGTCCAAATTGAAAAATAAGAACACATGCCTAAATCAAGTTCCCTTCCATAATATGTGCTTCAACATATGGAGAAAGCTTCAGGTTATTTGCAGAGTATGTAACATCCATACTATAGACCCGACAATTCCAAGGGAATCCGAATTTATGGTTCATCCAAAAGGAAAACCCGTGTTTGAACATAGTAATATTAGTTAAGCCATTAAATCGATTCCTCTAGAATATCAATAATTTGTTTAGATGAAGCTCAGGGCTGCGAGGAAGTCATGGGAGCTAGTGTTTAAGAGAACACATTTTTTTCAAGTAAGGTGCAATGCCTAAAGAGATGTTAGAAAGAAATAATGTTGCAGACCAGAAAGCATAGGTAGTATGGAAGTTGTGGGTCTCGTGGAAATATGAAGGAATCACTAAAATCTTATGCCCAAAAAAACCTTTATGCTTGCATGATCAATTGAACACCAGCAAATTAGAAAAGTAAGCCTCGGCACTCAAGAGAAAAGCCCGTGCAAGGATGATATCAAAGTGATCGGCCTTTGGAGAAGTATTGAAGGTGCAAGCTATTCATCAAAATGAAACTAGTCATGTAGGACATATGCAGGTGAATGGTCAAATTACAGACCCGTGAACTAGCTCTTGCAATAGCAATTCTTTGTCATAATATTTACTAAGCTCTAAGGAAATTCCTTTGGCAATGGAGATTCCGTCTTCTCAGTTTCATGGAGTTCACCACGCATCACGATCATGGAACTATTTGTTGTCGAATGTAATCATAGCTATCTTCAAGGCCATTATATATGACTAATATGATTTAGAAGGAGTCTACATCAAAGTTTCCAAAATTACTAAAAGGGAGACTGACAGCAACCATCAGATTCTAGTTAATCAAAGGAAATAGTTTTTCAAAAGATCAATGTCTTTCGCATTCCGCGACTACATTGATTAGCATACATGGGCAAAAAGTGAATTTCAATCGATCTTCACTATTAGAGCACTGACAATATGCATGAGTAGTTTGATTAGATGTCAATAATCTAGATGAGAAAAGAGTGAATTTCATAATGTTCAAAATCGATCATGATTCTTATCATAAACTCGAGACCCGTGGAATACAAGGCATTATGTGGTAGCCTAAAGCGATCATATTGAGCCTCAGGGATACCGATTAGAATAGAATATAGAGATCATTTTTAATGATTTCTCTTTATCCAACATGTGGAATTAAGACATGCATATCTGAAGGCAACCATAGTTCAATGATTAATGGAGATTTTAGTTAAGTTGCAAATCATCATATTTGATCATTGTATTGCCAAGAAAAGGAAATAATATTAAAAGGGGAATTACAAAGAAGCAGTATATATCGAATGCATGAGTTTTATTGAACATCTTCATGAGTAATGATTCATGATTGATTTTTAATCTCATTAGAGCCTTTGGAGGTCGATCTTCTTTGAAACAAAGACATTTGAAAAGATTGGTTGCAATCAGTTCTTTGGTATTCTTGAGCAAAGTGCAGGCTATTATATTTGAATGCATCATTTATTTGTTGCTATGGAGATTTTCTTTGATGGCACAGAACATGGGTGGAGGCAATGATACTCTTCATCTATTCTAGCATCTCCAAGTTATGTTGAGTAGCAAGAGGCTATTCACTTCATGTTCTCAGAGATAAATAATGTGAAGAGACATAGTCTCTATTTCCTTTTTTTTGTTTGTATTTTCAAGAGTGTTAGTTTTCAATTTCCTCAAATTATGGAAGCTGAAGCACTTTATATTCTCATGAAGGATTATGCTGGTGTGTTCTATATAAACTATTATAATCAGAGATTCTGGGTTCAGCCTTCTCTAGATACAATCAAAGAGCTAGAGTAGGAGGGGGAAAAAATTGTTGATGTATCAGACTTAATATTGCAGAGCCAATAAAGAGGATTTTATGTCAATGGTTTTCTGTTCCATTTAATTAGTCATTGCTTCTATGTGTCTTTCTTTTTCCAAATTACAAACGGAGAGAAAAGAAGTTTTATTCTTTTGTCATGAGGATATGAATTAACCACAGTAAGAAGTGCTTTGGGGTATTCAGAGAAAGATTCATTAAAATTCTATAATCATCTCATTTATTTTTCTGTTAGCATTTGTTGTAGGTTAATTAGATGCCGAGTATATGGATTCATAAGAATTGTGAGTTCTATTGCTTGGTTTATAGATAAGAAAGTTTTTCTTGCCTGGATTAAGTCATGTTTAGGCTTAATTCAGTTTGCCTCTTCTACTCTCGGGTTAAGAGAATACCCCATGTTAGTTTAGGAGAGAAACATAATTCCGTGAAAATTATTCACATAGGTAGCTGTACCTTAATTCAGAGGGAAACTAGTTATTCTCAGAAACAGTTTTCCAACTGTTGTGTAAAGTTGTTCTTCATTACAAATTGGGCAAATTAAAAGGAGAATTAGAAGAAGAACAATCTGTTTACCAACAAATTTTTGGCAACTTCGCCGGGGAAGACGAAAAAGAAGATCAGTGTTGGAGTTTTTTTCTTAGTCTTATTATTATTATCTCTGCTAGAGATTGGCGACTTGGTGTTTTAAAGAACCTTGTTGCATATTAGAGTTCGAAGAATTTAAAAGGAATCAGGCTTCCAGTCCCAACCAACTAAAGAAATAATTAATTCAAAGTTGATGGAAGGAAGTTTCTACTGAAGAAAAATAGAGGAGAAAATTCATGTTGATGTTTGCTTCCTTAGTGGTTATAGATATCTCTGCTATCTAGAGATTGGTGACTCCATTCTGGTTCTCACAATTTTGAGTAAGAGGTCTAGTGTCTACATTTTCAAATTTTATTATCTCTAACTTGTAGAGATTGGCAACTCTATTGATTAAAAAGGACCATGCCTATTAAATTGGTGAAAAGAGGGAGACTAGATCCTTCCCTTATAGAGCTTCATCACACTACCAATTCTGTATTGCACGACATGTTTGAAGCTTGGAGATAAAACATTAGTAATGGAGTAAGGATGAACCTGAGTATCAAAGAAGATCATGCAACCATGTTGTTATGGAGAAGTATATGTGCAAGATATCACCTATTGAAAGAGGTGGAAGAGAAAACAAAGTTGTTGTAGAAGTTAAAAAAAGAACTACATGTAAATGATGGTAAGATGTCAGAAGCTCTTCCAGATTACATCTCTTTAAATTTTTTAGTTTTGAGTGAACAATAAGTCAAACCATAGGTTCCTGATAAAAAACCAATAAATGAAGAGCCCATATCAACCAATAGTTTGACTTTTGGAGAACAAAAGATGCCCAGGTTCCCAAAAGCACAACTTTCAGTGGATGAGGGCATCCCCTACAGTGATAAAGAATTGGCTTCCAGAAAGAAAAGCTTAGATGCAACTAAAGTATCAAAGAAGCTTGAAGAAAATGATCAGTATGAAGACCATTTCCAGCCTGAAACATCACAAGAAGAAGAAAAGTTTTTTATTATTCCTTGCTTCTCAATAGTATTTCCTATGGAGTCATTAGTTACACCTTTAGATCCATCATTTAAGGTTGGAAATGAGACTTGTTCTCCTAATACTGAGCTTGATGCAGTAAGTATGAATCTAGAACCACTCTCAGAACTGCAAACAAAAGAATCAGTTTTGGTCCAGCATGCTAAAATCATTGAATTTGTAGAAAGCATTCCTAAGGTGGATAGAATCAATGAGCAAAATGAAGAGATCATATCAACCAATGGTTTGAATTCTGAATAGCAAGAGAAGCCTGGTTTCCCAGAAGCACAACTTCCAGCAAATGAAGACAACCTTCTCAATGATGAAGAATTGGTAAGAATAGTTGACAAAGAATTTTCTTTCATGCCTTCATTTACCTCTGATTTTAAAAGTTTTTGATTTGAAGAAAATAAAGATAAACCTTTGCATGAAGTCTCTGATGAGAATAATCATATAGTTAATGCAAAACATGAAGATTGAATTCCATTGAAAATTTTTGTGAAACTGATTTTCAAGTTGCAAAGGTTTGTAATGATACTATATTAGAATCTATGTGTCTTGAAGAAAAAGTGGAAACATGTTTTGTCAAATTAGAAAATATGATTGAAGAAATGATCAACAAAATTGAAAGAGAAATTAATGGGGATTATATTTTAAATTGTTGTCTTCCTAAAAACTATCCTAAAACAAACATGTTGGATGCATTATGCTTTAGTGGTCACCATACTAAATTTGAAGATGTAGCAATAAAAAATGTTGAAAAGGAAGGAATTGCAAAAAATAATGAGGCACTGCAACATTATGAAGAAGGTAGTGAATCCGATTATAATCCTCCCAGTATGGAATACTCTTCCATAATTAATCCAGATATTGAAGTTGTGAATTCAGATGAACATCTTGTTGTAGCAAATGAAGAAGATGTCTCAACATGGATGGATGCTATAGAAAATAAGGAATCCTTCAATTTCAACCCCATTTTGAAATCTGAAGTTGCTAATGATAAAGCCTGTGATTGGTATGATACTATTTCACTTCTAGAAGCTTTTCAATTTTTTGATTATGTTCATTCTGATTTGAAAGATGACATCTTTGCTAAGAGTTATAATGAAGTAAACGGATGTGTGTATTTTCAAGCAGTACTGCTAGAATTTTTTGAAGTTCTCCATCCTAGTTTTGATGCAGATATTTCTATTAAAAGTAATAGTATTAATAGATGTAATTAGGTTCCAGCAGTGCATTTAGAATCACTTGAATATTCTACCAGTCTAGATTTGAATATGGATATCTTCATTATAAGTGACAAGGCTAAGGAGAATAGATGCAAGTATGATTCAGTGATGTTTCTAGAGTCTAGTGAATTTTCTTCTTCTGCACAAAACATGACAGAGCATGTGAAAGATAGTATGCAGGTAAGTATAGAGGAAACAAAATTACTTGATGAGGCATGGTTGTTTGGCAAGGTTCTATGGGTTACTATGTTGCAGATAGCTTTTGGATTCAAGTTCGACAATGAAGGAGTAGCCAAAGGTCACCAATGTTGTTTCAAATTAATGGAGCATCTTCCTCTATTTAGGAAAGGTTCATACTTCCCTCTTCTTGTAAATGGTCATGTATGAATCTTTCTCTATTTTGGGTTCTGCTGGTGAGGTCTCCTCACCTTTTGTAAATAAATTTCCTTTTCAATTTTGGTATGTCTAGTGTAGCCTTTTCTTGCTTAGTTAGTAGTTTTTATTTTCTCCTACTTTGTTTCAGTCTACCCTGCTCCCCTCCACCCTCCTTGTATGCTACTTCTTATTATTTCTTTGGTCTAGACTCCGCAACCCAATGCTTAAGGCATTTTCTTGACCAGAGATGCTGGATTCTCTGTGCACCTTGCAGTACACATTCCCCAGTCAAAGCTAGTTGTAGGCACAATTTTAGTACCCCTATATCAAAACTTCAATATTTGGTTGTCCTGGTCAGTTTTCCCATAAGTTTCTTGAACTCTCTTTAAATATGTTGTTGTAAAAGATGAAGATCAAAGTTCTAGTGTAGATGTGAAAGTTCCTATTCCTCAATCCAAAATTCATTGCATCAGTTTAGTATTATAGATTTCTTTCTAAGAAATAGGTATTCGCAGATAAGACCATGTTCCATGGAAAGGAGGAGAGAGACTATCAGGGCAGGTCATGGGTTGCTCCTCCAAAAGGTGCGAAGACTACAAATCATCACTACTATATTCCCAAGCGTATGGATACCAAGATCAAAATTTGGGATGTTTTCAACAGTGGTAAATGCATGAGGACATACATGGTTCATTCAAAGGTATTCATAGATATATCATTTAGCAATGATGGTTCCAGGTTTTTGAATGTCGGGTATGACAGGAACATCAGGCTTCGAGACACAAAAACAGGGAAGGTGATCACCACTTCTTGTGGCACCTTAGATAAGTGCCATGATGAAAACCTAGGAATTAGGTATCATGCGTAATTATTCCATCTTTCTACTCTTGCCTTGACAAATTTAATCTATAATTTCCTTGAGAGTTGGTTATCTTATCTATCATTTCATTATCATGCCCTTTCTTATTTTATAGCCTCCATAAATGAGCTTCATCCTTATCATTATACACTATCGTTATCCTATCTAGTTCACCCCTTGGTCTTTATCACACAAATAAAAACATGGTTCTCATAGGCCTCTTGACATGTCTACTTGTTTTAGATTATACACTTTTATGTTATCTCACTTATTGGCTTCCACTACTTATCCTATACATTATCTCTCTTATTGTATTCCATTGTTTATCCTATATGTCATCTCTCTTATTGGATTCCACTATTCATCCTATATGATATCTTTCTTATTGGCTCTAAATTTATATCCTACATTTTATCTCCTTTCTTATCTTTCTTCACTCATTTAAAACATACTTCATATGGCTATTTTACCTTTTACCTAGTTTGGGTACTCTTGAGGAGTTTTTCCTTAAGGATCACATTCATCTTTCTCTATATATTCTTTTTAATCCATATTTTTAACCTAGCTAATCGATAAGTTCCTACACCTTACTTGAAACTAGGAACAATAATGTGATATTTCTTAAGAGCTAGTCAATCATTCCAACTGGTAAAAATCTAGAAACAAATTCTACCTGAGACCCTTGCACCTATGTCTACCAACAATATCTTTCTTTGTGCTCATTAACCTTCCATCTCACATCACTTTTTTATTTCCTATCTTGGAACTAAATCTTGTCTAGGCCTAGGGTGCATTAACTACATAACTCATCAAGGTCTCCTTGTTGTGTTGGTGTTTCTTTGGTCGCTCCCTCAAAAATATTTTCCAACACTTCCCATTGACATCAACTATTTCTCAAATTTTTTTAGATACTTAAGTTATAGTCTAGGTGTTAGCATGAATGCTAATGCTATGGGGAGCATTACAAAACATTGATATGATGTATAACTATGTTTATCATTGATGACAACATAGTAATAAGTTTGAAAAAGACTAACAAAGCAACAGACTGTGATTTTTGTATTGAGAACATTATATTACTTATCTCATGATGCATAGTTACTAGTGCATACTACATTGTGTATTTGTTACATGGGCAAGTGCGCAAAACCTAAATTGATAGTGTATGAAAGGTATGATTGATTTATAGAGAATCATATAGAAATAAAGTATTAGAAAAGCAGTTCCTATTGCATGATTGCTACAGTTTGTTACAATTGTAGTGAAGGGTTACGCAATGAACTAGAGATAGTTTACTGAATGTTGATGACGTTAGAGAGTGCGCATGTACAAAAGTCACACATGTGAAAGTTTTTGTATAACTGTGAGCCAACAACATTGATTAAATGTATATTTCATTTAATTAATGTATGATAATGAAGTGTGAAGCTGAATCAAGGATTTATTATTGAGCAAAAGGAAAGATGTTTCCCATGTTTTATAAAGTAATTCAAGAAGTGAAGACTTGTGAATTATTAAGTAGCAAAGTAGAGTGACTTACTAATGTCTGTAATTGACCTTAAGGGTTATTTTTACTGAGTTCAGAGTTCCAAATATGATTGCATGATTTGAAGGTGAAGGTGCTTGATGTACTAGTTAAAGGAAGAAGCAAAATCCTATTACACATCTATTATTTTGAAAGGAATAGTACTAAATTCAATTGGACAATGGGTTTATTGATTTGATCCTAAAGCTATTTGGATAGTGGGTTCAGCTACCTTCCACAACTCCTAACAAGGTTAGAAGCTCCTAATAGGGAGTCAAAGTCTCCTAATAGGGACTCTTGTACTAAATGTTGTAATAGACTCTTAACGGGGTCCATCCTCTAACAAGGAACATTCATATTAGTACATCATTTTGTGGGCATCATTCCCATTGGGGTTCTCCCTTTGATCAAGGGTTTCCCTAGTCAACATATCCGGTGTAATTGTTTATGTGCATCTCTTTATGGTTATTGTTTACTTTGAATGGTCAAGATTATTTAAGAGATTAAATGTTTAAATTTTCATATAACTAATTTACCTCCCCCTCTCAGTTATATTGGTGGACTATTGTTTCTAACAATTGGAATTAGAGCCTTGGGTCCTTGAAGAAAAAGTTTAACAACTTTGGAAGATCCATGGTGAATTTGTTTAGAAAGGAAATTCTAAGATTTGATGGCAAAAATTATGATAGTTGGAAGGATAAAATGAAGACTCATCTTTTGTGTGTAGTTCTAGGATGTTGGCTTGTGACCAAGGCACCTAAAAATATTGTAGAAGAAGACAATCTTGAAAGTTGTACAGAGCAAAAAAGAGAAGTATTTATGTGTAACATAAGGGCAAGAGAAGCGATATTGTCATTCTACTCGAAAGTGAGTATAGCTAGGTAAAACATCTCAAAATATCTCATGAAATTTGAAAAACCTTAGAAGCTAATTATGAGGGTGATACACATGCAAAAAGAGTTAGATTACAAAATCTATATTTCACATTCCAAGATTCTAAGATGATGGAAGATGAATCTGTAAGAACCTATATTGGTAGAATATTTGAGATTTTTTTAGGAATCACATCCCTTGGTGGAAAGAATTCTAATGATAAAGTAATGATCTTGAAAAGTCTAACACCACCCTTCAAGACAATAACACAATAATGTTACCTTATACCACAACTTTCACCAAACAAAGATTGCTTGGTAGATTGGAAGAAGAATTTGATCTAAAACAACTTGGAGAATTAGCAAAAGTTGAGACAACATTTAGTGCATTTAATATTAAACCTAGTCTAGAAAGGAACATAAAATCATAAGGAGACATTACTAGTTGTAGCAACTCTATTGAGGAAAAGATCCAAGGAGTGGCTGTTCTTATGGAAAGAGAAAAAGATGGTAAGAATATCTTTAAATGTTGGACATGTAATGAATATAGTTATTATGCATCTAAGTTTCCTAAAAGAGAAAGAAAGTATAATGGAAGTTTCAAATCTTGAAGAACTAGAAATTATTTATATGCTAATGAAGAAGAAGAGGAAGAACAATCTAATAAAAATAAAAGTGAAGATGAATTAGGATTAATAGATATAAAGGAGGATGATCTTGATAGAGAAATCAGAGAAGAAAGTGCACTAATCTCATGAGTTGAAAGGAAGGATTGTATCATTGATAGTGGTTGTTCACATCACATGATTGATGATATGAGAAAATTTGTCAAATTCAAAAGCCATGATGGAGGAATTGTTAGAGTAGGGAACAATACAGCCTGCCACATCATAGGAATTAGATCTATCACACTAGATGGTAAAATAAATACTAATGACATTTATTTTGTTGGTGGAGTAAAACATAACATGTTAAGTGTTGGATAGGTTATGGACAAAGGTTACCAATTGTAGTTTGGTAATGACACATGCATTGTCAAGAATGTTGGTACCTAATTTTCAATTTATGGTTTTGAACCTCTTTGACCCAAGGTTCAAAATAGTTCAAAGTGGTTTAAGGGTTCAAATGTTGGATACAATTGTCTAATTATGTGTTGTCTTTGATATCACACAAATTTCATATCAGTTGTTAGTTAGTGCTTACCGAACTCACTTAGTCAGCAAGATAGTTTTCCTTGTTTACTGAGCATTTTTGAAGATTACTCTACAAAGATAGTGTCTACCAAGCTCACTCAGGTGTTAAAGGAATTATGGCAAAAAGTAGTGTTAACCAAGTTCTCATGGTTAACAAAGGAAAGTTGGACAGAGTTAGTGCTAACTGAGTTCACTCAGTTGCCAAAGGATTTTTGCAAGCTCACAATTTTAACCAAGCTTCTATTGGTTAACATAGGAAATCATCTCAGAACTAGTGTTTATCAACTAGGGTTGGCTAACAAAGGATTTTGTTGTTTTGGCATGAAAATATTAATTATTTTAAGTATTGATTCTAGTTGACTATTGTAATGATTAATGGTCATTCTAATTTGTATTGAGCCGACTTGACAATCTAGATAATATAAATATAAGGTCAAGTTGTGATTTTCAAGTGCATGTACAAGTGTGTTTATTGAATTAAGAAGGAGAGAGTGAGAGTAAACTTGAAGGATAACCAAATATCCTTGTGGAGTAGAAAAGTAATATTCAATTAGGAAGGATCAAAGTTTAAGTAGAAAAGAGATCTAGATTCAGCAATTTAGTTGCATCACAATCAAGTCATTGCATTGTTACTCTCTAACCATTGTAACAGTGATCTAAAACCTCTCAACAAAGTTGGTTTAATAGCCGAGTTGTAAATCTTCTAACAAGGTGACAGTTCCATTGTATTGTTTTAAGACCTCTGGCAAGGCAAATCCTAATAGGGTGATCAAATCCTCTAACAAGGTCACACCTAACAGTGTGTTTTGTAACATTTAATAGGGTTGGCTCCTAACAACGCTCACTTCAAAAGAGTGGAAAATAGTAACTAGTTATATTGGTGGTTTTTCCCATATTGGGTTTCCACATTAAATCCTAGTGTCTCATGTGTTCATGTTATTTCTCTTATGCTTTCAAATTAATTACTCTTAATACTTTAAGATTTGCTAAAAGTAATACACACTATGCATTTATCGAGTTACAACATTTTCTGTGTGTTTACCGAGTATCAATGGCAATCAATTTTCTCAATCTAAATTTTATTACTAACATCTAAGGGATCTAGGATTTATTTTAGTGGTAACTAATTCACCCCCCCTCTTAGTTATTCTTTCTATATTTTCAACAATTGGTATCAGAGCTTTTGGTGCTTGTAGGAAAGGTTTCAAGGACGCAAACTAAAGATCAGGATGTTTTACAAGAGAGAGACTCCAAAGCTAAATAGAGACAACTTTTCAGCATGGCAGGGACTCACAAGACTTTATTTGGTCGCCATTAGTGATTCAAGTTGCAAATACCTTTATGAAGAATGCAAAACTCCTATTGGTACATTATCTATTAGATCTTGCTAAGAAAAAGAACCATAACATCATGATGATTGATATTGCATCTGCCCTCTATATGCACCCTAAAATGGTCGCCTAGACTATGGGCCCCCATTACTCAATTTACCAATTTCTCAAATTTCTTGAATCAATGGTTTGCAATATTTTATTAAATTAATTTAAATCAATTTCCTTGATCAAATTCAATTATTTCATTTCTAAGGTTGATCATTTTATCCTAAGTCTTATTTAATTAAAAGAAAATCTTCAATTTGATTAAATAAAATAAGTCCCCATTTAATTAAAAGAAAACCTCTCTTTTAATTAAATTCATCCACATTTAATTAATAAAGAGATAAACCCTTCTTTTAATTTAATTAAATATTTCCTATTTAATTAAAAGAACTTGCTCCCTTTTAATTAAATAAAATTCCCACTTAAATATCTCTTTGTGTTGAAAAAGGAAATTAACTAGATAAAAATTAAACCCACTTGAAAAGGGAAATTAAATAAATAAATAAAATTAAATAAATCTTTTTTTATTTTCTCTACACTTAAATGCACATATCTCTAAGTGGGAGTCCTCTTTTTCCTCTTTCCACATTCTTCTCAAACACTCGTCTTTTCTCATTGGTGGAATTTTGTCTCACATGGATCAAACTATATTATCCCATACTGGTTGTGAGAAGCCTCTCACCTCCATATTTTTCTTTATAAGGGAGAGCCCTCTCCTCATTTTAGACATCCAAAATTAGACATCCATTATCATGATATTGTTATGTTGTAGGTTGGGAGAGCTATTTTTGAAGAACGAGTTTGAGTACTAAAGCTTTTTGTGGAGAACTTCTATCTTCTTTTCTTTTTCTCTCTTACATCCATGGCTTCCATCATTTTCATCCTTGCATTTTCATATTAGCTTAGATCCATGTTTGCTTCCATAGATTAGGTCTTGCATTGTTATTTCCTTTCGTAGATTAGATTCTCTTTCTTACATTGTTTTGCATGGTTATCATGTAGATTAGTTGTCATCTCCATTTGAATGCATTTTGGATCTTTGAATCTCTTGTTTCATGGTGTACTTGAATGGGCACAAAATAGGTCAAACTGAGGACCTCCATTACAAACCCTTGCACTCCATGAATAGAGAGCTATGAGCCACCATTCGAGACCTCATTTTTGAGTAATCTTGAATACAATGACTCGTAGAAGTGTGCCCACATTTTAAGCATACATTTTTTATTCCCACCGTGGGGCAACCCACCTTTACTTGCTGGTTTTAGATATTTTTGGAGTTAACCCTCTTATGCAGATTTATTTGGAGACAAAAAATCCTAGATCTAAAAAGTTTGATCATATCTCCCAAATGGCTAAGTATTTTGATCTAAAATTTGTTTTAAAAAGTTGCGACATATCAAAAAAGCTTCAATCCAATTTTTAGATTTTTCCAACGTATTTTCGATTTTTTATAATTTTTTCTTTATTTTTAATGAAAAATCATTTTAAGGAGAAAATTAGTGAATGTTTTGAAAAATTCTACATTTTTGGAAAGCTCTCTAAATTCCAAATAGAGTTGGTTCTTTCTATTTTGATTTTAAAGAGCATATTAGGGCCAAATAATTTGATTTGAAAAAAATTGGTATATTTTGATAAAATGGCTCCCTAGGGCAAAAATTAAAAGATCTTTTCAAAATTCTAACATTTTTGGAAAGCTCTCTAATTTTTGATAGGGGTCTATTTTCTACATTTAAGGTTTTGGATCTGAATTCATATCATATAGGTCCAACCTTTATGACTAGGTCAAAAATTAACAAAAAAAGGACATTTAATGAATAGCTTGCATTTAGTTTTTACAATGGATCAATGCACAATGTGAGATTTCATTTGGGTTATTTGCTAATTATTATCACTTTTAAAAATAAAATTTTCAGATCTAACCCTAGTTTTGCATAAGTTGGATATATATTGCATATCTTGTGTTTGCTTGTTTTGCTTGTTGCTTTGTTCATTGTAAGTGAGCGTTCAAGTGTAAATGAAAGGTACAACAGAGAAAAGATGCATTGAAAGGATTACCATGTATTTTTTTGAATCTCTGTAATATTTGGATTTGAAAGTAAAATGAACCATCTCATATGTTTGGCTTTAGTGCTTTTACATGCTTTCATAAATTCACACTTCATTTAGTGCTTTAAAATTGGATTTAGATTTTCTTTCACACATATGTTTTTCATATAGTAATTAGGCCCTATGAACACTATTTGAGAGATCTTGAGAGACTGAGCTTCATTTTCTTGCTTTACATGTGAAGCTCCTGTTCACAACAGATCCCCTTGTAGGTAGGGAAAGATATTTGTTATTATCTCACTATTCCATTTGGATTTGTCCTCAACATCCATTAGTACTTTCTCTTTTGAGATTGGTAGTGTTTGTTGTTGAATTTTTCAAATAGTTGGTGAGGTGATTTCAAATTAGTGTGTCAAAGAATCTTATTTTCTATGTTTGGGTAAGGTGAAGAGGCTAGAGGAGTATGCTTTGTTCCCTTTTGGGCACATCAAGAACTTGGAATCCTTGAATCCAAACCAAGTCCCCATGTGGTACAACTTTGTGAGTCTTCTTTAATTAGAGAGGGTTAAACCATAGTGGACATTTCCTTTATTGGGTCAACAACATGGATGGTACCTCAAGTGGTTATAGGCATTTTTGACGTGATAGTAGCAACCACTATATAAATGTCCTTGTGGGGGAAATACTCATAGGTGTAGTCATTTTTTGGGTTGTCATATCTCCTCAATATCTCCAATTGATTAAATTATTAGAATATGTCAAAACCCTAGTGTGCAGGGATTGGATTTTTCCCACTCTAGATTGCAAAAGCTACAGAGTTGAACATTACTAAGAATCATAGTGCTACCAAATTTTTTTTTCTAGGACTATGTGCATGATTGGAATTTTTTTTTTAAACATACATAGTAGTGGTTCTAGGGATTAGATTGATACTATGACACTATTCTTGTTCATGTGCAAGGTTTCTTTGTCTCTTGCTCATTGTTTGAAGACATTTTCTTGAAATCCTTGATTTTTGTCTTGTTTGCTTGGTTCATGATTAAAAATATATTGGTACACCTAGTTGGAGATTTAAAACAAACAAAATCTATGTTCCTAAGTCAAGAATTTACAATAAAACTGCTTTATTGTCCTATTATTTCCAATCTCCCTAGGTTGATCCAGTTTAGATTAGGCCACTTACCCCATTGTTAGAAGCTTTTTTGCACCTTGGGTTATTATGCTTTGACCTCTTGAATTAGTAATCATTGAGTTCAAAAGAGACCTTGTTTGGAGTTGGTGAGTTAGAGACCATCCTTTTTGAGAAAGATATACCTTGGATTCTTTGATATTATGCTTAGAGAGTCTCAGTAATCTTTTGTCCATCCACTTTCATCAAAATTTAACTTTAATTATTTATAATTTGGGTAAATCATCCTCATGGTCCATATGTGCTAGGGTATTCAACCAAAGTTGTGGGCACCTCTATGGTAGTGTTGGTTTACACCTATTGCAATATTTTATCTTATCATTTTTATTTAGACAAGTGAGTGCTTTTACTACCCTAGTTTGATACCAAGGTTTCTTAGGGTTATTCTATCAACTAGTACCTTTTCTTTCATGTTGGTTACAAGTGTTGTTACATGTTGATCAACATTCAAATGAACTCAAATGGTATCAAATTTCACAAAATGACTTTTTGTCTTCTTTCTTCTTCATTTTCCATGTCTTTCTAATCTCCCATTTCCATTCTTCATCTTCTTCATGTCTTATTGATTCTTTTCCTCCTATTAACATATAGTCTACCTTCTTATATTCATCATTTCTCTTCTTCCATGCTTGATTCTTCCTCTTCCAGAACCATGAATCTTGACTATCTTGCTATGGACCCTTACTTGAGAGAAGATGATCTTGACCTTCTTGCTGAATTTGAAAATTGTTTTCACTCCAATAGATACATGGATGCTAACATTGCAACAAAAATGATTTTAAAAAAATGGATAAATTAGACACCTTTTCTAGGATCATACGCAAGATCACCTTACAATATCCTTCTTCTCAGCATTCTTCATCTTTGAAGTCTTACTTTGATTCTTCTAGATTTCATTTACATTCCTCATATTCCAAGTCTTACCATGATTCTTCTAAATATTATTTGTGTAGGTCTTCACCTACCTCTTCTTAATGATATCATTCTTCTTCTACTTCTACCAAGAGTCGTATTCCTCTTATTGAGACATACCATAATGAACAACATGAAAAGTCTTGTGATATGCCTATTTATAATGCCTATAGTGACAATGATTATGTTGATGATGACTATTACATTCTTGTGCATCCTAAAAGTCCTCCTAGTCCTATGATTGTGCTTAAAGGGGATGAGTCACGAAAAGATATTGATGGTAATCCATATGACTCAAATTATGAAAACAACATTGATAAATTTTGTGAACAATACCTGAATGATAAATCTGCATTTTTTGAAGAAGAGAAAGCATTTTTTTGCACTGAAATGAAAAATCAACGGCATAAGAGTTCCTCTACTAAGAACCCTCATACTAAAAACAAAGATTACACTCTTGAGCAAGATCATGTTAATATTGAACCTTTGTCTTCTGATGCTCCCCTTCCATATTTTATTTCATCCACTATCCATGCATGCCCTAAATATTTTGAGTCTCTCATATCTTCTACCAATCTTTCATCTAACAAAGATCCTAATGCTTTTTATGTGGTTCCTTATAGTTATCCTCAAAGGACACCTCTTAAAGAAACTCAAGCTAATCTTCACTTGGCTGCAAATACTTTTGATAATCCTAAACCTAAAGAACCTAAGCCTTCATGTGCTATAATGCCTACTTCACCTAGTCCTTCATCATCTATTCTATAGTCTTGTAGACGATTCCAACATGTTTTTCTCTCCTTAGGAGTGGTTTCATGTCAAGAGGACTCTAAAAATGATAAAGAAAATAATATAAAGAAAGATCAAGATCAAGAACCCTCCATGTCATCCAATTATTTTCACGATGTCTCTAGTCTATTTTATGGTTCTTTTGATCCTCTATGCCCTTCCTCATTCATTCCATGTCTTAAGTCTACTCCTAAGCAAGATCAAGCTACTATTTACACTGCTGAGCTTATTGACAATCAAAATGACCTTAATACAATTGTGCCTTCCAAAAATGATACTTCCATTAAGGTTATTAAAAATAGTTTTGTTACTTCCAATGTTGAGCCTATTGAAAATCAAGAGAAAAGGTCTACACTTATGCTATCCAAAGATGCTTGTCAAGATCAAAGTCTTCCATCTTCTTGTTCTACCACTCCATGTTCCCTTCCACTTTCTACTCTTCTTAAGTCTTCTAAAGATTCAAGTAGTCCTATCAAAGAAGTTGTTCCTATTCAAGATGTTCATGATCCTATTGAAAATCCTAATGGTCACTCTAAAGATGTTGATGTCCTTAATTGTCATATAGATGTTGATGAACTTATTGATCACCCTTTTGCATCTTCCACATCCATCCTTTGACCTCCAATGCTTCACACCTTCCTTCCATCTTGGGTCCTTATGTCCCTTCACTTTCCCCTCCCATCTCTCCTAATTCATCATCCATCTTGGGTCCTTACGTCCCTCCCTCTCCTATTCTTCCTCAAGATCAATTTAGATGCATATCCTTGAATCCTTTTCATCCACCCACTTACCTAAACTAGTCATATCATCCTTTTTCTTCCACAAGTCCCAAGTCTTTTGGAAGTAATCTAAATGTTCAATACAAGAAAAAGAATCAATTCAAGAATCCATATAAAAAAGAAGACCACCATGTCTCCTCTAATTTACATGGGCACATAAAGTCAAAAGAGATATCTAAGAAAAAAATTATAAGACAAGTATGGTTTCCAAAATCCATCATTTAAGATATTATCTCTAAATCATCAAAAAGAAATGAAAAGAGGCCTACGACTATATAGATTCCAAACTCTCTCTTGAGAGAGTATAATGTTGAACAACAATTGAAGTTGACATTCAAGCTTCCAAAGAATTCTAGTTCATCTTCTTCCAAAAGCATTCTTCTATTCCATGCACCTAAACCACAACCTCTTCTATCCACTCACCATATTCCTTAATGTATTCCTTCATTCACATTTTCTCCATCCTCTCACCACCCTTCAAGGTGTGTGTTAATGTTGATCTTTCCTTCATTTCTCTTTTTCAATCTCACTCGCTTTGCATAAAGCCATATCCACCATTTTTGTCTTCCATCTTCTTTTCCCTATCAGCATCTTTGAGCATATTATTTCAACTCCTTTGCATGTCATAATTAAAACTTTCAAGGAGCATTGTCTAAAAAGCTTGACTTCTTCCGAAAAATTCAAAAAAATTGAAAAAAACTTTTTTTTTTTTAAAGTCATGTAAAGCACATTTGGATAGGAAATGAAAAGGCCAGCATAGGATAATTCATGAAAGCATAATGTAAAAGCGGGAAAGATGCAATCCAAAGGAGCAGACATGTCAAGAGGCTTCATAGCATCATATTTTACTCTTTTTTTATGATCAAGACCAAAGGGGTAAATAGGAAATAGATAGTAAAAGACTAGAATGAATGGAGGAAAATAGATATGAAGACTAAATATGAAAGAAATGAAAACAAGATCATCATAAGATAGCTCACAAGATAGCCAAATGTTTGTGTATAGGTCTCAATTGTCAAGATCAAAGAGAGAATGGATGAAAGATGTAGAGGAATTACACATGATTCCTAATTATTAGGTTTTCGTCATGATACTTATCCAAGGTGCCACAAGGGAGTGGTTTTCACCATAGGACGAATTTATTTTTTTAATACTTTTGCTACCAAGGTACCTGATTACCAAGTTTTCACCAAGGCACAATTTTTTCCCTAGCATGGGTACTATTGAGGAGTTTTCCCTTGAGTATTTCTTCCCTTTATTCTCCTTCATTCTCTTGTCTTTCATTTCTTCCACCAGCTTGCTAATAATAACTCTTGTCCTCCACCTTGCTAGACATTGGGATTGCACGATGTGATCTTGCTTGAGAGTTTGATGCCCATTCTATCTGGGGGAATTGTATATTCTTTGTATACATTTATTGATCTTGAAAAATACAAAAAAAATGATATATTTCAAAATCCAAAAAGAATGATATATTTCAAAAATCCATAAAAATGATATATTGCAAAAATTCTAAAAATTAAAAAATGTCCTAAAAAATGATCATCTTAGTAATAAGCACTTTAATGTATCTCCAAAAAAATTATATATTCCAAAAATACAAAAAAAATCTAAAAATTCAAAATTTCAAAAAAAATAGAAAAAGTGCCTTAGTGAAAACTTGGAAACAGGCTCCTTAGTAGGAAAAATACAAAATAAATTATAAAAATTCCAGAAAAAAATATTTTAAAAAAATCCGAGTGGTGAAAACCTAGAAACGGACACTACTTGAGGCCTTTGCACCCTTGTTTCTTAGCATGCGTCCTCAACACTTAGCCTTTCTTCATCATGCCTTGTCCTTTTTGCCTTGGTTTAGAATTGGTCTTTATCTAGGGTGCATAACTATGTTAGCTTTGGTCTCTTGGATGTGTTAGTCTTTAGGACACCTCACAAATAGTGTTTTTCAACACCACACCAACTGTACTTTTTAATACAACCATTGACATCGAGTGTTTTTCAACACTTATTAGTTTGGTCTTACTTAATTTTTTCATATGATCTTCCTTACTTGCAAGCATTTGATCATTATCCTTGGAACTTAGTATTAGTTAACAGACTAAATTTTAAATGCAACACTTAATTTTTGACTTATGCCATGACCTTTTTCTTTGTGTGCTAACTATTATTGATTTTTTTTTTAATGTCCTTGTCTGATAAGTCTCTCTGGGATGCATAACTAGAGGACTTGGGGCATGGGGCTTGTTTCTATTTGTTTTCTACTTGTGGATGTGGTCTTGAAACTCTAGAGTGTCTCTTGTTGTCCCCTTGACACACTTAGGAGATTTGAAGCATCATCCTTGACTAATTTTGTACAACCATTCTTCTCGACATCCTAGCATCTATGCCTTGATGCAAGCATGGTTTTGCTACATTAAATTGGGTAAGCTAGCATCATAGTCATCTTGACCTTTATGTTTTTAATACTTATGTTAGAATCTTTCCACATTTTGATCCAATATAAATCACATTCATATTTTCATAGTTACGTTTGTGACTAGTGATGATTGTGTGATTTTTTAATGTCCTTTAATAATGGCTCAATGATGAAAAAAAGTTCTTTAACATTATATAATGAATGATGAACACAAAATCCTATGTTATAGTTGCTCTTTTGCAAGTACACTTTTGTATTTTCATGCAGCTTCATTATTATGCTTCATGATAGTTTGCATTTTTAGGCTGCATTATGAGTTTGAGAGGGTTTTCCCTTCATCTTTCTTGTGGACTTTTAATCAACTATGGTTATATTTTGATCTTCATTTCCTTATCTTCTTTCGTGATCTCAATCAAAATTTCTATCTTAAACAGTTGATTGATTTTAGAGCATTCTATTTCTTATGAATAATTTTCTTTTCTTCTTTCTATTTCTTTTCATCTCTTCCAAACTTCTATCTTCCATTTGCTTTTACCCCAACTTCTTTTCTTCTACTTCAGCTTTGGGGCATCATATTTCATGCTCGATGATCTGCCTTGGTTCTGTGATTCTTATATCTTTCATCTTACATCAAGAACTTTATCTATTGTTCGATTTGATCAAATTTATCAATTTGTTGTTTCTCCTCTATCTCATTTTGATTTTGATCACGAGGGGGCAATACCTATCAACTTCAATCCTTGATTCAATTTTACCAATTTTATCCTTTACTTTTTTAAGTCAAAATTTATTTGTATTTTTTGTCCTAATGTGTTCCTGAATCAACCACACATCTAGGTTGTTTTGTGATCCCAAATCGATCTCACACTTCAATTTCTTTCTTTGACTACATGTGTTCCCAAATCGATCATAGATTAGTCAAAGATGGGCAAATGCATGCATGCTAAAATGGTCACCTAGACTATGGGCCCCCATTATTCAATTTATCAGTTTATCAAATTTTTAGAATCAATGGTTTACAATATTTTATTAAATCAATTTCCTTCATCAAATTCAATTATTTCATATATAAGGTTGATCATTTTATCCTAAGTCTTATTTAATTAAAAGAAAAACTCTCTTTTGATTAAATAAAATAAGTCCCCATTTAATTAAAATAAAACCTCTCTTTTAATTAAATTCATCCACATTTAATTAATTAAGAGAAAAACCCCTCTTTTAATTTAATTAAATATTTCCTATTTAATTAAAAGAACTTGTTGTCTTAATATTAAATAAAATTCCCACTTAAATATCTATTTGTGATGAAAAAGGAAATTACATAAATAAAAATTAAACCCACTTGAAAAGGGAAATAAAATAAATAAATCTTTTTTTATTTTCTCTACACTTAAATGCACATATCTTTAAGGGGAGTCCTCTTTTTTCTATTTCCAATTTCTTCTCAAACACTCCTTTTTTCTCATTGGTGGAATTTGGTCTCACATGGATCAAACTCTATTATCCCATATTGGTTGGGAGAAGCCTCTCACCTCTATATTTTCTTTTATAAGGGAGAGCCCTCTCATCATTTTAGACATCCACAATTAGACATCTATTAGTATGTTATTGTTATGCTATAGGTTTAGAGACCAATTTTTGAAGAAGGAATTTGAGTACTAAAGCTTTTTGTGGAGAACTTCTATCTTCTTGTCTTAATCTCTCTTGCATCCATGGCTTCCATCATGAGGTTTCATCCTTGCATTTTCATATTAGCTTAGATCCATGTTTGCTTCCATAGATTAGGTCTTGCATTGTTATTTCCTTTCATAGATTAGATTTCTTTTCTTGCATTGTTTCACATTTTTATCATGCAGATTAGTTTTCATCTCCATTTGCATGCATTTTGGACCCTTGAATCTCTTGTTTCATGGTGTACTTGCATGGGCACAAACTAGGTCAAACTGAGGGCATCTATTACAAACCCTTGCACTCCATGAATAGAGAACTATAAGCCACCATTTGAGACCTCATTTTTGAGTAATCTTGGATACAATGACTCATAAAAGTGTGCCCATATTTTAGGTATACATCCTTAGCTATGATGAATTTGATGAGATCAAAGAGTATAAAATTTTTTTTCATATGTGGAACCAGCTAAAGGATATCTATGGTGGTGATGACAGTGTAAGGAGAGCCACAACAGAAAGCCTTAGAGGACAGTTTGATCAGATGAGAATGAGAGAAGATGAAAATGTTTCCAAATATGTAGAAAGAATCAAAGCTAGTGTCAATGTAATTAGAGCTTCTGGAGGAGAAATCAAGGAAGAAAATATTGTAAGTGAAGTCCTCAAAAAATTGCTTCCTATATATGCAATTAGAGTATCTGCTATTCAAGAAAAGAGGTGTAATCCAAATCAAAAGTTAAATTTGGATGTCTTAGTAGGAACATTGATAGCTTTTGAGCTAGACAACTTTGACAATTATGTTCTAACTTCCAAAAATATTGAATCTACATTTGAGGCCAAACTTTCACTCAAAGAAAAAGGCAAGAAAATTAAGGACATTCAGTTAGAAAGTGAAGAGGAAATAGAGGAAAGTTTTGATAGTGATCTTGAAGTTATTGAAGCTTTACTTGCAAAGAAATATTTCAGAAGAAGAGGAAAGTACAAAGGTAAGGTTCCTTTAATTTGCTTTCCATGTGAAGAAATTGGTTATATTGCTGCTAGGTGCCCAAACAAAGAAAGAAATGATGAGAAGAAGATCCACAAGTACAAACGTAAGAAGGAATCCAAAAGTCACAAATCCTTCAAAGAAAAAGGTAAGAAGACTTGTTTTAGGGCTCAAGATTCTGATAATAGTGAAGATGAGATAGTATATATTGCTATAAAAGATGAATCTGATGAAGAAGAAGATAAGATGGCACTTTTATCTCATGTCAATAAAAATGATACATGAATCATAGATAGTGGATCTTCACATCATACGACTGGAGACAAAACAAAATTTGAACACTTTGAACACTATGATGGAGGTAATGTGAGCTTTGGAAACAATAAACATTGTTGCATAAAAGGGAAAGGTTACATATCCTTAACCAATGATCTTGTATATGACAATGCCTATTGGGTTGAAAGATTGAAACATAATTTTTTAAGTACAGCATAGCTAATCAACATTGGATTCAAGGTAGAATTCATGCATGGCAAGGAAAGATTGTTGGATGACAAAGGGAATCTGATTGGATCAGGTAAACAAACAAGAGATAACCTATTTTATCTTGATCTTGGTAATTGCTCATTTTTTTTACTCAAATGGAAGAAAGTTGGTTATGGCATAGAAGACTATGTCATGTAAACTTTGATAATATTGTCAAGATAAGAAAATTTAGAAAAGTAAGAGGTATCCCTAGTTTGAAGAAACTAGATGTTGGATTATGCAAAAATTGTTAGATTGGCAAAATGGGAAGGACTAGTTTTAAGAGAAAAAGCTATCAATCTGAAGATGTCTTGGAAATTGTACATACTAACCTATGTGGACTCATTGGAATAGAAGGATGTAGTGGAGAAAAATTATTTATTCTTTTTGTTGATGACTATTCTAGAATGATGATTGTTATGTATCTAAGAGAAAAGTTAGAAGTATTTGAGAAATTCAAATAGTATTTGGCAAGAGTAGAGAAGGAAATAGGGAAAATATTGAAATACTTAAGATTAGACAGAGGTGGTGAACTCATCTCCAATGAATTCAATAAATTTTGCATGGAAAGAGGGATTAAAAGATAGGTATTAGCCCCTGGTACTCCTAAGAAAAATGGAATAGCTGAAAGAAGAAATAGATCCATCATGGATTGTGCAAGTACTCTAATGATTGAAAAGAATGTTGCTATCAAATATTGGAAGGAAGCCATCAGCACTATAGTTCATACTTAGAATTGAGTTCAGTTGAAGAAGAACCCACATAAGACTCCCTATGAATTATGGTATGGCTACAAAGCATTTGTAAGTTACCTAAAAGTATTTACAGTAAATGTTATATCTTGAAAGAGTCTAGAAAATGAAAGTTTGACGTGAAGGGTATATTCTTAGGATATTCTTGTAGAAGTAAAGCATATAAATGTTTGAATTTTTCTATTCATAAAATCATAGAAAGTGCACATGTGAGAATTGATAAGTTTGTAGAAATGACTAAAGAATAAAGAAAAAGGGAACCAAAAGATTACAAAAGATTTGTTTGCTTCAAACCTGATACATTTCTAGACACATCTAATTATAAGGAGACTTCACCTCTCAAGTCTGCCTCAGCTACCAAGTTACAAGAAGTTCAAACCAAGTAACATTCTAAAGCTACTTAGCTAATGCCTACTGAGTCTAAATGACTTGAACCAAAAATTTAGATTCAAAATAAAGACACTGCAATTCATTCTGAAGGCAAAGAACCTATATTGGCCAAGTATGTCAGAAGACACCATGCACCTGATCAAATTATTGGAGATAAATTAGAAGGTACTATGACAAGAAACAAACTAAAAGGTACATGTTTACTTGCTGATTTTGAACCTAGAAGTGTGAAGGATGCTATAGAAAATGAAAGTTGGATTGAGGCAATGAATGAAGAAATAGAATAGATAGAAAAGAAAAAAACTTGGACCCTTGTACCTAGACCTAAAGATAAAATTGTGATTGGAACAAAATGGGTATTCATAAATAAGCTGAATGAAGATGGAAAAGTATTAAGAAACAAAGCTAGACTAGTGTGCAAAGGCTATTCTCAAGAAGAAGGAATTGATTATGGTGAGACTTTTGCTCCTGTTGCAAGATTAGAAGTTGTTAGGACCCTACTTGCATATGCTACTCACAAAGGATTCAAAGTATATTAGATGGATGTTAAATCTATATTTCTCAATGGTATTCTTGATGAAGAAGTCTACATTGAACAACTAGAAGGTTTTGTCGATCCAAACAAAAGGAACATTGTCTACAAATTACACAAAGCACTATATGGTTTGAAACAAGCTCCTAGAGCATGGTATGAAAGGTTACATAACTACCTTATATAGATTGGTTTTCAGAGAACTAATGATAATACTAGTTTGTATATCATGGAAGGATGAGATAACAAGATTGTATTGGCAGAGATATTTGTGGATGATACTCTATTTATAGGGAATGATGATCTATGCAAAGAATTTTTAGAATAGATGAATAAAGAGTTTGAAATGTTCATGTTTGGTGAGATAAAATTCTTTGTTGAATTTCAAATACATCAGAACAAGAATTGTATCTACATTACCCAATCCAAGTATGTAAAAGAAATACACATGCAGTTTGGTATGGAAGATTCTAAACCATTTGGAATCCCCATTTGCACTAGACTAAAGCTCACAAAATATGATGACTCCAAAGAGGTAGATCAAACCTTATATAGATTAATGATTGAGAAATTACAGTATGTTATTCACACAAGGTCTGATATTGCTTTAGTAGTTGGGATAGTGACAAGATTCTCAGCTAAACCTAGAGAAAATTATATGATGGCAATCAAAAGAATCTTGAGATATTTGAAAGGCATTGAAGACTATGGTTTATGGTACAAACTTGGAGGAAACTTAGACCTAAAGGTATTCACTAATGCTGATTGGGAAAGAAATCTTGATGAAAAAAAAAGTACAAGTGGTGAAGCTTTCTTTCTTGGTAAAAGGTTGGTATCTTGGACAAGCAAGAAGCAAAACTACACATCCCAATCTATAGCAGAAGTAGAGTATGTTGTAGCAATAGTGAATTATTGAGATCAAAGAACCAACTGTCATGTATTGTGATAGCACTAGTGCAATTAACATATCAAAGAACCTAATGATGTATTCCAAAACTAAGAACATTGCTATAAAATATCATTTTGTCAGAGAATTGGTGCAAGACAAAAAAATTAGATTGGAATATGTCCATACAAAAGAATAGATTTCACACATATTCACCAAGCCATTACCTAAGGATGCATTCCTATATCTAAGAGGTAAGTTAGGGGTCATTCCCCTATTTGAAACTCACTAAATATAATTTTAATGATGAATCAATAGGAACCAAGTTGAAGATCAATTAGTTGATGCAACATAGTCAAGAGAATATTGCATATGAATTAGTACTCAAGGTGCATTGATACTAATTTGGTATGTGTTGTCTTTGGCATGTGTTGTCAAAGAGGGAGAAGATTACTATCATATCTTTCTATAAAAAAAAATTCATTTCAAGAGGGAGAAATTATGTAATTCCATCATAGAGTGAGATTACTACATGAAAGAAGAAGTCTTTTGATGAAATATCTAAGAGGGAGAAACTTTCAATCAGAGAAAGTCTTGTTCTCAAATTTTATTGTGTTATGACATATTGTTTTGCCATCAATGCCAAAGAGAGAGATTCTTGTATACAATTTTCTAATTGTGTGTTGTCTTTGATGTCACACAAATGTCATATCAGTTGTCAATTAGTGCTTATCAAGTTCACTTGGTTAGCAAGATAGTTTTCCTTGTCTACTGAGCATTCCTAAAGATTACTCTGTGAAGACAATATCTATTGAGCTCACTTAGATATCAAAGGAATTATGGAAAAAAGTAGTGTTAACCAAGTTCTCGTGGTTAACAAAGGAAAGTTGGATAGAGTCAGTGCTAACCAAGTTCACTCAGTTGCCAAAGGATTTTTGCAAGTTCGCAGTGTTAACCGAGCTTCTATTGGTTAACATAGGAAATCATCTTAGAACTAGTATTTACTAAGCAGGATTGACTAATAAAGAATTTATTTATTTTTGGTATGAAAAGCTTAATTATTTTAAGTATTGATTCTAGCTAACTATGGTAATGATTAGTGGTCACTCTAATTTGTATTGAGCCAACTTGACAATCTGGATGATATAAATATAAGGTCAAGTTGTGATTTTCAAGTGTGTGTGCAAGTGTGTTTATTGAACTAAGAAGGAGAGAGTGAGAGAAAACTTGAAGGATAAGCAGATATTCTTGTGGAGTAGAAAAGTAATATTTGATCAAGAAGGATCAAAGTTTAAGTAGAAAAGAGATCTAGATTCAACAATTTAGTTGCCTCACAATTAGGTTATTTCATTGTTCCTCTCTAACCATTGTAGTAGTGATCCAAAATCTCTTAACATAGTTGGTTTAACAACTAGTTGTAAATCCTTTAACAAGGTCACAGTTCCATTGAATTTTTTTAAGACCCCTTGCAAGGCCACTCCTAATAGGGTGATCAAATCCTCTAACAAGGTCACACCTAACAGTGTGTTTTGTAGCCTTTAACAGGGTTGGCTCCTAATAGGTCTCACTTTAGAAGAGTGAAAAACAATGACTAGTTACATTGGTGTTTTTTTTTTCCCATATTGGGTTTCCACATTAAATCCTAATGTCTCGTGTGTTCATTTTATTTCTCTTATGCTTGAAAATTAATTATTTTTAATGTTTTAAGATTTGTTAAAAGTAATAAACACTCTACATTTAGCAAGTTACAAAATTTTCTATGTGTTTATCAAGTATCAACAACAATCAGTTTTCTCAGTCTAAATTTTATTGTTGACATCTAAGGGATCTGGGATTTATTTTAGTGGTAACTGATTCACCCCCCTCTTAGTTACTCCTATATTTCCAACATCAAATTTGTTCAAAATCAAAAAGGTTGGTGGACTTAGAAAGGTGCAAAATCCATGTTTAGTTTAAAACCTGAATTCAATCTTGATTCATAATCTAGGTGTAGATTTTGTCAGTTCAATAATTTCAAGAAAGTGCAAACTAAGGCTGTGAAGATCTGGTCTAGTTCAAAAACTCAATATTGTGAGACCTCTATTGATTTCTTTCCATAATTAAGTCCTAGATTTTATTCAAAAATCACAACATGCTAATTCAAAATGGCCCTTCATGAAATCCAATTTGCATTCATTATATGCTTGGGCATACACCAGTGATTTATGTGATATTTTGACATAATGTCAAAGGAAGTCTTTTAAAGGATACTAAAATCATGCTTTTCTCATCAAAATAGAAGTTTGAAATGAGCATCATGTCTAAGAAGAAGGGATGATACTCAGAGAATTTGAAAGGGTTGGATAGAGCCAAGTGTATGCGGGCTTATTCAAGAATTCAAGAACATGTATACCACATGTCTATTGATATGAAGCTCTACATCAATCCAAAATGGGTCACATATATTAACACAAGGGGAGGAACTTCTAGCAAAGCATATGTGTCCATGAACCTGATTGTCAATCAAATGCCTTCCTCATAAAAGATGACTATCATTATATAAAGAACCCAATGCATAGGAGTCTATCAGATGAAACTACCTATCAATTGAGAGAACATTGAGTGGAATTTTGTGTGTAGATTGGAAAATGCATATAATAGTAGTGTTCATGAACATGTGTCAATTGTTTAGTAGTTTGGCCCAATCTTGTGAAGATTTCATTCCCCCAAGCTCGAGAATAGTATATGCAGTCCCATTACTCCATGCAAGAAACTTGATGGCGTGCAATAAATGTAGGGGAATGAAGGGACTATGGATCAGTCCCCATTCACACTAAGGAAGAGGCTCTATAGCTAGGGAACCACTTGATAGTATGTCTTGGTGTTTCTCGAGTGAATTCCATGTGGAGAGTAGAGGAGGCAGTTAGTAGTTTGATAAAGGTTTGAAGTGGGAATGTAGGAAGAGAAACTGGCCTGAGTCTTTAACCTACAGACAATGAAGAAGGAGGCTATTCATAAAATAATATCAATGTAATGATTACAATAAGGCTGACCCAATAATCATCCCATGAAAATCTTATGGAGTGGCTCATCTTGGCATGACACAGACAATACATGACTAAATGCAACTTCATACTGACATATATATATATATATATATATATATATATATATATATATATATATATATATATATATATGGTAATTTCTAGCGAGACCCAACTCTTGTGGTTGAAAAACATCAAACATGGTGTTTGAAAGGAAAATGAATGAGCTCGGATTTTATTGGTAGGAGACACCAAATTCAGAGTCAGTAGGTATTTTTTGAGTTTTACACTAGTGTATGATAATTGGTGATAAATAACACTTTCAAGAAAGGTCACAAACTCGTTATGATGTCTCAGAGTTGGCATTAAGAGTAGAGATGTTACAAAACAATGCCCATGCCATTGAAATCTATTACAATAAGTGAGTGGGAGAAAATAATGAAATGTTTTGAGCATGGTCTTGATGAAGAGCCTCATAGATAGTGACATATTTAGTAGAGGAATCACAGTGTGTTAAAACAATTGATGGTCAATATACTGCTAAGTATAGAGGCTTGAGTAGGTGCTAGTATGTAGATGATATTAGGAATAAGAATGGCTCTACCAAACCCGATTCAAAAAGAAAGGAAATTTGGTAAATATTTGGGCTAAGAGTATGAAGGAGACTTGTTTCATTATAATAAAGCTTCAGGAGATAAAATATCAGCTTCACATTTTAATAATGTTTGAGCCATATAAGCCAAAAATTATATGGCTAATTAAAAACTCGATGGATGACAAAAGAAACATATCATGGAATTCAAAAGCATAATGAGGGGGTTATTCTAAGAAGCAATTACCATAGCTGACTTGAGATGTTATTTATTACAAAGACTCAGATTTGTGAGAGGTTCCACTTCTTCTTTCCTAATTTTAGACTTTGTGCTATAGTAGGAAGGGAGAGTTTTTCCAGATTATTCAATTCTTTGGAGGGAGAGAAAGCAGACTTTAGTGTTGTAGGAAAGCAGAGCTTGTGTTTTTCTAAACTGTGTTAGGGACAGGAATAAATTTTGATTTCTATGTAATGTAAGGGAAGAAATTTCTATTTTCTTCTAGACAGTGATTTAGATGCATATGTGTAATTATGTATATGTTATCTTTTACACCTTAGAGAAAGGGAGATTTGAAGATAATTGCACATCAAAGCTTTGATTTTGGGACAATTTCTTTCCACTGATCATGATCTTTGCATAGCTTTTGGTTTTCTTTAATATGCATTTTAATGTCACTACTTTTTTATTATGTTATCATTTCAAGATATCTTTAAAATCTATGATTCTTCACTTTCTCAAGGGAATGGAATATTCATTCTTTGATTTTTTTCTCTTTTTAATGCATCATCTAGGAAAATGAACTTTGTGTCATTTCCTATTCTTTTATTTTCAATTACTTAGTTTTTGCATCTATTTTATGTTTACAAGTAGATGTTTGTAGACCTTTTGTGCTTTTAGGTTAAAATCATTCATATTTGTAGTGTAGTTGATTCATTGTATATCCTACATGGGGAGCTATACCCAATGAAATTTAAAGGAAGGTTATCAATCCAATGATGACCTATCCAACTATTAGTTTTGATTTAGTCCTCTTATCTAGGCATTTAGAGTTAATTTGTATGTAGTTTCTTCGAAGACAATTTGTTCACTAACAAAGAAAAAGGAAGGAAAACTACTTGGTACTGGCACAAGAACAAGAGGTAATGTATTTTAGTTAAACTCTACTAAAATAACATGTTTGGTAGCTAAAGTTGACAATAGTTGGTTATGGCATAGAAGATTTTGTCACATTAAGTTTGATAACATTGTAAAAGACAATAATATGCTTGTTGTGAGAGATTTACCTAAGATCACTAAGACCACTGACATTATTTGTAAGGAATGTATCTTGGCTAAGCAGAAGAAGGTCTCATTTACTAGAAAACAATTTGGCACTACACAAAAGCTGCAATTGGTTTAGACAGATTTGAGTGGTATTACAACAATAAGAAGATTCTATGGAGAAAGGTATTTTATGATTTTTGTTGATGATTTTACTAGAATGATGTGGGTAGATTTTATTAAGGAAAAATCAAAAGCATTTGATAAATTCAACATATTCAAGAACAAAGTAGAGAATGAATCTGGAGTTAAAATCAAAAGCTTAAGATCTAATAGAGGAGGAGAATCTACTTCTAGAGAATTCAATATCTACTATGAAGAGCATGCAATTAGGAGATAGCTATCTTCACTCCATACACCTGAGCAGAATGGGTTTGCTAAAAGAAGAAACAAATCAATTGCTAAAGTAGAAAGAGCTATGTTATTCGAGAATGATGTACCAAAAAACTTTTGGAGAGTAGTCAACATAGTAGTATACACACTAAAAAGAGTATAGATTAGAAAAGGTATGGAGAAAACACCTTATGAGTTATGGTTTGGTCACTCACCATCAGTCATATATTTAAGAATATTTGGAAGAAAATGCTACATCAAAAGAGATGATGATATCTATAAGTTTGATCCAAGAAGTGATGAATGTAAACACCTAAATTTGATTACACCACTTTAGTAATCCTATTTAGTTATCTCTAAAGGCATCATTAATTAAATTTTTATTTAATTAATCCTTTGCCATCCCTAGTTGATTAATTTAATTAATCATCTATAGTCCTAATTGATAAATCAAATAACCTATTATTTATCAATTAAATCCTTTTCTCCTATCTAATTCCAAAAATCCCCATTTATTAAATAAATCTATTTGATAAATAAAATCCTCAAATCTAAAAACCCCTAACTTATCCCTAATCCTCCATTTAGCCTAATCCACCCCATTCACCCATATTAACCAAGCTTAGCCACTAACTCACCCACCCTCATTAATGTCATCCACTTGCACATCTCTAACATTCCTAATCTAATCCTAAACCCAAGCCTAATCCACCCCTTAATGATGTCACATTCCCTAAACAAGTTTAAGACTTTCCATCTAAGCTCTCCATCCCTCTACCCCTTGGCCTATAAATTGAATCCCATCCCAAGCCATTTCATCAACAATCTTTGAGCTAAAGTTACCATGCTATTTTGAGAACCAAAGCCATCAATCTTACCCTTATAATGCCAAATTGAGAGCTCACAAAGCTACCAATTTGCCATTACCCACCTCCATTGAAGCACCTTTTGAGCATCTTGAGCATACATCCACATCAAAAGGACACATCTACAGAATCAAGAAAGCATGGAGTGTTTTCTCTTGTGAGATTTGCACTTTTTGTTTGCTTTTCTTTGTCTAAACATATATGTGAATTTAATTTTGGTTTGTGAATGTTTACTTTATTTGTTAATGTTCTTTGCATACTAAATTTTTTTCTACATTTTGGCATGCCCGTGGGACCCCACTATTGGTCATTTAATCATCAATTTCTATCTATATGTTGTTTTTCTAACAATCTAATGCTTCTTGTTGTTTGAGTGAGTTGTAGGGTGTTTTTCTTGTTTTTTCAGGTTAAAGAACGCACTTAGGAAGAAGACATACCCTCAAAAAATCTGAAAATAACAAAAAAAAAAAATTTAATTCTGAAAAAAAATTCGCATTTTTCAGCTTTTTTTTGCGTAGTGTCGTCTCTGCAGTTTGGCGTCTGCGCCTGCAAACTATTGTCTCCGCCAGCTACTCTATCATCTCCGCAACCAAATTGTCATCTGCGCAGATCAGTGCCTCTATCGGCTACTCTGTCATCTCCACAACCTGAACTGTCGTCTCCGTTGCTGCCATCATCTCGACAGATTAGCGTCTCCGTAGATCAGCATCTCTGCAATTTGGCGTCTATGCCTGATGAACTGTCATCTTCACCTGTCTCTATTGCACACATAGGAAAAACAACAAAAAAAGAAAAAAAAAAAAATTATAGTTAAGCTCTCATTTTTGAAGATTTTGGGTAACTAACTAAATTGCTTTTTTTTTGTCTCATTGCAAGTTGGAGCACATATGGAACCACTAACCATGTTTCTTGCAGGTTCTCATGTTGCTAAAAAATGAACTTGAATGGTTAAACACATTTTCCATTGAATAAATTTTGCTCAAAACACACTCTTGAATGCCATGGATTAAAATCAATTTTTCTTGGAATGCATGCTTAAAACAACAAATCCAATCTTGAATGTCAAGGATCAATTAACCATTGCAATATCAAACACTTCATTTGGAGCTTCTAAAATTGAACAAAACAAATCTCTCTTTCAAATGCAATTTAGGTAAAGTTTGATTTTTGGACAATTAAGAAACTTTGTTAAGTTAAATACAAATTTGCAAGAATCAATTTGAGTAGTTCCTTCGACTCACCTCTTTTCTAATCACCCATCAATTCAACCATTGGTTACAATCTCAGCGCCATTTATGGGGATGGGTCTACTTGAAAAAGGTGTTAAATTTTCCACAATCTAACTAACTCACTTGGTCTTTGAACATTTGCTTTAACTTTATCAAATTTCTTAAATGACCAAAACTCTAGATTAAATCGATCACACTTCAAGTTTGGGCACTAAAATTGAACAACAACTGACGTGGAGAGCCTCCGGGCATGCACTTGAAATCGAATCTCACACACTTTTGTTTTGGGCTTAAAACAAACTCACACTCAATCTTGAATGCCTTAAAGAAAATTAATCGATACTTGATGTGGAGGGCCTCCAGGCGCACGAGTTTGCTTTTGTTGACCCTAACTCTTCTTATTGTTTTCATTCTTCGATCGATTTATTTTTGTTGGCACTTCAAGTTGGAATTGAACATTGTCTCTTAAACATGAGTGCTTGCAAAGTCTAGATTAGCACACATAAGAGTCAGTTGGTAAAAGAACAAGCATGTTTTTTAGCCCAAGGTCATCCAAGTCTTCTCTCCCCTTGTCGTCTTTCGAGGCCATCTTGGGTGCATAAGATTAGGATCCAAAACCTTGTTTCTTTTTAGGAGGCCTACTTGGGGATTTCATCACCCCTTGGATGACATCAACTCCAGCATTTCGGCGGAGTATAAGAATTGGGAGGTGAATCGAAAGACACCTCTCTTGGGATCAAGATTTTGTCATTTGGGCTAAGCCTCAAGGAACTTTATACCCTTGAGAAGTGAAAGAGAAGAAGTGGATTACCGCTTCTCTCAGCTGTGTGACATCTTTTTGGTCTCATCTATGGATTTGGGCCTCACGTACATTGCGTATATCGAGGACTCCCTAGCTAAACCAACTGTTAGCCTTGCAAAAAATGTTTTAGGGTGTTAATGTGTTTGGAGTGACTGATCGAAACATTTAGAACATACACACTCCTTGGTGCAAGTATCACATTCTGAGAACCACAAACTTCTATCTGGGTGTTCCTATCTATTTCTTGATTTTATTTTACTTGTTGAATGAATGTTTTCCAAACTTGGTCAATCCTAGCTTAGGGCACACTTAGCATAGTCACTGCCTATTTTAGAAGTTGAACGAGTCGAAGCCAAACAACTGAGATCTCTCAAAGCCAAGCAAATTTAGGAATTTATGTCAGAACAACCCAAATCCAAATAGAAGTTTCACAAGGTCAAACTCAAGCCATCTCTAGCACACCAAGAACTTTGAGCCAAGAGAAAAGAAATAACACCAAGCCCACGAATTTCCAAACTCCACAAAGTAGAGGACAAAGCTACCGACGAAGCACTTCAAGAGGCCTGGTTAGAGCGCACCATAAAATTTAGCCAACATTCAAGAGTTAATCCTGCCTATGCCTTACCAACTAGGCATGATTTCTATGATTAAACACCCTTGTTTATCCACATCTTCTTGGATAAGCTTCACTTTAGAGTCATCTTTGTAGAAAAGCCAGCCATCTTAGATTATCCCCTTAAGCATTATTAGCTCATCCATCTCATTTAAAATCAAACCATCTAGCCAGCAATCCAAAATCTTCACATCCAAGCCTTCAAAATTTGTTGTCACCTTGCCAAAAGTTTGCCATTCTTAAAATCTTCCAAATCCACCAATCTCACCAAGGTTATCCCTTTGACAGAGCTTTGTCTAGGGTAATCTAGCTTTGTCACTTGTTATCCCTCATCACCTTGAGCTAAGGTTGGGATCCACAAGTGGTCAATCTCATGTTCTTCCTAAAGGATCATCAGTCTATCCTTAAGTTGACACAATCACCACCAAGCTTGCACATAGGAAAGAAAACCTTTTGTGCTTTGGCAACATATCTTTGAAGTTAGAATCCCCAACCCAATCCTCCTTAGGTTTTGTCATATAACGTTGCCTCAACCTAGGAAACCATTTGCATAGAAAAGCCTTCCCCCCTTTTGCATCCACCAGCATTTGTTGCATCTCATCCCTAGGAACATTCTACATCTTCATGCCACCCGTCACTCGCTTAGCCAAGAAGAAAGAAACAATTGAGCCCTATCATTTGGATCGAATAGCATCACCCCCCTTGAGTACTCAGCCATCCTTCAGCCTAGAGAAAGCTATGCCATCACCTATTGACATTGAAGCTTTCATGAACCAACCAGGAAATACAGTATCGATAAAGGCCATTATAGACAAGAACAAAGAGACAATCATGGCTAATTTTCGAAGGGAAAATGTAGGAACCTTTGACTTTGGAAGACCCCCTCCATTATCAGATCCATCTCATCCATTTTTTGGGCAGCTGCCACCACCCATAGGCTCTTATGATCCAAATTATCCTCAATATATGCCAAAAGAAGAGCCTCCAGCCAATCGATATGATCCAACAAACCCAAACATACCATCATCCACCCAAGTTGAAATCTCCATGCCACAAGCCAACCCAGCCACCACCACTCCATCCTTGGTTCATACCTCTCCGCTCCAAAACCCCTTTTCCCAAAACACCTCACCATTTACCCCCTTCACTATTGCTGCTGTTGCTCCCCAACCCAACCTTCCCAATCCACCCCTCTCCCAAATCAGTGCTAGCATCTTTGGCCAACATACAATAGGGATGCCACCCATGGGGCCAAGTAATCAACCTTTCATCACCCCCAACTTTTTCACCACAACCCAAAGCACAATCCCATCATTTCCATTAGGTCTTGGGAGCTCAATACCATCAGCCACAAATCCACAAGCTACTACCCTCACTCCAAAAAGCTATCAAATCCCACAAGCTACTGCCAATTTTTTGCCAAGCTTGCAAGTGACCCTAGCTCCCGCCCCCACTCTACCAAGCTTCCAAATCCAGACACAAAGCTATCAAACCCCATCAGTTCCATTCCCAAGCTTTCAATTCCCATCACCTCCACCACCAACTAATCCATTACCCCCTATTACCAACTACTTTTCAATGCCACTCCTGGGAGGTAATCCACCACCCCAGCCAACCACCAATTATTTGCAGATACCATCCCAAATGGGGGCACAACCCACATATATTGGTCAAACCCCACAAGCCCCCTGATCCTTTCCCCAAGCCTCACAACCATCTTATACCTTACCCCTACAAAGCAATTCATTTATCCCATAGCCAGCTTATGTTACTCAATCCCAACCTCAAATCCCATATCAATAGCAAGCCTCGCAGCACATGCAGCAATATGCACCACCTCCCCCCCAGCAACTCGTCATCCACCATGCAGTTGCCTGAACAATGTACAATCCCTATCAGAAAATCCCTCATAGCCATCCATATTCAGTGGCCCCATCTAGTGCATACCTACCTCAAGGCACTCCTACATTGGGGGCACCCCAACCATCACCTATCAATTCAGAATGGGAGCAAATGAAGACAGCTCTGAAAGCCATCCAAGAAGGGAATGATCCGAAGACATTCAAGTTTGAGAATGTGTGTCCTTACCCTTTTGACAGAGCCATTACCATGACACCATTTCCCAAACACTTTGAGGTACCCAAATTTGACAAATTCAGAGGAAAAGGAGACCCTATCACACATATCAAAGAATTTTACATGCACTTCCAGGACATGGCATACAATGATGTCTTCCTCTTGCACCTTTTTCCCAAAAGCTTGGCTGGACCAGCTCTTGAATGGTTTTAAAGAATCCCCTATGGCACAATTAGAAAATTTTCTAAATTATCTGAGGCATTCGTAGCCCAATATGCCCATCTTGTTGAAACAGAGCTATCAATAGTTGATCTTGTCCACACCAAGCAAAAAGGTGGAGAAAGCCTTGCCGAATTCCTACAAAGATGGCAAACCCTTACCACCCACATATCTTACACCTTGCCAGAACACCATGTGGTGAAAATGTTTATTGATAATGCCCATCCTAGTTTGGCTCACCACATGACCATGAACTATCTACAGACCTATAAGGATATCAAAGAGAAAGGAATGATCCTTGAGCAAGGACTCATTAAAGATGGTGTGGTCAAGATTTACAAAGAGGCCAACCAAAATCAATCACATTCCAATGACAAGTCTAGGTATTGGAACAAAAACAAGCATGTTTCAACAAATGGGGTTACTGACACTAGACATGTGAATATTGTTGGTCCTTCTCAAAACCAGTCTAACCCACCATATCAAACAAACAACCAACAAGCTATCAATTACCAACAATAGAATAACCAAAGCTATCAAAACCACAATACAAGACCCAACTTTCAATGGTCTAACAATCAAGCTAATGCCATCAATGTAGCTGCAGGGCAAAAACCCAGATTCCAACCTACACCTAGAAACTATACGTCCCTTGGTGAGCCATTGGACGTCATTTTTGAGAAATTGGCTAAGGAAAACCCCATCAAATTTCCTCCTACCTAGGAAATTGATCCAAGCCAATCCAAAGATGCATGGTACAAAGAAAATGAGTATTGCAAGTTCCATAGGGTAAATGGTCACACCACCCTCAGATGCAGGACCTCATTGATCAGAAAGAAATCACTTTTGGTGCCCGAACCTCTCCCAATGCAGGCTTACAAATTTATCAAAATGCTTTTCCTCCACACAACAACCAAAATCCTGGAAAAGAACCTATCCAAAACAACACTAACAACCGTCAGCCAAACCAACAGCATGGGAAGAACAATGACCACACTTCAACCTATATAGAATATGGTAGCCTTATAGGTTGTATATTTAAGAAAGAGCCTTTTGTCAATGTTATCAATATTCGAGGACCAAAAAATGAGTGTGTAGTCACCACTCGAAGAGCACGATTTAACATCAAAGGCCCACCAGTTTCATCAGCACCATCAACTCCATCAAAAAGCCGGTACAATATCTTAGAACACCTTGGGAACATGCCAGCCCAAATCTCCATTTTAGACCTTCTCCACACTAGTCCTGTGTACAAAGACATCCTTAACAATGCTCTCATAGAATCCCGTGTCTTTTTTGATATCAATGCTACTGATTTTCGTAATCTTGTGGACACCTTTCATCCTCATGTGCCCTATCTTTCAAACCCACCGACATACCCATGGTCGAGCCAGATCACACTCTTCTGCTTCGCATAGCCATCATGGTATCCAATTTTTCCGTGAAAAGAGTAATGATAGATAATGGATCGACCTTGAATATTTGCACCCTAAAATTCATAAAACAAGCTGGTTATATTGAGGCAGATATGATCAATGAAGTTATCACCATCAAAGCTTATGACAACTTGGAAAGAACCATAGAGGGGACTATTTTGCTACCAATCAAGGTTGGGCCGGTCATCCAAGAGACAGTTTGCCATGTTGTTGATCTAAACCTAACATTTAACATCCTCCTTAGTCACCCATGGATTCACGCTATGAAGGCCGTTCTATCCACCTACCATCAGTGCATCAAATTTCCGCATTAGGGCACTGAGGTGACCATCCACACCGATCCAGAACCCTTTGCTTACTGCAATGTGGTTGAAGCTTCATATACAAACCATTTCCCTAGAATAGACATCAGCACAGCCATCGCCAGCTCATCCCACACTTTTTATGATGCACAAACCATCCTTGCCTCCACCCTATCTACCATAAAGATTAACAACAAAGGTTGTGGAGAATATAGTCTATCAGATGCGTTTGCTATGAGAGTAATCCCATTTGATCCACATACCCATGGACAGCCGACATATCACAAAGGTAAGGAGATTCCATCTCCTCGATACAAACAGTTTGGCTCAACAACCTTTATATCCTCAAAAATCCCTCTTCATGAAGAGCTCACTCCAGATATCAACAATTGGTTACATAAGGATGCACCTCCAAGAAATCAAGCATGCCTTGATAACTTTAGCTAGATGTATCCCCAAGAACATAAACTCATCACTAAAAAATGGAACGATCAAGGAGGTGGACTAGGACCAGAAGAAAGGGGCATGCAATGTCCCATCAAAGCACATGAGTGGGAAACAAAGTCAAGTCTTGGCTTTGGCATACCCACAATTGGGGGCACCAATGAGAATGGTCATGCTTTTTTGAACATCCATCGCAACCTTTTCGAAATCAAAGACATTCCTGAGGAAGTTGAAAAGAGATCCTACGACGATATCTCAGACCAAATCTTCCTAGGGGATTCTATTCTCCGAGAACTATCCATCCATCTCATTGACCTGCTACTCGCTCACCCACAAATCATAGACTGGGACCAACCAAGCGTCATACACATTGATGAGTTCGCATCAGAGGAAGTGCTTCTAAGATTCATGGGAGCTGAAACACCTCACAAACAGACAAAGCCAGATTCTGCCTATATCTATAAGCTAGATCCCAAGGGGTATTTTGGAGAAAATCCCCAACCTAGTTCCGATACACCCAAAACTGGAACTAAGGTGAATCTAGGACTCGCTAAGGCAATGAAGAGAACCCCTCAACAAGAAAATCTAGAGCCACAAGAAGAACATGAGGATTTAGTATTGCCTCCTCAAGATAATCGACTAGAGGTGTCTTCTATTCTAATTGAGGATCCTCAAGAAGTCAACATCGGTTCTTTAGAGATCCCTAGACTTGTTCACATTGTTACATCCCTATCACAAGACCAAGCTGACCTCCTCTTTGAGGTCTTAAGAGAAAACATTGGCCAATTTGCATGGTCATATCAAGACATGCCAGGACTTGATCCAAAGCTTGTAGTTCATCATCTTGCAGTCGATCCAAAGATCAAGCCTGTCAAACAAAAGCTTAGAAAAATGCACCCCAAGGTGGCATTACTCATCAAAGCTGAATTAGAAAGAATGTTAGCTGCTAAGGTTATCCGACCTATCGACTACTTAGAGTGGATCTTCAACATGGTCCCTATCACTAAGCCTTCCGATGACATCATAATTTGCACTGATTTCAGAGATCTTAACAAAGCTTATCCAAAGGATGATTTTCCCTTGCCCAACATAGATATGATTATAGATCTTACAGCTGGACATGAAATTTTGTCCCTTATGGATGGATTTTCTGGGTATAATCAGATCAAGATTGCAGAAGAGGATCAACATAAGACAGCATTCACTACCCCCTGGGGAACCTTTTGCTACACCATGATGCCTTTTGGCCTAAAGAATGCTGGGGCTACCTATCAAAGAGCAATGACAACCATTTTCCATGATCTTATCCATAGCATTTTGGAAGATTATGTGGATGATATCCTAGTCAAATCTCACACCTTCATGGATCATCTTGCTGACCTAGAGAAAGTCTTTGATAGGTTAGCCCAATATCATCTCATGCTAAATCCCAAGAAGTGTGTCTTTGGGGTCACATCTGGCAGCTTCTAGGCTTTATAGTCTCTAGACGAGGTATAGAGATCGACCCCAAGAAGGTCAAGGCTATCTTAGACATGCCTCCTCCCTAGACACTGTGACAGCTTCGCTCTCTTCAAGGAAAGCTCCAATCCATTCGGTGCTTCATCTCCCAGCTTGCAGATAAGTGTACACCATTTTCACATTTACTAAAGAAGGATGAGAACTTCAAGTGGGATCCTTTATGTCAGCGCAACTTTGATCAGCTCAAGCAGTATCTCACCAATCCCCCTATCTTGGTTCCACCAGTTCTTGGTCGTCTCTTGATCTTATACATATCAGCAACACCTACTGCTCTAGGGGCACTTCTACCACAGCTTGATGACTACGACAGAGAAAGAGCCATCTACTATATCAGTAGAACCCTAGTTGGTTATGAACTCAATCATACTCCTATGGAAAAAGCTTGTTTGGCAGTTGTTTTCTCAACTCAAAAGCTTCGCCACTACATGCTAAGTCATGCCATCCAACTAGTCTCCAAAATTGATCCTCTCAAGTATATGTTCTCTAGAACAACACTCACAGGACAGCTAGCAAAATGGGTTATGCTACTAAGTGAGTTTGACATCTAGTATGTGGACAGAAAGGCAATCAAAGGGCAAGCTATAGAAAATCACCCAGTTGATGCACCTCTAATAGATGCATGTCCTTTGATCACAAAATTTCCAGATGAGCATATCTGTCTAATTGAAGAACACCCCCCATGGAAACTTTATTTTGATGGCTCATACACCTCTCATGGATTAGGGGCAGGAATATTGTTGGTTACACCTCAAGGAGATTACATTTCAAAATCCTTCAAGCTACAATTCCCTAGCACCAACAATATAGCAGAATATGAAGCTCTTGTAGCAGGATTAAAGATAGTTGCACAATGGAATATCACTGAGTTACAAGTCTTTGGTGATTCTCAACTCATCATCAAGCAAGTCCTAAATGAATATCAAACCAAAGATGAAAAGCTATTACCCTACAAAGAGCTAGTTGATCAACTGACCCAGCATTTTACAAAGCTTCAGTTTACACAAGTGCCACGAATGCAGAATAAGGCAACAGATGCCATGGCCACTATTGGCTCGCTCTTGGAAATTATCCAAGAAGCTACACAGTATGAGTTTTTAGTTGAGGAGCTCCTCACACCTGCCTATACGAATGAGGATTCAAACTGTGTTTGTATCTTGGTTGGTCCCCAATCCCCTTGGTACCATGAAATTCACGCTTACCTTAACGATGGTATCATATCCCCTCACCTCACATGCACCCAACGCCAGAACCTTATTCGAAAATCATCCTGCTATGTCATCATAGCCAATACCCTATATCGTCAGGGTTATCATGATACTCTCTCTCGATGTTTAGATGAAAATGAGGCCACAATGGCATTGAAAGAAGTACATTCCAGACTTTGTGGTGCCCACATGAGTGGTATTGTCCTAGCACGACAAATCCTTAGAGCAGGCTACTATTGGCCTACCATTGAAGAAGACTCCTGTGACTTTGTTAGAAAGTGTCTCCCATGTCAGCAGCATGCAAATCTTGTGCATGCTCCAGCACAAGATCTATAGCCTATTGCACCACCTTGTCCTTTCTCTTGTTGGGGCCTTGATCTAGTTGGAACTATCACACCTCTCTGATCTGATGGACATAAATGGATAATAATAGCTACAGACTATTTCACTAAGTGGGTGGAAGTAGTCCCCCTAGTCTCAGCTACAAGAGTTTAGGTCTCCAAGTTCATCTTGTACCACATTGTTTGCCGCTTCGGCATCCCATCCACCATCTTCATTGACCATGGAGGTAACTTTGAAAATCTCAACATGGAAGAATTATGCACTTCCTTGCGCATCCATCACCTCTTTTCTAGCCCATATTTCCCACAAGGTAACGGCCAGGTAGAGGCAACTAACAAAACCCTCCTCAAAATCCTAAAGAAAGTTGTCAATGATTTCGGTCGTGATTGGCACCTACAAATAAATCTAGCCCTATGGACCTATCGAACCTCCTTTCGTACATCAACAAGAACAACTCCATACTCCCTAGTCTATCGTGCCAAAGTGGTATTATCTATAGAAGTTGAACTTCCCTCACTACACATATCTTTGTGAGGGCAAATCTCAGATGAAGAATACAGAGTAGCTCTGCTCACCCAGCTAGATCTCTTAGACAAGAAGAGACAAAAAGTCTATGACCATCTCATAGTGTACCAAACTCATCTCAAAAGGAATTTCAACAAGAAGGTGCTCCCATGACACTTTCAGCCAGGTGACATGGTTCTCAAAGAAAATATGAAAGTCCAAGTAGATTGAGAAAAGAAAGGCAAGTTTGAACCTACATGGCTTGGTCCCTATGTGGTTACCGCCTCCTTTGGCTATGGAGCCTATCAATTATCTACACCAGAAGGAGAACTCTTGAATGATCCCATTAACATCATTCATCTCAAGAAGTTCTATGCTTGAAGATCCTTGGTATACCCAGCTTTTGAAAAATAAAAATAAAAAATAGTAAAGAGAAATAAGCATCCAATGTTGAAAACTTGGCAATTCAAGCACCTTGGATAGGTACCTTGGTGAAAACCTGGTAATTTAGGTGCCTTGTGTACTAAAGACTAATCCATTACCTATCACTATCCTATCCCTCATCCATCCACCCACCATCCCATAACACACCTGCTTGTTCCCCTGGTCTTCCAACCAAATATCCAAAATCTAATGGAGCTTGTAAATACCTCTTGTACAACTTGTAAATCTTGTACCAAAGCCTGTATTATACCTTGTAAATTGTGTACCATACCTTGTATATCTGAATCTTGTCCAAATCTTGTATCACATTCCAACTTGTAAATAATCTTGTATCCTATCACATGCACACAAAGAACCTCATTTTCACTTAAGCTTTTCGCAAACCATCTACCTATCCGCCTATCAGCTATTACAGACATCCCACCCTTCACGACCATTTCCATCTCACAAAAACCAAAACATGAAAAAACTTGTACATTTGTAACATATCTTGGTCCATTAGCTTGTACATCCTATTTAGCTTAGCACCATTGTATCTATCCAACGTTCGTGTCAGTCCATCCTTGATCAACATCTTGCACACATCGCACATCTTGGTTAGCTATTCCAATGCATCCTTTAGCTAGATTTCCTGTCACCAAAGTGTTATCCTTCTTAGTTTAGCTTGCCAGACGCATCACTCATCCAATTCCACTAGCTTAGGTGCTCTCCGATAGGTCCTTGTAGGATATAGCTTTCCTCATGTCTGATCTTGGTCCGTTAGTACCTCATCCTACCCATCTCAGTGGCAAATAGTTCTCTTTTGGATTTTTTCTTTCTTTTGATTTGGGATCTTTCCTTTTGGGTCTTGAAATATCTTTTCCAAGCAATCTCCTTGTTCCCTCCTCAAGGTTGCCACAATCTTCCATATCATGGTATGCTGCAAATGGGGCAATTAGAGCGTAAGGTCTTGATCATGTCTTTTGCTTGTTTTATTTTTTTGCTTGAGGGTTACCCGGTGTCATTTCCATGCTGCTTCCTCTAGGATTCATGTGTGATACTGGGGCAATCCTTGCGTGTTTGTTTCGAGTCAGTTCGTTAGTCCTCTAGACGGTTGGTGAAAAGGCCTTGACATTCTTGGTAACCTTGGAAATTAACCAACAGTCCTATAGAAAATATAGTGCTCAACTACATGGTGGTACTTCTCTTTGAAGTATCCCCCCACTCAAAAAAGGCTTCAATGGATTCCTTTCATCTCCATTATCCCCCATCCATATCTAGCACCTATCCTAGCTTATGCATCACTATCTCTTTGAATCACTCCTCATGCTTAGCTTTAGGTATCCACAATCCTAGTCTTAGGGATCCACCAATCAAATCAATCCACCAAGCCTCATTTTTTGAGATCCACAATCCTAGTCTTAGGGATCCACCAATCAAATCAATCCACCAAGCCTCATTTTTTGAGATCCACAATCCTAGTCCTAGGGATCTCCGAAACCCATCTTCCGCCAATCTGACTCTTTGAAATCCTGTTGCATCAGCTTTATCATTCCATCATCCATCTCCCTACCATGGATTATTTTTATAGTGCTCCGCTCCTCCATCCTGCCCCCAATCCTAGAAAGTCTTAAGCTTGCTTTACTATTGTGCCTCTGATTTCCCTTTATCATTCTCCCATAGTGAGAGTTTGAGCTAATTCAGCCCCTCCTCTTAGCCAATTTGAGTCTCCTTGCTCATCTCAGATTCTTGTACTTTTCAAGAAGCCGTCGAGCCTCATTTCTCTCTTCACCACCTTCTTGAGGGGGCATCATCTAAGTCTAGTCTCTCTTCTTCTTATCTGAGACTGGGGCAACCTCGTTGCTAAAACATCTTCCTCATGTCGTCTTCATTCAAACTTCTTTGAAATATTGTTGTCTCAACACTATGTCAAAGAGGGGCAAAATGTAGACACCTAAATTTGATTACACCACTTTAGTAATCCTATTTAGTTATCTCTAAAGGCATCATTAATTAAATTTTTATTTAATTAATCCTTTGCCATCCCTAGTTGATTAATTTAATTAATCATCTATAGTCCTAATTGATAAATCAAATAACCTATTATTTATCAATTAAATCCTTTTCTCCTATCTAATTCCAAAAATCCCCATTTATTAAATAAATCTATTTGATAAATAAAATCCTCAAATCTAAAAACCCCTAACTTATCCCTAATCCTCCATTTAGCCTAATCCACCCCATCCACCCATATTAACCAAGCTTAGCCACTAACTCACCCACCCTCATTAATGACATCCACTTGCACATCTCTAACATTCCTAATCTAATCCTAAACCCAAGCCTAATCCACCCCTTAATGATGTCACATTCCCTAAACAAGTTTAAGACTTTCCTAAACCAAACCAAAGTCCCCCCTCAAAAATCCCAACCACCAAGTCATGAGTGCTCTTACAAACCATAAAAGACTCTTACAAGCCCACTCATGACTCTTACATCCATCTTCCACACTCTTCCCTCTTCCACACTCATTTCTCTTACATCTCTCTTACATACTCAACCCCACTCATCATGCCTTTAACCAACCCTTTACCCTACCCTCTCAAACTCATCCTCCTTGTGACAAGTGTCACCTTCCCATTGGTGCTAAACAAGCACAATCCATGTGCTCCCCTTTGAGTGCATCTTAGCCCTCCTTAACCATCTCCCCATCCTTGCATCTAAGCCCTCCATCCCTCTACCCCTTGGCCCATAAATTGAATCCCATCCCAATCCATTTCATCAACAATCTTTGAGCTAAAGTTACCATGCTATTTTGAGAACCAAAGCCATCAATCTTACCCTTATAATTCCAAATTGAGAGCTCACAAACCTACCAATTTTCCATTACCCACCTCCATTGAAGCACCTTTTGAGCATCTTGAGCATACATCCACATCAAAAGGACACATCTACAGAATCAAGAAAACATGGAGTGTTTTCTCTTGTGGGGTTTGCACTTTTTGTTTTCTTTTCTTTGTTTAAACATATATGTGAATTTAGTTTTGGTTTGTGAATGTTTACTTTATTTGTTAATGTTCTTTACATACTAAATTTTGTTCTGCAATGAAGGTATGTTTCTTGGCTATTAGTTAAAAACTAAAGCTTACAGAGGTTTTAACTATAGAACAAAAAGTATAGTAGAGTGTGCAAATGTGAGAATAGATGAAAATTTTGGCACCAAAGAAAAGATGATGGATGGTAACTCCAATGGAGATGATTACTCTGGGATGACCAATAGGTGTAATGAACTATTTCTCAAGACTAGCAATGACTTGCAGAATAGTATACAAACTGAATAAGTAAGAGAAGAATAGAACATAGTACCTAAAATAAGAGTTTAAGCAGAAACTCCTACCCCAAATAAGAATATGATAAGAAATCATCCTACTGATCAGATAAAAGGAAGTAAAGAAAAAGGAGTAATGACAAGAAGCAAAATCAATGAAGAACTATACCTAATATCTCAAGTAGAACCAAAAAGCATAGATGAAGAAATCAAGTATGATCACTGGATAAAACCAATCAAGGAAGAACTTCAATAGATAATCAAAAAATGACACATGGGAATTGGTTCCTAGATCCAAGGAAAAAAAATGTGATTGGTACAAAATGGGTATTCAGAAATAAAATGAATGAACAAGGAGAAGCAATAAGAAACAAAGCAAGACTAGTATGGAAAGGCTACTCTCAGTAAGAAGGAATTGACTGAGGAAACATAGACTCCTATAGCAAGAATGGAAGTATTCATAATGTTCTTGGCATATGTGGCAAATAAAAATTTCAAGGTATATTAGATGGATGTTAAGTTAGCATTCTCTAATAGAGAACTTGAAGAAGAAGTTTACATTGAGGAACCAGAAGGTTTTCCTTTGAGAGAAGAGAAGGATATGGTTTGCAAAGTAAAGAAATCCGTGTATGGATTAAAGTAAGCACCTAGGACCTGGTATGCAAAGTTAGATAAATACTTAGCAAAACTTGGATTTGCTAAAGGAATAGCAGATAGCAACTTGTACTTGAAAAAAATAGAAGATGGTTTGTAAATAATCATTATATTTGTTGATGATATCATTTTTGGAGGAAATGATGAAGCTAGTAACAAATTCTCAGAAGATATGAAGAATGAGTTTGAGATGAGCATGATAAGAGAAATGAAATTTTTCTTAGGATTACAAATTGTTCAAAATGAAGAGGGAATATTTATTTCTCAAACAAAGTATTTGAAAGATTTGCTAAAAAGATTTGGACTAGAAAATTGTAAACCTATTTGAACTCCTATAGTAACTAGTCACAACTTATCAAGCAAGGATGACACACCTATTGTTGAACAAAAGAAGTACAAATCTATGATTGGAGGATTGCAGTATCTGACTCATAGCAAATCTAATATACCAAAATTGTGGAAAGATTTTAGACTGATCCTAAAGAATATCACTATGTAGCTAGTAAAAAGGATATTTAGATATCTGAAAGGGACATCTAATTATGGCATTTGGTATGACAAAAGTAATGACTTTACTCTTTGCATTTATACTAATTGGGCTGGAGATATGGATGATAGATAAAGCTTTCTTGGTGGAAGATTGGTTTCTTGGTTCAGCATGAAGCAAGATTGCACCTCATAAAGCACTGCAGAGGCAGAATATGTTGCAATAACAAACAATTGTAATCAAGTTATATGGATGAAGGAGATGATGAAGGATATTGGAATTACATTCAATGAACCTATTATCATTTACTGTGATAACACAAGTATGGTTAAAATGTCTAAGAATCATGTTTTGCATTATAAGACTAAGCACATTGCTATGAAGTATCATGTATTGAAAGAGAAAGTTGTAGAGAAAGAAATCAAACTAGAGTACATTAACACCAGGGAACAAATTGAAGACATTTTCACAAAGGCCTTACCAAAGGATATGTTGAGTACCTAAGAGGTTGCTTCGAGTTATGCCCCTACCTATTTTAGAATAAAAGATGCAAAATTTCATCAGTCCAAGGAATAGAGCACTATTGATAGACTAGACTAAATGCTAATGCTTCCTAGATGGGGTAGTATTTGTGATGAACAAAGTCAGCAAAGGATTCTTGGTAATTGGTAATTAGTATACAATAGTATCTTTAGACACTTGAGTTGTTTATGGACTTATAAACAAAGTTGTAAAGCAAAAAACTAGATTGTGGTCATGCTATTCAAGAAAATTGAACCATTTGTGTACTATCTTTGACATTGATGTCAATGAGGGAGAAGTATTGCAATAAGGTATTTGCATGAAGTAAGATTTTATTGATGAAGAGGCTTTGAAAAGACTTGTTGGTATTCTTGGAACTAGATGTTTTTCATCTATGTTACCATCAACGCCAAAGGGGGAGATTGTTACCATGAATGATGATGCTATGGGGGAGCATTACAAAACATTGATATGATGTATAACTATGTTTTTCATTGATGAAAACATAGTAATAAGTTTTTAAAAGACTAAAAAAGTAGTAGACTATGATATTTGTATTGAAAACATTATATTATTTACCTGGTGAGGTGCAGTTACTAGTGTATACTACATTGTGTATTTGTTACATGGGCAAGTGTGCATAACCTGAATTGACAGTGTACAAAAGATATGATTGATCTATAGAGAACTATATAGAAATAGAGTATCAAGAAAGTAGTTCCTATTGTATGATTGCTATAGTTTTTTACAATTTCAAAGAAGGGTTGCAATAGTTTACTGATAATTGATGACATCTGAGAGTGCACATGTACAAAAGTTGTATGTGTGAAAGTTTGTGTATAACTATGAGCCAATAACATTGATTAAATGTGTATTTCATTTAATTAATGTATGATGATGAAGTGTGAAGCCAACTCAAGGATTTATTATTGAGCATGGTATAAAGGAAAGATGTTTCCCATGTTTTATAAAGTAAGTGAAGAAGTGAAGACTTGAAAATTATTAAATAATAAAGATGAGTGACTTACTAATATGTGTAAGTGACCTTAAGGGTTATTATTACTGAGTTTTGAGTTCTAGATCTGATTACATGATTTGAAGGTGAAGGTGTCTGACGTACTAGATAGAGGAAGAAGCAAAAGGCTATTACACATCTATTATTCTAAAAGGAATACTACTAAGGTCAATTTGATAGTGGGTTCATTGATCTAATCCTAAAGTTGTTTGGACAGTGGGTTCAACTACCTTCCACAACTCCTTACAGGGTTGGAGTCTCCTAATAGGGACTCTTGTACTAAATGTTGTAATAGATTCCTAACAGGATCCATCATCTAACAAAGAACATTCATATTAGCACATCATTTTGTGGGCATCATTCCCACTAGGGTTTTCCCTCTAATCAAGGGTTTCCCTAGTCAACATATCTGGTGTAATTGTTTATTTGCATCTCTTTATGGTTGTTTACTTTGAATGGTCAAGATTTTTTAAGAGGTTAAATGTTTAAATTTTCATATAACTAATTCACCCTCATAGTTATATTGGTGGACTATTGTTTCTAACACTAGGATGTTGTGATATTTCTCATCGGTAGACTTGAGTCCTAAAGAGACAATCATGTGACTTTCACATATGCATGTAGACACTACGACTGGCTGATAATTTTTGGCTTTATTTTAATTGGTCAATTTTCTATGATGGTTTCTTTACTTAGTTTTCCCTTAGTAATAGTCACTTGAGGATTCCATGGACTAGAGGATTGGAGGCACAGGCCATGTTTTCTTTTTCTTTCTCAATGTGGGTATACCTTGTTGATCTTAAGTGACTTGAGCATCTTTCTTGTCCTACTTGACACTTAGGATATTCAAGGCATCATCCTTGATTTATTTTACAAGTGTGTGCTTATTCTCATCTTGACATTTTATGTCTCAATGCAAGCATAATATTTCTACACTAAACTTACGAAATCTAATTGTACCATCCTATCTTTTATGTTTTTGATGCTTAGGTTGCGTTCCCCAACTCTTATCTGATATAGATCATATTCATATCCTCATATTTTACTAGTGATTATTTTATTATCCTTTGATGTCCCTAATAAGGATTGATGATATAAACTAGGACATGCCTATATAACCCTTGCAATTTCACCTTGCATAGCTTTTTCATTTTAAATGTTGAGAGAGTCTTCTTTATCTTTTGTGGTCATATCAGCTAACTACATTCATCTCCTTATGCTTCTTCTCAATCATGTCTTATACTTCCCTTTAGCCCTATCAGGTTAATGCTTATTTAATTCTTGTTATCATAACCGAATAATCTAATGATCACATCTATATACCCTTTTGGACCCCTTGTATAACCTTTTGATCCTATTTTGACCTAAATTTTGAATTCCTCATATTTGTGTGAGAATTGCACCCCTACTTAATTTTGATGTCCTAGATCTATTTTTGGTATCAAAATCAAAATCCACATTCATCTAGCTAATAAAAATCATGTTTTATCATTTCTATTCCCTTTTTCTCTGCTCTTTTGTTCTATTTCATTTCATTTCATCTTTCTTCTTCACTTTAAGATAATTTTGATGCTCTATCTTTCTTTGCAAAGGTTAGTCAAACTGGGGCGTATCTTTAGTACTTGGTGGTCATTGTTTTCCTCTTAATCACTTATCTACCATCATATACATTTATTTTTCTTGGTTTGATCAAATCTCACTCACTTCTACATTTCCTCTATCTCATTTCAATTTTGATCATGAGGGGGTGGGAATATTCTATCATTGTTGCAATTTTTTTTCTTTTGTGGCTATCTATTTTCTCTTGATTCATCTATTTTCTTTTCTTGACATATTAGTGCTTGTCTCCTGCAATGGTATTGTCTATTTCTCTTTCTTAGTGCTCAATTTTGGTACTAATAGACTATGCATTCAAGATCTTCTATCTCTTTGTGCTTCATTCTTCAAAGTTAGGTCTCCTTGTTAGTTGTTGTCTTTATATCTTAATTCTTTGACTTAATATAGTCCTAGATTGATCACACATTATTCAAAGATGAGAAAATGTAATCAGCCAAAAATGGTCATCTAGACTATGAGCCCCCTTCTAGCCTTTTTGCATAATTTTTCTATTGATTATCTTTGATCAAATCCTTAAAAAAATATTTATTTAATTATAACCTATGGTCTAACCACCTTATCCTAATTTTTTTATTTAATTAAAAGAATCTTCTCCCTTTTAATCAATTAAAGTCCCCCAAATTCCCTTATCCTAAGTGTGCACACATAAATGATTATTCCTATTTTAAAAATAAAAGGGAAAATCATTTTTTTATCTACACATGAATGCACAAATTTCTATGTGAGAAAAATATTCTATTTGTAAAATGACTTCAATTATCCTCCATGCATCGTTTCCCTCTTAAATTCAACCATTGATCTTGATTAGGTGAGTTGTGTGTACATGTGGATCACTCAAGATAATTCTCCATCCTTTCTTAAGTCTCTTTTGCCTCTTAATCTCAGCCATTCTTTTACCTTTAAAAATGGGGTCCCTTGCCTCATTCTCCAACCCTTATGCTTTGTACTAACATTATTCTATAGGGATCTTGGTGACTTTAGACCATTGAGGAATTGGACCATTTTTGAACTCTTTTATTATTGCTCTCATTCTACTTGCATTATGACATTCTTAGCTTAATTGTCTTAATGGTCTAGAATAGTTCACATAACATAAGTAGGAAGGATTGTAACTCTTCATATTTTTTTTACTTAGCTTCCATTTTATATTTCCTGCTAGTATAACTTGCATTGCATTTAAATTGTATTGTTATTCTTGGATGCTAGCACTCTTGCTCAAATCTTTGAATCTCTTATTCTATGGTTCTCCTTTCAAGGGATGCATAGCTAGGTTCATTTGAGATCCACCATACTTCTATGTGCACCTTTGCACATCATAAATAGAGAGCTATAAGCCACCTCTTGAGATGCTCTCTTTTCTAGGGATTCATGAGAATAAGGTTTTATAGAAGTGTGTCTAAATTTTGGTATATAAGGGGGTACAAGATCACCCCACAAGAATTCACACAATAGAGCTAGAAAATTTTTTAAAAATCATCCAAAAAAACATATAAACTACTCTTAGGATGCTAAAGCAATTCTAACTAAGGGAGGTGGATCCTAACAATCATGAAAATCCCATACATCAGCAGGGTTGGAGGATGGCTCAAGATGATCCTACCATTCATTAGCATCAACAAACTTTTCTTTATCTTATTCTTCCTCCTTCTTGGGAGGTGAGATTGTTAGTTCCAATCAAGGGAATAACCACTTAAGATTAGTACAAGACAAAAACCAACCAAAGGTAGTAGGAGAATTAGGAGGAGAAACCATGGAGAGGAAGATAGCTGGTATGAAATATCCCAAACACCATTAGGAGAGTGGCAAAGAGAATGGAATGCAACATTTTAGAGTGGTGGGTTGAGGAGCTACAACCCCAGTGATAATGACATGGTGGAGTCTGATCTGTCAAAGTGGAATCTATCAGCAATCAAATGATCATACAAAGAGCATTTCCCTAGTGATTAAAGAACTCCTATAGATGGGCCACCTTAAGAGATACCTTGTTCTCTTGTAAATTCATCACATTATTATTGTTGGATACAATTATTCAATTGTATGATGTCTTTGATGTTACATAAATGTCAAGTATATACCGAGCAATCAATATCTGCCAAGATCACTCAGTCACCAAATGAAAGTCTACATGGAACCAGTATTAACTGACCTCACTCAGTTACTAAAGAAAAGTTGGCATGGAACAATTTTTAACCAAGCTCACTCAGTTACCAAAGGAATTCTAAAGGATAGTCATTTCTAAGTTAGTGTTGACTGAGTTGGGTTAACTAACAAAGGATTTTCCTGTATTATTTTTATTAGTTAGTTCAAGTTGAGTCATGGAATGAATTCCATTTGTTTGAAATTATACTCAAGCTGACTTGGCAAGGTAAAATATATAAGTATAAGGTCAAGTTGAGGATTGAATTGGAGAAGAACCATGGGATTGAAAAGATAAATCAAGGAAGTGAATTGGAAGGATATCAGAGTATCCAAACTGACTAAGCTACAAAGAACATTCTAATCAAGGAGGATCAAGTATTCAAGTCAAAATAGAGATTTGACATCAAAAAATATAGTTGTATCAAGAATTAGTTCATATCATTACTAATCTATAATAATTGTAGCAATGAATCAAATATCCTAACAAAGTTAGCTTAATAGCTATTTTCCAAATCCTCTAACAAGCTAGCATTTCTAGATTGAAGTGTCTAAAAACCTCTAACAAGGCCACTCCTAATAGGGTGAACTAAATCCTTTAATAGGGTATGACCTAATAGTGTATTTTGTAACCTTTAACATGGTTTTCTCCTAATAGGGCTCACTATAGAAGAGTGAAAAATAGTAATTAGTTGCAATTGGTGGTTTTTTTTCCAAATTGGGTTTCCACGTTAAATCTAGATGTCTCTTGTGTTCATGTTATTTGCCTTATGGTTATGCAACTAAGTTAATTAATGGTAATCACACTAAACATCTTAAGAAGAAATTATTTTAGCATTTTTTGAGGGACAATAATTCTTAGTGTTAACTGAGTGTTCCTATTTTAATCGAGTTATAGTAGCATTTCAGTTTTAGTAGAGTTTTGTTTTGAATTGTATTCACATCTTAAGGGATATTGGATTTGTTTTTGTGATATCTAATTCACCCCTCCCCTCTCAATTGCTCCTCTTATATTTCCAAAAATTGGTATTAGAGCTTTGGTGCTTTCAAAGAAGGTTTCAAGGACCTAAGCTAAAGATCAAGATGTCTTACATAAAGGAGATTCCTAAGCTGAATAGAGATAACTTCCAAGCATTGCAAAAACTTATGAAGCTTCATTTGGAAACCACTAGTGATATGAACTTGAAATATTTGGAGAACAAAATTGTGGCACCAATGTGAACTTTATTGTAGAACAAATTACAAAAAATAAGAACCATAACATTAGGATGATTGGCATTACTTCCTCTCTCAACTATGCTATGTTTTATGAAGTCAAAAGCTATGGTACTTCTCATAAAATGTGGATCAAATTGAAGGATATCTATGGAGGTGATGATAATGTTAGGAAATCCAAGGAAAAATGTCTTAGAGGTTAGTTTGGTCAGATGAAGATGAAAGAAGATGAGAACACTACATAGTACAGTGAAAGAATGAAAGCTAGTGTGAGTGTAATTAGAGCCTCAGGTGAGAAAATTGATGATGTAGTTTAGTGGTAGAAAGGTACTCAGAACAGTTCTTCCTATTTATGAAATTAGAGTGTTTAGCTATTCAAGAAATGAGATGTGATTCTTGTCATGCCACATTTATACTAGGCAAGAACATAACTAAAAAAAATTCTTTTGAAGGTAAGAAACTTATTCAATTCTATACTTGAAAGTGAGGAGGTGAAGTTGACTTATTTAGAATCTAGGTCTCAAGTCCTATAGGGTGATCACCTAGTTGCAAAAGGAGTATAAGCGGAGTTATAAGATGGTGAATGTGCTTAGGATTGCAGATACCTAATCAATTTACATTTCCTTCTTTTCATATTAGGTTGCCAATTCATAGCTATAATAATTATGATTTCAGCTTAATTATCCTGTTAATTATTATTCTCAACACCATATCTTCAATACATCTTGATCACCATTGCTAACATTATTGACATGAAATAAATAAATAGAGATTACGATATTAAGACAATTGTGCATGAACAATCAAATCAATTTATCGTCTTCCTTACACCAACCCTTATCTTTATCAAATAAAATTAATATTAATACTATCTAGCAATTGTCTATCCTAACATATTGAAGGTTAGATGTTCACCCCTTAATAGTAATCTTAATATGATATTGTACATCCACACCTAATACTCCCTCAAGTATTCTAATCATTTTATATTATAATCAAGTTGCCTTTAAATTAATATGCATGCATGAATTAGTCCAAAATTATTAAATAACAATAATTAGTTTTCCCTATATTTCTAACTTGAAATCCTAAATCAATGTAACCATTATTAAATAAATAAATAAATAAAAATAAATAAACTCTATTATGTCATTCCTATACTATGCATATGTTACATTAAACAAAGAACAAGAAGACACCATCTACCCTTAACAACTATAAAAGAAATAATATTTAAATCTATAATTTAATGTGCTCCAATAAACTAAAATTTAATTATATATTTACCCACTAACCAACCATAATCCATATAACTTAATATAATACCCACTATCCTACCCATACCATCCTATTATTAGTAATCTGCAAACAATACTATGCCTACATACCTAGGCTATGTGTCTACTTACTAATTTAAGATTGTGTAAATGTACCTATATAAATATTTGAGGATGAATAGCCTCAAATCCCTTCCCCATGTGTTCACTCTTATCAACTAGGCATGGGTGTTTGGGGATTCAAGTAACATGTTTTTTTAATCTAGTATAGGTTTAGGCGCCTAGAAAGCATTTAGTGGGCAGATTTTTGGTAATGATTAAACTTGTTCAACACTCCACACATTTCCTTCTATGGCTGCCTACCCTTATTAATCTCTTTGCTTTTATTTCTTGCTGCTCACGTGACCTTAAGGCAAGATGGCAAGTGAAAGGTAAGGGGTTGACATGACAACTTTTCCACATTTAATAGGCTACTCCAGCTTTTGGGATGTAGGAAAAGTTTTCATTGTTTTTTTATTTTATTTTTGGACATAAGAAAAGAGTAATCATGTCAACTTTTTACCCAAGCTTTGTCAACTTTTTACCCATCCCCCTTGCTTACACTTATAAGTATATAAATTATTATTTTTTGAATAAGGAGCTTGCCAAGCCTTAAATGCTCCTAGTTGCCTCTAATGGAAGGGGTGCTTTATATATATATATATATATATATATATTTTTTGCAACTAGAATTTATCTATCCTATTCATTAATTAGTGATTCATATATAATATATGACAGATCTACAAAAAAATTTATTCTATTCCCTTTTTGTCTCTTTTTTTATTGACACAATGTAGGAAGACTGTAACTTTTTGGTTGCCCATAAATTTTCTAGAGAGTGTTTATACACCTACATTTCTTCCTTTTTAAAACTTAACTTAATGTCTAGTTTCTATCATGCAATCTCTATGGTTTATTTATAGCTGAATAGGTGATCTTCCTACATTGTATGTTACATTTCAACATAATCTACATAACAAATTTGAAGTATCACAAATAAGAACTACCATATTACTACCATAGTTTAATTTTCAATATGCTCTAAATTATGAAACATAAATGGAAATCTTCTTGCTTATGATCCTATGAGCATTAAGTATTCAATTTACCATTGTCAATATCCAATCCTGAACTAAAACTAAATATGAATGTATTAGCTATTGTATACATATCCTACAATTATGCATAAATCAAGTTAAATCACATGATGTATCAAGCTATTTCCATGAGAATGATGTGCAACAGAATAGCAATAGTTAGTTTTATTTCTATCTTATTAATGCCTACAATACCTCCGTATCCAAGATTATGAGAAGAAACACAACATCAATACAATGAAATTCTTCTACATAACCTTCTCAAATTTTTCTTATAACAACTTATCAAGCATGAAAAAAGGTGATGGAAATGATCATATCAAGATATACATGATGGAAAGGACCATTTGAATACATACATTGTTCAAACCCTCTTCTATGGACAAATGAATTGGAAACAATACTACACTCTTACATTACATTTTGCTTCACATAACATATGATTGGAGGCAATCACTTCACTCTGACAATACAAATTGCTTCACATAACATGTGGAGTTTATCTCTCCATTTTCTACACAATAATAATAAGTCTCCTCCTATACAAGGAGTAAACTTCATAACATCAACCTCCCAAGCTCTTCAAATGAAAACCTGCACAAGAGAAATAAGAAGAAAAGAATTTGGAAACCATGGAGGCTCACCTCCCAACCTAGGTCTCAAGGAGGCCATCCACCGAGCTTGGGGAAACAAGGCATAAATGATTGCATACTACACATACACATGCCATGCATATTCTCAACAATATAACAAGATTTAACACAATGCATTGCAACACATCCCATTCCAAGGCTTTGCACAAAGATTCAACAATTGAATCAAGAATATGGTGAAGGTGGGCTCTCACCATGAGGAGGATTTCCAAAACTATGAATCACAATATATACATATTCTCATTATCAACATGCCCTTTTAGGGCTTGCAATATCTTCCTTCCACACACCTCCTTATACTTCCCAAAATGCAAGTAAGCAAGATACACAATATCTTCCTTCCATACACCTCCTTATACCTCCCAAAATGCAAGTAAGCATTATACACAATATCTTCCTTCCACGCACCTCCTTATACCTCCCAAAATGCATGTAAGCAAGATGAACACATTCCATTGAACATATACAATCATCTCCACACATGGGAGAGTTCCTCAACCACATGTGTGAGCCCAACTAACCCCTTCACCCAAGCATCTCTTCCCTCCCAAGGGTGAGTGATGCTTCACAACCATTTCATAAAGCACATAACATGAAAAAAAAGCAAGATCAAGAAAGATTCACAATGAAACTTCTTAAATGCAACACAGAAACAAGATCTTTACCCACAAACACAATTGCAATACACCAAAATTTCATCATGAAAGAAGAACACCATATCTATTCTACATGCAAAATAAAGAACTTCATGGATCATGGGTACCAACCTCCCTCCAAGAAAAGGCAATGAATAGTTGTAGTAGAGCTCCTTCCTCTTTCTTCAAACCCTAGTTGTCTCTACAGATAGAGAGTGGCTAAGTGAGTTTCCAATTTAGCATGCCTCTATATATCCTTCTCATTTTTGGATTCAATAAAGAATGTCATTTTCATGGGATCTCCTAGGTCTACTAGACACTGTAGAGGTCATTATTAGCCTCCTAACTTATAGTGTTGAAATGGGTAGGGTTTATTTTTGTCACAAATTTACCCTAGAGTTACTTAATGGCCCTCCCAATGCTACGTAAAACAATTTTCAAATTTTCCCATGGTGATAACTTTGTTCTCTTTAAATTTTAGGGCAATAATCAGATTCCTCAATTAAGACATTTAACTTGGAATAAGGTGGTCGCATGATCCATCATAAAAAAAAAACATGTCATTTCAAATAACGAGTACAAGTGTCAAGTGACACACACAAAATACATTATACATTACACATGACATGTTCTGAATCTACACATAAAATACATACGAAACACATACATCTCACATTTACAAGTAAACACATCACAGTGAAGTTTATGAATCTCATAAAGATTTACCTTGGCAGAATCAATTAAACATGTGTCTACACCTTGTTTCCCTGTTAAATTCCATGGTTCCTCTTCCTGCACATCAAACTCGAGCATCAGTAGTCCAAGGAGTCAAATAAGAATATACAACACAAGTGCATAATAATATCCATATTAACATAATTCAAATTAAATATCCTTTCCTAATCTTTCAATTATTCCACTTGAAATGTTAAGATATCAAAATCTGCATGTCATAAGCACCATAACCAAATTAATATCCATCCATACATTGAAAATATTCAGAAGAAAATTCTCATTTTGCAATGCATCAAAATTTGATAATATCATGTCATAAAGCTGCATCAAAATATGTTCAAACATTTCCTACACAATAACAAGTTCTTTTTGCATACAACAATGTAAAACACTACTAAAGTATCAAAATCCATAGGTAAAGCAAATCCACTATCCATCTAAATCTGTCAAAATATCAAGGTCTCAAATATCAAAATGTAATTAAAACATCCATGCTATGATGGGTCAGGGCGAGGCCTCACAATTCTAAGAATGATATAACCTTGGATGCACTGGTGGGAAGGTTGACAACATTTGTGTTAGATAATTTTGATAACTATAAACTCCAGTAACCTTGAGTCTACATTCAAAGACAATCTATCACTCAAGAAGAAAGCTACAAATTCTAAAAACAAGAAGTTTGATAGTGAAGATGAATATGGTTTTGATGACAATCTTGAAAACATTGAGGTATTTCTTACAAGAAGATTTCCCAAATGCAAATGAAAGTACAAAGGAAAAATTCCTTTGATCTTATTTTCTTATCAAGAAGTTAATCACATTATTGCAAGGTTTCCAAACAAAGAAGACAATAAAGAAAAGAAGCATGACAAGTACAAAGGCAAGAAGGATTTCAAAAGCTACAAAGACTATAAGGACAAAGGTAAGAAATCTTGTTACATGGCCAAAGATTCAAATAGTATAGTGAAGAAGATGAAATGATTTACATTGTTGTTAAGGATAAATTATATGATGAGAATGATAAGATGGCCCTCATCTCTCATGTTAGTAAGAATGACACATGAATTATTAATAGTGCTTGTTCTCTCCATATGACTAGTGATAAATCTAAATTTGAGCACTTGGAACACTATGATGGTGGGAGTGTTAGATCTAAAAATGGTGAACCTTGTTATTTAAAGGGATCTTAGATGTGACAATGCTTATTGGGTTGAAGGACTAAAGCATAGTTTTCTTAGTGTAGCGCAATTGAATAACATTGGATTCAAGGTAGAATTCATGAATAGAAAAGCAAAGGTGTTGGATGGAAATAGAAAATCTAGTTGGGATTGGTAATCAAACAAGAGGTAATATATTCTACCTCAATATAACTATAAATTCATGTTTCATGGTTGAAGTAGAAGAAAGTTGGTTATGGCATAAAAGGTTGTGTCATGTGAATTTTGATAACCTAGTCAACATAAGAAAGAGCAAAAGGGTTAGACATATTCCAAGCCTAAAGAAACCTAATATGGGGATGTGCAAGAAGTATTAAATTAGAAATATGTGAAAGATAACTTTTAAAAGAAAGAGTTATCATCCTAAAGAAGTCTTGGAGCTTGTCCATACAGACCTTTCTAGACCTATTATCATACATAGCTATACTAGAGATAAGTAATTTATTTTGTTTGATGATGATTATTCTAGGATGATGATAGTTATGTATTTAAAGGATAAATAGGAAGCTTTTCAAAACTTCAAATGGTATATGGCAAGAGTTGAGAAAGAAATAGGTATCTACAGCTTGTACACCTCAATAGAATGGCATTGGTGAGAAAAGAAATAAAACAATCATGGATTGTGCAAGGAAATTGATGATAGAGAAGAGTGTTTCTATCAAATAGAAGAAGGAAGTAATCAGAACTATAGTTCATACCCTAAACCAAGTTCAATTGAAGAAGGACTCAAATCAAACACATTTTGAATGATGGTATGGCTATAAACCTAATGTGTGTTATTTCAAAGTATTTGGAAGAAAATTTTATATTTTGAAGGATTCAAGAAAAGGAAAATTTTTGGAAATATAAGGTAGGTTAGGTTACTGAGAGGGAGGGGTGAATTAGGAACCAATAAAACTTTAACTCACTTCTCCAATAAATCATTCATATATTATTATGATCTAATTGTATACATGAAAGAATGAAAGAAATAAAACATTCATAACACTTTGACAAAAGATATGGTGACCCAAAAACCTTCCAATTAGAAAGTAGAATTGGAGTGGGGATGATACTCACAAGCTTTAGTACTATAGTATAAAGTTGGCTTGTTAAGGCTTACAATTGACCACTTCTAGTGATTTTCCCTATTAGGAGCAATAAGGACTATCAGGTCCAACTTGTTAAAGGATTTACAAACATACAATGAAGTATGCACTCTATTAGGAGATTTAGCAAAAGATTATTAAGTCCACATAGTTAAAGGATTTAATTGATGCACCAATTAGAATGAATTAGTGGCTAATATCTGATCTACAACTTTGATTTGTTGAATGATATTCCTTGAGTTACAATGATCACCTAGATGTGATAGATAATTCTCTACTTTACCATATACTACTTGTAGCCTTCTTCAATTCACACTCATTTTCTTCTTACTCATAACTTTCTTACTTGATTGCATTTGGATATGATACATACATACATACATACATACATACATACATACATACATACATACATACATACATACATACATACATACATACATACATACATATATATATATATATATATATATAAAATTAGTGGAGTTGGCTACAATACCAAATTCATCATATTACACAAAGTCATGCCATTTTCGTAACTCATGTTTATAAGACAAACTTGGTGATGTTCTAACACTCAAAAAACTCTTGCACATAGTTGAAGTTGAAGCTCATTCCATATTGATCACTTTGAGTAGAATGAACTTGGTTCTAGCATTGTATGACTTGGTGAGCACTAAGAAACTCAGTATATAATGAATCATTCGGTTCACACTACATGACTTGATCAACACTAGATTTACTTTGTTAACACTATGAGCTTGGTAGACACTATAGAACTTGGTTAACACTACAGAGCTCGGTTAACTTTAGGATCTTCATCACTTCTACTAGATAGCTTAGTAGACTCTACGCTAAATCTATACTATATACTATCCCCAATGCATGGTAGACATTATGAACCTCAACATGAACTACATTCTAATCAGTTAGCTCGATTGCAACTGAAATACTTGGTTAACACTACTAGATGAATGATCAAGTCAGTAGAAATTGTAGAGCTCAATAGCAATGTAACTAATTGACTAAGTGTTAAGTCACTAATAGACATTAGTGAAAAAAACACTTATCACACCAAAAATCTAAATTCTTAAAACTACAAGTCAAAAACTTCCTTTATCAAAATTCTGTGTCTTCAACTTGGTTTTGACTTAAAATTATTGTAGCTTAGTAAATTACTCTATTTTTGCAATTTTTCAAAATTTCTTTTGTGGAAAAATTTACAGCTTAGTTATATCTTATCGCTACTCTCTGATACATATATCTCTCCTTTATACATATATTTGGAGTATGATAATCTTTTATATATAAGTAATCTTCTTCTCTCCCTTTAAACATATCTCCTTCCATACTCTATATAGATAATATTCTTCTCCCCCTTCTTGACATAAATGCCAAAGGTGTATAATATCTATAAGTTAATACCAAGATCTAACAAGAAATTAGTGTGTTCCTACTAAATGATTGGCATAGTCTTGTCCCAATTCTCTTGCAATACCTTGCTTGCATGCAAGGCTACCCCTCCCTCTATTGATAGTTCCATCATGTGGTTAGATATGGATAAGTTGTTTTCATGGATGAGTATCTTTTCATGTGCAATGTGTTTTTGCAATGCATCCATGTTTGGAAGAATCATGCCCTAAATTTCTACAAGTGTGGCCCTAATTTTGACTTCTTTGCTCAATAATTCTACTTTGAGATTTTTCAAATATTTGATCCTTGTAAAGTGTGTAGAACTATAACTAGGATCGAGTGATAGCTAATGTGCACTTGTCTTCATATCCTCATCTATCTTGGATAATTTATCCTTGATTTCCCTTGTAAAGATAGATGACTCACTCAATTTGACAAATAATGAACCAAAAGTTTGTTCATTGATGTATTTAGCAACTTTCATTGCATTATCCCATTAAGGTCTAAGTTCTTTCAAAATTTCATCAGGAAGTTGTTGTGTAAGCTCATTGGGTGAATAATCCCACTTACATAATTTTCTACAAGGGTATCCTCAATTTTATTTTTCTCCTCTTCACTCCTAGTATCATACATAAGAGACCTAAAACATGTCATACATGTTCCTTGTTCCATCTTCTTCAATCTTTCTTGAAGGATAGGAGTAGACGTCTGAAAGATAATTTGTTCAGCTTCATCTTCTTCACCCAACTTCAATTTTCTCTTTGATTTGGCATATCTTCTTGTAAACACAACAAGGCAATACTTGGTAGGTTTCGTCATTATAACCTTCCCTTTCTTCTTTGAAGGCTCCTCTTCATTTTCTATATCATCTCCTTTTTCCTTAGTAAGCATGAGAGGAGAGCTTTATTTCTTAGTATTATTCATTATTTTCTCAGTTATTTTGCTTCCACTTCTGACTACTTAGGGTAACTTGATGTCAAGCTTAATTCTAGCCTTAGCCTCTTCATAAGTGCTAAGATATGTTGCCTTAGGATCTACAGGCTCATTCAATAGAGCCTCAATGATATATCTAGTGTCATCAATGTTAACCTCATATTCTAAAGGCTTAACCCATGCCACTCCAAGCCTGACTCCTTGAATGTAAACTTTCTCACAGTCAACCATGAAATATATATCTTTCTTATAATCTTGTATTAGTTTCCTAGTTATCCTAAATCTATTTTGCATCTTCTCTGTCAATGTCTCAAAATAATTATCCATGATACTATCAAAATTTTCTCCCATTTGAGTTATAAATTCATTAATTTGGTACAATACTGGAGTATCTTCCATACTATAGTTCCTTTAGAAGGGACAAATTTTTTAACATAGAAAATATACATGTCAAAAGAGAACCAAACTTACATGGATTGTTCTTTAATACTTGAATGTTGTCCATGTTCTTGCTTAATTGATTTAGCAATAGCTTGAAAAGGTCAAAGGAAAAATTGTTCTTGACCACCATGTACACCAAATCAACTTCTTCACATGACACATTGTTCAACTAGATTGAGAAATAGATTTTGTGTACAATCACATGGATGCCAAATTTCAATTCCATGTTAGTTACACAACTAAGTTTCATGCCTCTTCTATCCCAGTAGGCAAGAGTCCTCTTTGCCAACTCAACTTAACCTAGGGTTTTAATGGTTTTTTCTTTATTCAACATGGCAAATCTTATGTTTCATCTTCTTGTTTACCAAACTAGGATGATCTAACGATAAGTACATGTTATGAACATGGATCAAGATGAGTCTGATCCACTATACTTGAAAATCCCTTGACATGTGTAAAATATGTGTCAAATCCTTTGTCTCCAAATTTTTGTGCTCTGTTTTTAGAATACCATTTACACAAATTTTATTGAATGCTTCATTCATCTCTAGGCTTCAAAGCTCCTGAATAGAACAGTGATAAAATGATCAGATGTGATGTAGGAGAATCTTGGGTTTGCTTTCAATCCTAAATGTTTGGAGGGATTTTAGTGAAAGTGTTGTGGAGCTTGGAAAATACTAGTGCTCAACATAGTCTATGGTAGCTTGGCATGGTCTATGGTAGCTCAGCATGGTCTATGGTTGCTCGGCATGGTCTTGGAGCTCAGCATGGTCTTGGTTGCTTGGCATGCTCTTTGGTTACTTGACATGGTCTAGGAACTTGGCATGGTCTATAGTTTCTCAGCATGGTCTTGGTTGCTTGGCATGGTCTTTGGTTTCTTGGCATAGTCTTGGTTGCTCGACAAGATCTTTGGTTTCTCAGCATGGTCTGGGAGGAGCTCAGACTTGCTTAGGAATTTGGTGCTTGTTGCAGGCCATGTAACTAATTTTTTTACAATGAGTTAGAAGATTCAAATTTTAGGGACTGGAGAGGGCCTAGATTAATAACTATAGTTCAAAGCTTGAGTTCTAATTCATTCGGAGCTAGGAGATGTCACAATTTTACTAAGACATCAATTTTGGAAATTTAATTGTTGTTAGAGGCCAACTTTGGCATTTAATCTATGTATTTGTATTAAATTTGTGTTCTGTGTAAGGAAACTTGGCAACAAAGAATATAACCGTTTCCACATAACCCATAATAAATCTGAAATAATCATGGAATTAAAATCCTCATGCAAGAGAATAGACAACATACCCACAAAATTGTGACACAAGATATACCCTGGGAAGCCCTCATTGAGGGAAAAACCCAGCTTCCAAAAGCATCCATCATCATGTATTATTAAGTAAAAAATACCATTGCCATACAACCATGGAAGCCTTCATGGCCATAGCCACAACCGAGCAAACTATGTGAACAAGCATGAATCCACACATCCCATGCCATGCTTTCAACCTTCACAAATGCTCCCTTGGCTAACCTGTCAAGCCTTGTCCTGCTCGACTCTTGCCTTTTGTTTTCTCCTTGTCATTCTTTCTTTTTCTCTACAACAACTGCCTTTGTGGCTGCTTATATAGTAACAAGTCCCACAAAAACACCAAGTGGTATTACATAAACCATGTGCTAAAACCATGTGCTACCTAACCTACTGACCCCACATTTAATATTGGGCATTTAATTCTTTTCCCCAATATTAAATAATAACATGAAATATTTTCACAATGTTACAATACAACTCATCAAGAATATTCCATGGGAATCTTTACATGTTGCACGTCCATCTAGGTGCAACATTACATAATAAAATAAAATAATAAAATAACAATATTATTCCATGTGTGCAACACCCATTATCTCAACAATCTCCCACTTGTTGTATACATTGCATAGGGTCAATCTGTAGCCACATAAATGAACAAGGGAACAATCCCTCCCAGCACATCCACCATCATGGATCAAAATACACCAAGTGCTCCATCCTGCTACTCGCAACAAAATCAAAGTATCCAGCATCTCGAACATGAATGATCTCACCTCCTATTATGTCACTCCCACTGGACATACATAGAAGCCATCCAAAGAGAAAACCACCCAACCTGTCGCATTAGAAGATCATAAAATCCTGTACCAACTGAAATTCCAAGCACAAAAAACCTGATCCAAAGCTAATCACATGTATCCGTAGTTGTCAAAATATCCATAGCTGAAATAACACCCACAGCAAGTGCCAAACCCATCCAACTATCCATACCTCAAAGGTATAACAAGTGAATCTCATATCACCGACATATCCAATCTACAACCTACAATCACAAGCCTCAAGAGCAATACCTGCCACATATATACCAAGAAGCTCCCACTGCAAAAGATAATATTAAATCTATAACCAATCCACTCAACACATCTCAAAGAAGTGAATCCATGTAGTATCAAGGATATCCACAATACATAAACTGATATCCTACAAGAACAAATCTCATAACAAGTCTCCAATAGTCTTCAAGTTCTCCACAACCAACAGAGGAAAGAGAAAGAAATAACCATGTCATCTCTCACATAACATACATGAGCACAAACCAGTGATCACAATCTCCAACCAATCTCAAATCCAATGTAGTCAAAACTAAACATCCAGGAAGATAACCAAGACCAGAGAAACCATGCAAATCATAACCTGTATCATGTCCTTCTACACACACCTCTAGATGTAAACTGTGCAAGTATGATCTCCTCCATAAAACCCCAACAAGAAACCTCAACAACACCCAAAGCATACCATATAACTAATCATGGATGTAAGCCTCTCACAAGAAGATCAAACTCAATAAACCATTCCTAAACCAAGGAATAACCATTCCTAATCCAAGAAAAATGCCCAATATAAAACCATCTCCCAAACTCAACCAGCATAACAACATATGCACATGGAGATAACCAATGCTTAACCATCTCTCAAATGAACCCTCCAGAACTAACTCATGTACCATAGCTCAAGATCCATATCCATGAAAGACAAGCATAAATATAATGCAACTGAGAGAAACAATGGGCTATACCTCTCAAGTGGCAAACCGTCGAGTAGACTAAGAGTGGGGAATGAGAATTCTCATCAAGATACCCAAGTCTCCAACAAAGACTCATCTAATAACAATCTCCTCTCAAGTCCATATCAGGTGACTGCCCCTTGGACTTCTTGCTGAAACCATCAACCGTCCCAACAAATACTTCTCTAATCCAAGAGAAATCAGCATCACCACCGTCTCTAAGTATCCATGAGCACCTGTAACCCATCAATCCATGCCAACTCCAAATGCAACATAGCAATATCATGAAGTATCCAACTTAAGATCAGTTTACTCAATACCAAGAAACTAAACCAATATCAATGTCAAAGTTCCAACCATGGCCTCAGGAACATAAACATGACAACATGATCTTTCCATCTCAACTAAAGAGATAACATGCTCCATATGAACATACTATAACATGTCACAACTCTAAACGCATATCAAGAGTATACCATGACATAATAATGAAACCATCCTCACACCAAGGATAACATGCCAAATAAAAGCATAAACCACACCTTTGCCAAAAACCCTGTAAGTCCTCAAGATGCAACCATCTCCACACACCATGAAGAAAACCATCTCCACATACTAGGAAGAACCATCTCCACATACCATGAAGATAACCAAGAACTCCATGAGTCCTCAAGATCTAACCATCTTCACACACCATGAAGATAACAAGTGCACCATGCAAATTTCAAAGATGCTTTTGTAGCAACAGGATCTAAGACAAACCTCCAACATCTGCAAACACTCAATAAATATATCAATGCCAATAACTCCCACTCAAATTTGGTACCAAGTCACCTATGGCATCATAAAATCCATCCTCGCCAAACCAAGAAGATATAAACCAAGCCAAGAACTAATCCTACACTGTCACGAGCTCGCACTAAACTGTGTATCCAAGCTATCCATGACATATGATGAAAAAATCCATCCTCTAACCATGAGAATCAACCAAGGCATCCAACCATCAAAGAACTCAAAGTGCACATCATGAGCTCCTCAAAAGAAACTAAATAACTATGATCCTCAACCAAGAAGATATACCACCATAACTAAATAAAAAATTCAAGCTAATGAACATCAAGGATGTACCTGTATAACCAATCATGTCATGCCAAAATCCATGACACCATGATCACATCCATGAACTGAGCATCTGGCTCTCAAAGTGTCCAACCTGTCAGCATAAAATAGTCAACCACAATCCTCTGCCATGACTATCCCTGGTAACAACATCTCATCCCTTCTACATGAAGAAAATAGTAAATCATGTGACTTAGGGCATAGACAAGCCAAATCCAAGCCACCAAAATGAATATGCATCAATAATGAAAGATCAATGGGCAAAGACAACCCATAACCAAGCTATAAATGCAAACTGTAAGTATAGACCGCTTACAACACTGCACAACTTGTAGACCCAACAAGTCATCATGCATATCCAAACCAAACACTGATAACCATATCATCATTAGACCAATCTGAAATATGAACTGAGTATACAATGACATCAAATCTTAAATCTCCAATGCCATAAACTCACAATGTTACCATAGTCAAAATATATCTATAAGCTGTTCAGATAAATATATCACCAAATAAATTATGTCAAACCTACACCAAATCTGAACCAATGTGTAGAGCTCTCCAAGAGCTTTCTGTTGACTACTCGAAGTCCAAAATCTGACTCCATATGCCCAAGTTATGCCCTAATTTGTGCTCAAAATAAATAACATCTAACTTTAGGGCTCTTGAAACCTAAAAAAATCTCAAAATTATAGAATCAAACATACACCATGTTTTAGTGCTCTGAATTAGCTTTCCAACGCTTATAAGAACTCTAAAATTTGATATTCTGAGAGAAAGTTATGGCCATTTTACTAAGACAATCTTTTTACCATTTTTTAGTACGATTTTTTATTTTTAATTTTTTCAGTGACAAAAATTCTGATAGGATTAAATTTGACGGCCATCATGGGCTGAAACCAGAAAACTCTTTCATTTCCTCTAAACATGGCCAAACTAGGGCATATTATATATCAAATTTTATGAAAGTGTCAACCCGAATCCAATGGTGAGGTCTGTTTTTACCCATGAGGTCATTTTTGCAAGCTACCCCCCAAAACCCTCATTTAAATGAAACATTCAAAAAATCCTTTTCTCCAACAATTTCACATGCCCAAATCTTTTAACATCTCATCATAACAGCAAACCCAAAACCCTCAGATCTGCAATAAATCATTCATATATCTTGCCCTTTCTTTTATCCTCTCATGCATTCCCATGGATTCAATCTAGGGTTACAATAATAAAACCATAGCTCTGATACCACTTGTAAGGAAACTTGGCAACAAAGAATATAACCATTTCCACATAACCCATAATAAATTTGAAATAATTATGGAATTAAAATCCTCATGCAAGAGAATAGACAACATACCCACAAAATTGTGACACAAGATATACCCTGAGAAACCCTCATTGAGGGAAAAGCCCAGCCTCCAAAAGCATCCATCATCATGTATTATTAAGCAAAAAATACCATTGCCATACAACCATGGAAGCCTTCATGGCCATAGCCACAACCGAGCAAACTATGTGAACAAGCATGAATCCACACATCCCATGCCATGCTTTCAACCTTCACAAATGCTCCCTTGGCTAACCTGTCAAGCCTTGTCCCGCTCGACTCTTGCCTTTTGTTTTCTCCTTGTCACTCTTTCTTTTTCTCTACAACAACTACCTTTGTGGCTACTTATATAGTATCAAGTCCCACGAAAACACCAAGTGGTATTACATAAACCATGTGCTAAAACCATGTGCTACCTAACCCACTGACCCCACATTTAATATTGGGCATTTAATTATTTTCCCCAATATTAAATAATTACATGAAATATTTTCACAATGTTACAATACAACTCATCAAGAATATTCCATGGGAATCTTTACATGTTGCACGTCCATCTAGGTACAACATTACATAATAAAATAAAATAATAAAATAACAATATTATGCAATGTGTGCAACACCCATTATCTCAACATTCTGGGCCAACTTGTGGCTTAGATTGTTATAAATAAGGGTTGTGGAGAAGTCTTTAGTCATGATCCATCCATCACAGAGAAGAGGAGGAGCTTGAAGAGCTAGTAGTTGCAGCTTAGAAAAACAAGGGGATTACTTGGAGACTTGCGAGTACAAGTTGAGATTTCCTTGGAGGTTTCTACCAAAGCGTAGATCTAGACTAGCTAAGATTTTTTTAGATCTTGAGAGATCTTGTAAAACTATTATTGCAATTACTATTGTATTTGGCCATAATCGAGAAGACCTTATAGCTCGGCACATTGCATATAATAGTTATTTTATTAATAAAGAGTTGTGATTTGGTATCATATCTTGCATTGTTGTTTCTTGTTGTTTTATTTCCGTTGTGTGGTTGCATAGCTGGGGGCTAGAATATCTCCTTTGGGGATTCTCTTGCCTTGCACTTAGTTAGGATGTCATAAAAAATAAGTACCTTAGGAGGAATTTGGGATTGTGATCTAGTAGGGTAGAGTGCCTCTATAATTTCTAGTGACACCCTTGTAATCAACTCAATGTACCAACATTTTAAAACCTTTCTTGACCTTGTTGCTTGAAGATGCCATCACTTAATAGGGTTTTAAATACAAGAGAATTATTCAATAGAAACTTCTTAAATCACTTAGAGGCTCTGAATTTTCTCTTTTCTCTTTGCTCTTATAAGATTCCTCCTCGCATGTACTTATTAAATATTAATTTCTCTATCAAATTTGTTATAGGAGATTGGAATGGATATGAAATAATGTTTTATGGTTTAGATGCCCTAATAGAAACTAAGATCAGTTGATACATTCATGTTTTAAATACTTAGTGATTTGAGAAGTAGTTTGTTATCTTGATTATTTAAACATTAATTTTTACTAACGATGGTATGAGGTGTTTCACTTGATGATGATGATGTTGATTATGGTACCTTGATGATTAGTTTAGATGCATTCAGATAGTTCATTATTCCTTATTGGTGATGTTTATGATGTATAGGTATATGCATGCCCAACGATGATTATTCTAGTATTTTGATATGAATTAATGAATAAGTTATGTTATATTGATTATGTAATTACTAATGATTAAATGTGTGCAAGAATGAGAAATGATTATTTAAATAAATGTTGATGCTTTGATTTATGTGATTATCTAGATGAGTTTTAAATATATGCATGTGATTTTTCTTAAGCTACTAATGTGTGAAATGAGTGTGTTGGATTATTAGCCAAGAAACCTAATGGAGAATTAGATATTGACCCTATGTATAGTTTGTGAAAACTAGGGTTGAGTCTAATGAAATATGAAGACCTCATTGTTCATATTTTATTTGTATTGTAAATTGAATGTGTGTATCATTTTGTAATTTTAAAATATTTAATGTTTTGTAATAGTGATTTAATAGTGTCACTTGACACTCGTGATCCATATATGCATTTTAGCATGATATATAGGGTTAGCTGAGTAACCCGTTAATGTAAGTTGGAATAGGTTAGTGACCTAATACTAATTAGTTAGTAATCAGGATTAATTATCCTAATTAGGGTTTAGTGATAAGTTTGCATTCCTAGGGTGTTTAGAAAGTCCAAATATTTCAAGCAATTTAATAGGTCCCTAAATAGTCCTAGAGACCAAAAATTATGAAAACTAAGTGCCTCAGGGGTATACGTATGTGTTGGGAGAATTTTCCATCCCTCTAGCCCCTTTCATTAACCTTCAGGACCACCCAAATATCTCATTTTTTCTTTAGTGCGAAAATTGGAGTTTCACCTTGAGTTTGACAAGTTATACTCCACCCTAAAGTTTTTCTTAATGATGAGGTTAAGTTAGAAGACTCTAGAAGACCTTAGTCAAGTGAAAAGTTATTGCAAAATGTAGGTGGTTGAGTTAGGAGCCTATTTAGTGGTAGATTTTAGGGTGGAAGAGTGTTCACTCAACCTCTAGATTTAGAGAGAAAAGTCAGAATTAAAGAAGGAAGGATATATCTTCTCAAATTTCAATTTTTCACAACCATTTGTGAAAGTAGGAATCCTTCAAGCTTGTGTCTTCATGTTTTTTTTCATTACTTAAAGTAGTTTTTTGCATATGTGTGCATTTGTGTGTATGATGAACATGTTAGGATGGGATTGTGATGGGTTTTCTTTAAATTTTTTCTTCATGTTTTAAATTTTGATTTTTGAGAGAAATTGTAAGGGTTGTGTTGGCATTACTCACCATCGGATAGGATAAAAGTGGCCATGTATGAGAGGAGGGCTTTATTTGGACTCTCAATAATGTAGAGTCTATCCTCTTGATAGGAGAAGGAGAGAGTAGGGTGTTATGGGCCCCTACTTGTCAATATAAACCATGTATGTGTTTGGAAAATTAAGAAGTAAAAGAACATAAGTTCTTGTGATATTAGCCTCAAAAGGGAATCTATGAAAGAATGGAAGCTCTTGTGATATTAGATTTGAAAGGGCATCTATGAAAGAATGGAAGTTCTTGTGATATTAGCCTTGAAAGGGCATCTATTATGGTGTTGTGACTAACTTCTCCTACTTGGAAAAATCCACCTTCTTCCTAGTCTAGTTTGATAACAAACCTATTGTATACACCTAAGATGGGAGTAAATGGGTTGAATGTGTCCTCGTATTAAATTTGTTTGTCTCCTAGTTAGTTTCATTTTCTCCATGGTTACCTTGATGAAAATTGTAGTTTTTGCGGTGGCTACCTTATTTTGGAGCCAAGTAAGAATTCAAAGTTGATGTTTCAATTCAAATGTGTTGGGAGATTTCTCGCTAGGATAATGATCCTATTGTAAAAATGTTATTATTAAACTTATTTCTAAAAATGATTATGATCTCAGGTTTTCTTCCCTAGTTCTTTCCTAAGGGAGTCCTTGAATCAAATGATTGAATAAAATGAATGAGAAGTGGCTAGCTCAAGTATTTTGAAAAAACATGAGTATTTTACTTTCATATGATATCCCATATGATTCAATTTAAATGCATATGTTTATTAGTAAATGGATGCAAAGATGTATTACCATTCCTATAGCATTCTTATAGTTCAAATTAGTAATCATGTGATTAATCGTAATTAGATAAAATGATGTTATATATAATGATATGCAATTTGATTTTGAATTATGTTAAGAAAATTTCATTATATGAATATTAGTTCATCTTCTATTTTTGTAAATTTTGAAAGGAGAAATAGTCCTACGTGGATGAATAAACAAAATATTGAACTCTATACTACAATTCAACTTAGAAAAAATATATATATCCCCTGCCATGTAAACTAAATAAAAATGAAAATCCAATACTTAGAAAGAAAAAAAAAAAAAGAGGAATTGAGAAAAATATATCATCTTAGGGAAAAAAAGCTCTCTGCCCTTTGTATGGGAAAAAGAATTAAACACCACCCCCACTTGAACAAAGCATATTCTCTAGATCCCTTCTAAATAACCTTGGTTCTATGTAATTGATATATACATATACATTACATAGGCATCATTTTTGGAAGTGAGGAGGAGAATGGAGTAAAGTTTTGTTTAAAAAACAAATCAAATGTATTTAATCCAAAAATAAAAAATTTTGGGCCACCTCATTTGAAGTGACATCACCCTCACAATTAAGGGTTTCGTTGGTAGGCATAAAAAACAAAGGAGATGCTCTATAGGCAACTTGAGTTACTTCGACAAAATGCCATATCCTTGGGAAGCACCATGTATGGTGGCCACTTGCCAAGTGGGGTGTTTGGTAAGGATTTAGTATGGTTGAAAAGGGAGGGTGCAGATAAAGTTAGATAGAGTTTGATGATAGGTTAAGGGAGGTAAGGTAGGTAGGGTTAGGGGGTAGTCTAGGGTGTAATGTTTAGTAAGGAATGATTGGAATATCTTAGATGTGTAGTTAGTTATTAGTTAAGTTAGTAAAGGTTAGTTTTATTTAGTATTAAGTTATTTAATTAGTATGTTTTTCTTAAGTTTAGTTTTTATTAAATGTTAAGTTAGGATTTGATAGTATATGTTAAATTTAGTAAGGCAAAATTAGGATTGTTGATTATTGTTAAATGTTGATGTTAGTTGGTATTTTTATGATTAGTTAGTTATAATTTAGTTTAGTATTATTTTTAATATAGTACATTACATTGATGTTTTTTTAATGTTAAATAAGCCAATGATTTTAAAATGTAATGTTATTATTGATTTATTCAAACTTTATTATTAATGTTAGATATGTTTATTTTAGAATAGGTTGGAAGATTTAAGTGTTATTAGTCAGTAGTGTTTTGGCTTTTAAATATGAGGTCAATAAGATTATGGTTCTGAGTATGTTTAGTGATGAATTATTTTTTATGCCTTGAAGTTAGACATTCTAAAGACATTTGGACAAACTCTAATAAATAGAAATAATTAAAGATGTGAGATTTAAGTTAAAATTTTGAAATCCGAAGATGCTAATGTTTTGAGAGTGTTATAGAGTAAGGTTAACAAGATAACTTGTTTAGGGAATCGTGTTATGTTTTAAAGTGATGTGAATGTTGTAAATAAATTAAATGATGAATAGAAATGATTTAATTAGTTCAAATGGCTATATCAAAATTTAAATGTGTAATGGATTTTAGAGTTGTCTAGATAGCTTGATAGAACGGTTTGGGTTTTGATTAGAAGATGGGACAATGTCATGGTTAGTTTAATGATAAATATTTAATATTTTTAATTAGTTCTAAATAGATTATGATAATATCTAGAATTGAGTATTAATGTGTTATGATAGATTAACCTTAAAATGTAGAATTATATTCTCCAAAGGACTGGTCTAGTATAGCATTAAAAGGGATAGCATCATAGTCGGCTTATGAACTTAGAAACCTTAAAATGTATCTTGAACTTGATATTATACCTTTGTAATTGAACCTAAAATGTTAGTTGATTGACTCATTTGACTCGAGCTAAGTGTTCTTGTAACACTAGGACTTAAGGTGTTAAACCTATGCATTGTGTTAGATTACCAACTTTACATCTTTATGATATGTATTTGAAACTCACGTTAATCCTTTGTTAACTTTTCTTAACCTGATTAGTATAGCATGTATTAACATAGTGGATAATTAATCCTTAAAAAAATAATATTGTTGGTGTGTTTTTGCCCCATTATTTTAGGCATGATAGCTTTGAAAATTCATGGTGAAATATTACAGTTCATTTCCTCTTCTTAAGAAATTTTAGTCTTTACTATTGTCATTAATGCTTCATACACATATCCAATCAATGACAAGATATCCTCCACTCAGTTTTGTCTTTAATGCTTGAAAGATAGGTCTTAAACTCAATAAGGTCCCCTTAGTAGGAACTACCAACTCGACATCTACATCTTGTAAAAGATACGTAACTTGACCTTGCTCAGTCAGATCTTGACCTTCCATCATCACTTAGTGATCCTTGTGCATGTTGAATACTAATATGGATCTTTCATCTTGCTAGCTAGAACTGATGTTATATTATTTCTTTTGAATCATAGTTCTAGTAATCTCCATAGGGAACTAATTTGAGGTGATTGTGCCACCCAACTCATTGACTTGGGTGTCAAAAAATTAGGACTTTGGCTTGCATTCTCTGGATATTTTTCCACCCATTGATGCCTCATTTGTTTACTAATATTGTTATCTTTAGCTTTCTTTTCATCTTCTATTCTACTTGTGTTCATTATGTTCTTGAAAAGATGTCCATGTTCTATATAAACAAACAATCTCTTTGTAGTGTCTCTTTTCCTCATGTGGTGTTTTACAAAATTTGCTCCAATGTGCCCAAAATCACCATGGTAGTGACATCTACACCATGTGTTATAATCACAACTAAATATTGCTTTCATAGTTTTCTCTGCTAGGTTTCACTTCTTGGTCTTACATTCTGAAGATTTGTTTCCTTGTTTGTTGAAATTGTGACACTTTCCTTTAAAATTAGGTTTCTCTGTGCATTCACTTTCTCTATGACCATGCTTATTGAAATTGTAACATTTTCCATTGAATTTTTCTTTACTATTGCTCCAACACTTAGTTGATGTATGAACTATCTTACCACAATGATTGCAAGTATGTCTTTTTCTCTTTTGAGCTCTTTGCTAAGATGAATCACATTCTGTATTGTTGGATACAATTGATTAATTATGTGTTCTCTTTGATGTTACATAAATTTCATATCATTATTAGTTAGTATATTCCAAGCTCACTTGGGTAGTAAAGACAATTTTGTGTGTCTACTAAGTGTTTGTGTGATTGCCTAGTTCAAAAGGTAGTGTTTACCAAGTTCACTCGAGTGTCAAACGAAAGTATGCAAAAGTTGAGTGTTAACAAAACTCACTTGGTTAATGAAGGAAATTTGGATAGAACTAGTGCTAACTGAGGTCACTTAGTTGCCAAAGGATTTTTGTAAAGTTTGCAGTGTTAACTAAGCTCCTATTGGTTATTGAAGGAAATCATATCTAAGTTAGTTCCTACCGAGATAAGTTGGCTAACAAAGGATTTTCTTATTTTGGCATAGTAAGCTTAATTGATTTATCTATTGATTCCAGCTAGTTGAGGTGATGAATATTAATTATTCTAAGTTGTATTTGAGCCAACTTGACAAAGTGGAAGATATAAGTATAAGGTCAAGTTTGTGATTTCAAACTATGAGGTGAATGAAAAGCATGAAGATTTTATTGAAGATCTAATGATGAGAAGAGGAAGCAATTTTGAAGGATAAGCAGAGTATCCTTGTGAAGTAGAAAAGTTATATTTGATCAAGAAGGACAAGTACAAGCCAAAACAAAGATCTATAATCAATAATTCAGTTGCATTCAAATCAGGTCATCTCATTGTTACTCTTTAATCATTGTAGCAGTAATCTAAATCTCTTAATAGAGTTGGCTTATTAGCTATTTGCAAATCCTCTAACAAGGTGGTAGTTCTATTGAATTGTCTAAAAAAATCTAACGAGGCCACTTCTAATAGGTTGATTAAATCCTTTAATAGGGTCACACCTAATAGTGTGTTTTGTAACCTTTAACAGGGTTGGCTCCTAACAAGGCTCACTTCAGAAGAGTGAAAATAGTAACTAGTTACAATTAGTGGTATTTACTAGATTGATTTCCACATTAAATCTTGGTATCAAATGTGTTCAAGCTATTTTATTTTATGTGTTTTCAACTAAGTTAAATTAATGGTAATCACCATTAACATGTAAAATTTATATGTCAAGATTTTACCGAGTTACAACATTCTGTATATGTTTACTGAGCTTCAACAATATTCAGTTTTTAGTTTGCATTTTGTAGTGACATCTAAGGGATCTAGGATTTATTTTAGTATTAACTAATTCACCCCTCCCCTCTCAAATACTTCTCTTATATTTCCAAAATTTGGTATCAAAGCTTTTGGTTCTTGCAGAACTTGCTTCAAGGACCTAATCTGAAGATCAAGATGTTGTACAAAAGAGAAATCCCCAAGTTGAACAAAGACAATTTTGTAGCATGACAAGGAATTATAAGGTTACACTTGGCTACCATCAGTGATTAGGATGCAAGTATCTTGATACTAAATACAAGACTCCTACTAGAAAATTATTTGTTGAAGATATTGCTAAAAAGAAGAATCATAACATCATGATGATTGATATTGCATCTGCTCTTAGTTATGTTGAACTTGATGAAGTCAAAGATTGCAAGACAACTTATGAGATGTGGATCAAACTGAAAGATATAAATGGAGGAGATGACAACATAAGAAGAGCTAAGGCTAAATGTCTTAGAGGTCATTTTGATTAGATGAGAATGAGAGAAGATGAGAACATTGCCAAATATGTGGAAAGAATTAAAGCAAGTGTAAGTGCAATCAAAGCATCTAGAGGAGGCATTGAAGAGAAAATAGTTATAAGAAAGGTACTTAGAAATCTTCTTCCTATTTATGCAATTAGATAATTTTCTATTCAAGAAATGAGATGTGATCCAAATAATAAAATATCTTTGGATGCTCTAGTTGAAAGATTGACAACTTTTGAGTTAGACAATTATGATAACTATATTGCTAGTTCAAATGTTATTGAATCTATTTTTAAAGCTAAACTATCACTCAAAGAAAGGGTCAAAAATCAAAATCCATTCAATTAGGAAGTGAAGAAGAAGTATGATCAGAAGAAAGTTTAGATAGTGATCTTGAAGTTGTTGAAGCCTTGCTTGCAAGGAAGTATTCCAAAGGAAGAGGAAAGTACAAAGGTAAAGTTCCACTGATTTTCTTTTCCTGTGAAGAATTTGGTCACATTATTGCTAGGTGTCTAAATAATAAAATCAAAGATGAGAAGAAAAGAAATAACTATAAAGACAAGAAGGATTCCAAAAACTACAATAGCTACAAGGAAAAAGGTAAGAAATCTTGTTTTATAACTAAAGATTCTAATAACAATGAAGATGAAATGGTATATATTGCTGTAAAAGATGAATCTGATGATGAAGGAGATAATATGACACTTATCTCTTATGTTAGCAAAAATGATATATGGATTATTGACAATGGTTGTTCACATCATATGACTAGTGAAAAAAAAAATTTTGAGCACGTGGAATATTATGATGGAGGTAGTGTGAGATTTGCAAACAATGAACCTTGTAACATAAAAGGAAAATGATGTATTTCATTGACTAAATAACTTATATGTGACAATTCTTATTGGGTTGAAGGACTAAAGAATAACCTACTTAGTGTGACACAATTGAATAACATTGGAGTCAAGGTAGAATTCATGAATGGACAGGCCAAACTACTGGATGGAAAAGAAAATCTATTTTATCTTGATCTTAGTGATTATTCATGTTTTATTGCTCAAGTGGAGGAAAGTTGGCTATGGCACAAAAGGCTATGTCATGTAAACTTTGATAATCTATTTAAGATAAGAAAATATAAAAGGGTAAGAGGTACTCCTAGTTTGAAGAAACCTGACATGGGTCTATACAAGAAATACCAAATTGGTAAGATGGGAAAGACTAGTTTTAAAAGAAAAAACTACCACTCAGAAGAAGTCTTGAAAATCATTCCTAGAGACTTATGTGGACCTATTGCAATAAAAAGCTATAGCGGAGAAAAAAATTTCATTCTTTTTGTTGATGACTATTCTAGAATGATGATAGGAATGTATCTAAAAGAAAAATTAGAAGCCTTTCAAAAATTCAATTGGTATCTAGCAAGAGTAGAAAAGTAAATTGGAATGAGGTTGAAATGCTTAAGATCAGATCGAGGTGGTGAATTCATCTCCAATGAATTCAATAATTTTTGTGTTGAAAGAGGAATCAAAAGACAAGTATCAGCCCCTGGTAGACCATAGCAAAATGGTATAGCTAAAATAAGAAACATATCTATCATGGATTATGAAAGAACACTAATGATTGAAAAGAAGGTTTCTTTCAAATACTAGAAGGCAGCTATCAACACTACAATGCATACCTTGAATAGAGTACAGTTGAATAAAAATTCAAAATATGGTATGGCTACAAACCTAATGTAAGTTACTTGAAAGTATTTGGCAGCAAATGTTGTATCTTAAAAGAATCTAGAAAAGAAAAATTTGATGTAAAAGGTGATGAAGGCATATTTCTAAGATATTCTTGTAGAAGTCAAGCATATAAATGTTTGAATTTGTCTACTCACAAGATTATAGAAAGTGCACATGTTAGAATTGATGAGTTTGTAGAAAAGAGTGAAGAAGAAAGCAACAAGGAGCCAGAAGATTATGGAAGGATTTTTGACTATGAACTTGATACCATACCAAATCTATCTAAAAGAAAGGAAGCTTCATCTCCCTAGTCCCCAAAATCTCCAATAGTTATCAAGTTGCAGACAGTGCAGCCCAAGCTATAGTTAGAAAGACTCGAGTCACAATCAAAGACTATCAAGCTAGTTTAAACTAAACCTGATGGACCTGAGCTACAAATAGAAGGACCCAAGATTGAAACTAAAATTCAAGATGAAGAACGTGGAACTCATTCAAAGCCCAAAGAGCCTATGTTAGCAAGATATGTTAGAAGGCATCATGCACCTGACTAGATCATTGGAGACAAATTTGATGGAACAATGACAAGAAGTAAATTAAAAGGTACATATTTACTAGTTGAATTTGGACCTAGAAGTGTTAAAGATGCTTTGGAAAATGAAAGATGGATTAAAGCAATGAATGAAGAGATAGAATAGATAGAAAAGAACAAAACTTGGACTCTTGTTCCTAGACCCAAGGATAAAAATGCAATTGTACAAAGTGGGTATTTACAAATAAGATGACTGAAGATAGAAAAGTTTCAAAAAACAAAGCAAGATTGATGTGCAAAGGTTATTCTCAAGAAGAAGGTATTGATTATGGTGAGACTTTTGCTCCTATGGCAAGACTAGAAGGTGTTAGAACTTTACTAGCATATGTAGCACATAGAGGACTTAAAGTATATCAAATAAATTTCAAATCTGCATTCTTGAATGGAATTCTTGATGAAGAAGTCTACATTGAACAACCAGAAGGTTTTGTAGATCCTAGCAAAAGAGACATGGTTTGCAAGTTACACAAAGCATTATATGGTCTCAAGAAAGCTCCCAGAGCTTGGTATAAAAGACTATAATTACTTGGTACAAATTGGCTTTCAAAGAACAAATGATAACAATAGTTTGTATATCAAGGAAGGACCAGACAAGAAGATTGTGTTGGAAAAAATATTTGTTGATGATACTCTATTTACAGGAAATGATGACTTGTGCAAGCATTTCAAAATAAATGAGTAAAGAATTTAAGATGTTTATGTTTGGTGAGTTAAAATTCTTTGTTAGATTGCAAATATAGTAGAATAAAAATGGTATCTACATCACTCAATCTAAGTATATCAAGGAAATACTAAAAAAGTTTGGAATGGAAGATTCAAGACCAATTGGAGCCACTATGTCTACTAGACATAAGCTCTCCAAAAATGATGATTCCAAAGAAGTAGATTAGACCACATACAGATCAATAATTGGAAAATTGTAGTATATAGTACACAAAAGGCCTAATATTATTGTAGTAGTTGGAATAGTGGCAAGATTCTCAACAAATACCAAGGAAAATCATATGATGTGATTAGGCATATTAATGTCTAAAATTTGATATAGTTTTTATATAGTTTGAACTTACTTTTTGAGCCGTGTGAAAATCATTTCCAACACATTTGTCTTAAATATCTTGTGAACTTATGCCAGGTACAACTAGAACTTACTAAACCAATGGATAGTGGCTATGACATACTATGCTTGATATTATACATATAATGCATTATTTCATATAAATATTTTTAAAGCTTTGTTCTAATATTTGAGTAAGAGTAGGAATATTTTCATGCATATGTGTTTTAGATGTTTCTAACTTTTAGGAAATGGAGAAGTGGCAAAAAGAGTGGTGAATACCATATTGAAGGAAGAATTGATGAAAATTGTTCATGGAAAAAGAAGCATATATTAGTTTTGAATGATAAGTCATGTTTGCTAGGAGATTTATTGTTCTAGAAAAATAAAAAAGATCTAACTTGCTATATTACTTGCAAGTTGTTATTCTATTGCTTAATCAATGTTGTATGTCATGGTTGACTTTCTGCCTTCTTTTATGCCTGATGTTTGTTCTCAATTTTTATGTTATGTTTGTAATAATTTGTTAGAAAATATTTAGAATAACTTGGGGGTGGGGGGGTGTGAATCAATTATTCAAAGTCTTTCATGTCCAATTCAAGCCTTTTCATTAAGTGTAGTGAGCCCATAACACTATTCATTCATCCAAGCTTTAACTTTCCTATTCAGTAAGTTACTCTAAATCAACATGCAAGCATAACACATGAAAATATCAACACATAACACAATGATTTACATGGAAACCCAACTTGCAAAATAACCACTAGTAACATGCTACTCAATTCTCCCTCTTCTAAAGTGATGCCCTATTAAAGGCTTACAACACACTATTAAATGTGACTTCGTTAAAGGATTTAACCACCCTATTAGAAGTGGGCCTGGTTAGAGGACTTTAAAACATTCACTTGGAATGCCACCCTATTAAAGGATTTACAAATGGCTATTAAACCAACCTAAGTCCATAGGATTTTCTTCTACCCTAACTGATACAATTGCTAGAGAGTAATAATAAGGGGTTAATACCTAATTACAAAATACAACTCAACTTGCAGATCTTAGATCACTTCTCAGCTCATATCATTGCCTGGCTTTTAGTCTCTACAACTCTGACAGCTTGCCCTCCTTTCAAGCTTAGTCTCCATGAGTCTCCATGCTCAATGTACTAGTGCAATCATCTCTTTCTACCCACTTGTCAAAGTAGAGTCTATGTGCTCTATTCTTACTTCTCCTAGATGCCTTCTCCTTGACACCCTTCTAACTACTTCAGAATTTGGCACTCCAACAACTCTTGCTTCTTGGTCTATAAATCCTTAAATAGAAGTCTTGGAGTTCCTTTCTTGCTTGAGTCTTCCCTCTTTTAATTTCAATTCATATGGATTAGGTAGGATTCGTTGAATCTAACCCATATTATGTTTCTTCTAGAAACATCATGAAGAATCCTCTCAAATTCACTCAAAAATGGTTTACATTAAATTCTATGCCACCAACTCATCATCCTTATCGTCTAACTAGTTCACAAAATTCAAGGTAACAACTTTTTTGGCTCAGATTTAGTGAATCTTTGTCATTTTCAATAATGCAACAACTCGACACTATTGAAATCTTGATGCTCAACACATACTATGTTACTAGGCATCAACTACATTTTTACTGATGCTTGGCACCTGAACTTCACTCAACACCAACTAAGATTTATTGATGCTCGAAACCTATTACTTTGCTCGGCACTTGAACTTCACTCGGCACACACTAGATTTTGTGTTTGCTCATCTCCAATTGAGAATTTTCTTGACTTCAACTAGCTTGCTCGAAACCCACTAATGAACTTAGTTTAAGCTTTGCAGTCAACCTTGTGACAACTTATAATTCTAATGTTTCTAAGTGTGGCCAACCTTTGTGTCTTTGAAGTATGTTATCAATACATCATTTAACCATTTTCTTAACTAATCCTTGCACTTCATTACAAAATTATAACTCAACCTTTCCCTCAGATACTCTTGTTACATCTTGTTGATCAAATCCTCTTCATCAATCAACTAAGTGATAGTACTTGGATCTTATAAAGAATTGTCATTCCTACAAATAGTACGTTTGACATCAATGACAAAAAAATGATTGAAAACATTCTTTATCAATCAATCTCCCTCTTTGACCTTCAACAATCTCCCTCTTTGGAATTGATGGAAAACCAAAGTGATCAACCATCAGACTAAACTATTCAACCAAATTATCAACATGCTGACTCAGTTAGAATAGTAAGTCAAATACCAAAAAAAGTAATTGTGTTACCATCAATTTTTCACATTTCCCTCTTTTGATCTACTATCCTGATTGCTTCATTTCTATTTCTCCCTCTTAGTTGTTGTATCCTCTTTCCTTTATTTCATCCATCTTATATTTTCTCCCTCTGTATGCATTTCTCATCTTCTGCTATTCTCTATTTTTATTAGCTTCTATCTACTTCTCCCTCATACTATTGATGAAATGATTTTGATCAATTTTATGCTATTTCTCCCTCTTTGAAAACAATGCCAAAGACATACTATTTTAGCATCTTAATATGAAAGTGTTGTATTTGTAGGTTCATTGAATTTCTCCCTCTGTCACCTTGCTTGTGACTGATTTGGAAATTCATCACTTAAATTACTTTAGGCATGAGTCCTGAAGTAAATATCTTTTGCATCAATGTGTAATATTTCAACAATCAACTCATTTGATGCAAAGCAATCTTGCTTTTACTTCAAGTAGCCTTGGCTAGGGGTATTACCCCTAACTTACCTCTAAGATACTCAAAAGTATCTTTAGGTAGTACTTTTGTGAAAATGTCAGCAATCTATTCCTTTGAGCTAACATATTCCATCTTCAATTGTTTTTCTTCCACCAACTCTCTTACATAGTGATACTTGATTGCAATGCGCTTGATTTTAGCATGCCTTACAGGGTTTTTTGATATGTTGATAACACTTGTGTTATCACAATAAAGTATCATAGCATCATTTACCTCTTCCTTCATACCTTGAAACAAATGTTTGATCCATACAATATTAGTGCAATTGATAGCAACTACAACATATTTAGCTTTTGCAGTGGACTATGAGGTACAACTTTTCTTTTTGTTGGTCCATGTAATCAATCATTTTCCCAAGAAAAGTTCTCCTCCACTAGTGCTTTTTCTATTATCAATATTACCTCCCCAATTCACATCAATGTATGCTCTTAGCTCAAAATTTTTACTTATCTTGTAGTACAAACCAAAGTCATTAGTCCCTTTTAAATACCTCAGTATTCTCTTTACTATCATCAGATGATTTTCTCTTGGATTTGCAAAAAATCTTGCCACTATTCCAATAGCTAATACAATGTCTAGTCTACTATGTACAACATATTACAACTTTCCAATCATTGATCTATATATTTTCTTATTCACTTCAGTTGACTCATCATTCTTTGATAACTTATGTACTGTTGCCATTGGCATGCTAACTGATTTTGAGTCTTCCAATCCAAATGTCTTGAGTATCTCTTTGATGTATTTTGATTGGGTCACAAATATGCCATGCTTCAATTGATGTACTTTTAATCCAAAAAATAATTTGATTTCTCCAAACATTGACATTTCAAACTCATGTTTCATTTGATTAGAAAAATCTTTGCATAAAACATCTTTTCCTCCAAATATTATATCATCAACAAATATTTCAAATATCAAAATATCTTTACCTTTTTCTACATTGATGTACAAGTTGTTGTTGTCATCTAATTTCTCAAATCCAATCTTCACAAGATATTTGTGTAGTCTCTCATATCATGCTCTAGGTGCTTGCTTCAAACCGAAAAAGTGCCTTATGTAGTTTGCAAACCATATCCTTGTTGTTGTCATCAAAAAATCCCTCTGGTTGTTTAATGTAGACTTCCTCTTCTAGTATACCATTTAAAAAAGTATACTTCACATCCATTTGGTAGACTTTGAAACCTTTGTAAGCAGCATATGCAAACAATGTTCTTACTCCTTCCATTCTTGCAATAGGGGCAAATGTTTCCCTATCTTCTAATCCTTCTTCTTGTGCATAGCCTTTGCAAAATAATTTGGCTTTGTTTCTTGTTATCTCACCATTCTCATCAAGCTTGTTCCTAAACACCCATTTGGTACCAATTACATTCTTATTAGCAGGTCTAGGAACTAGGGTCAAGGTTTTGTTCTTCTCAATCTGATCTATCTCCTCTTCCATAGTTTTATACCAGTCATCATCTTATAGTGCATCTTTCATTGCTTTGGGGTCAACCTTTCTTAGCAAACATGATTCATTTTTTAGTTTATCCCTTGTCATTGGGCTTGCATACTTGTCACCAATGATTTGATCAATAGGGTGATGTCTTCTCACATACTTGGCTAATCTTGGTTTTGTCCTTCTTTCCATGTTTGATCCTTCAACTTTAAAGTTATTATGTTCTTCTTCATCTGGTACTTCATAATTTCTTTCATGTATACTATTTTTAGAGTCAAAATGTGCATTTTCTTCATTCTACAACTCGACTTCTGAATGCAGCTCGACATTCACTGGTTGTGACTCAGCTAATATTGAAATTTGTTGTTGATTCTAATTTGATTGGCAGAATTGTCTTCAATAGTCATTCCTTCATAGAAGTATAAAAAAGATCTATAATCTTCTGATTGTTTGGACTCATCAACTTGGACTTCTACATGGTCATCAAAATCCACGTTTGCAATCTCCACAATCTTGTTAGTGTTAGTATTCAAACACTTATATCCTTTACTTCTAGTGGAGTATCCAAGGAATATGTCTTCATCACTTTTTGCATCAAACTTTCCATTTCTAGTATCTTTAAGAATATAGAATTTACAACCAAATACTTTGAAATGTTTTACATTAGGTGAGTAACCATACCATAGTTCAAAAGATGTTGCATTTGTAGCTTTCTTGACTTGGACTCTATTCAGGGTGAAAATAATAGTACTTATAGCTTCTCTCTAGTACTTTAGAGCAACATTTTTCTCCATCATCAAGGTTCTAGCACAATCTATTACTAATCTATTCCTTCCTTCAGCAATACCATTATGAGGTGGAATTCTTGGTGCTGATGTTTTTCTTTTGATACCTTTGTCATTGCAAAATATGTCAAATTCCTTTGATGTAAACTCTCCTCCTCTGTCTTATCTTAGGCATTCCAGACTCTTTCCTATTTCCTTCTCAACTCTAGCCAAATACCACTTGAACATTTGAAATGCATCAGATTTTTGCTTTAAGAACATAGCAATCATCATCCTAGAATAGTCATCCATAAATAGCATTATGTATTTATCTCCTAGGTAACTTTTCACTTCTATTGGACCACACAAGTCTGTATTGACTAAGTCTAGTACTTCTTTGGAAGTGTACATTTTCCTTTTGAAACTAGACTTAGTCATCTTCCTTGGTTGACATTGTTTACACATTGTATTTTTAGGCTTCTTCAGTTTAGGCAAACCTTTGACTTTCTTCTTTTTGCTGATGCTAATCAAATCATCAAAGTTAACATGACACAACCTTTTATGCCATAACCACACATCATCAAGTCTAACAAAAAGACAAGTTGCATCTTCCATATCTAGGTAAAACAAGTTACTCCTAGTTTGATCACCTTTGCCTATCAAATTTCCATCAATGTCATAGATCTTGGCAGATTTGTTTCCAAATTCTACTTTGCAACCTACATTGCCTAACTGTGATACACTCAACAAATTGTAGTTTAGTCCTTCAACATAGTATGCATTATCACGTGATATTTTCTCTGTAAGTTTAATTGAGCCTTTTTCTTTAATTTGACATGGAGCATCATTACCAAATCTAACACTATTTCCATCATATTGAGTAAAGGTAATGAACTTACTTTTGTCTCCTATCATGTGATGTGAGCAGCCACTATCTATGATCCGATTGTCATTCATGTTCACACAAGTCACTAGTGTTGTTGCTTCATCTTCATCTTATTCATCCTTCATGGCTGCATATACTACTTTATCATCATTCTCATCAAAGTCTTCTTCAACAATTCAGCATCTTTTGTCTTTGTCCTTGTAATCTCTACTATTGTCTTCTCTCTTGTTCTTGTAGTTGTTTCCTTCTTCGTAGTTCTTCTTTTGTGTACACCTTGCAACAATGTGACCTACTTCATTCCAATTAAAACAAATGATAGGAAACTTACCTTTGAATTTACCTTTACTTCTATGGAATCTCCTAGCTAGTAGTGCTTCCAACTATTCCACATCTTCCTCATCTATGCTACTATCACTGGATGCATGTTTTCCTTTTCTTCTCTTCTTTTTTGATGTCACCTCCTTAGTGTTTTTCAATGTTAGCTTGGCCTTGAAAGGAAATTCAAGGTTCTTAGGTTTGTAGTTGTCAAAATTGGACAATTCAAATGCAGTAAGTCTTCCTACAATTCCTTCAAAGGTTAGTGTGTTCCCTTGTACACACCTTATGTAATGTCCCCATTTTAGCAGTTGACCAAGTGTGTGCGCGTTAGCCTTGTTCTACATGGTCCCGAGGGCTAACGAAGGGTTTAATGGGATCTTGGAGTGTTTTTTCCTAGTCATTTCCAGTTTGGGCCAAAACGAAGTTGATTTACTTAGTTTCAGGCATACTTACTATTTTTAGTAAGTCGGCAGGACACAGTGCAGGTCAATTTTGGTGATTGGATTCGATACTCCTCGGTGAGAGCTTTCCGATGAGCTATCACTCGCATTATTCGGAGTCCGATTGCTAATACATTTTAATGCCTGAAGTTTTATTAAAGTAACGTCTAATTTAATTGTAAAATATTAAAGTGTTACTTTAATATTTATTTTATGGTGATGTGTACCCAAGGGAGACATAAGGGGTATTTTAATATATGTTTTATATTACACATCTTTTATCCCACATTGCCCATATGAGTTGAGGGGATCCGTGGGAATAGAATAAAAGGAAGCATTTGTGGCTTCATTAGACAGGTTGAATATGAGAAGAAATTGGTGTGTGAGTTGCAACTCCGTTCTTGGCATTTGAGGACGTCTATCCTCTCTTGTAACATTCTAGACGTCATTCCCTTGGGGTTTGGCCTTTGAAATTCTTTGTTATTAGCTTCATTATCAGATAGTTTAGTTGCATTTTCGGCTACAGGCAGATTTGGTATTTTGCTCATATCTTCTTCACTACTTGTCCGATGCTTATGCCGCTTGGAGGGAATGGTATTATGAAGGTAGTGGACTGATTGGAGGACAAAGTATTGTAGCAGCAAGTTTGTAAGCATGGGCTGGAGTATTATGACAATATTGCTGAAGTAATTAGTGAGTTGATAAATCTGCCATGTATTTGGTTTTATGAATTCTGAAAATAACATTTTATTAGCAGCAGTTCATTTCCACTTTGCATATTGTTGTAGTTTCTTTCTTTTTTATGTTGTATGATACCAATTCCATGCACGAAACACAACAAACCAATAAACGTTTGATTTCTAGAGTTATAAGGGGTTTTAAGTAGTTGAATGCAAACTGTTTGACATAATTCCTTTCAGCAATTTGGTTTAGTTTTTGGGACATTCAGGGGTACCCATTACAGTGGTATCAGAGCTATAAGTCCTGCCATCCTGTGGAGGTCTTATAGGGAATTTGGAACAGCCGGATAGAGGGAAAAAGTAAGTAAAAAAAAACACAGGCTAAGCATTTATGTTTGAGCATGCGACAGGGGTCTTATAATTTCTGCGATACCAGAGCAAGACAAAATAGGATTTCAGACTTGCAAAGCAAACAGTCTAGTACATCTGTGCAGGGGGACATTGAATTCAACCATACAGACATAGAGGAGATATTCTGTGATCAGGACAATAATATGGGTGATCGAGATGACAGGAATACAGGATTAGGCGGAGGCAGAAATGCTGGTCCAGATCAAGGGGAGGTACTGTTCTGATAGTTACTAGATACATTAGAGCAGGGGCAGCGTATGCTGCAGGAGCAGAATAGGTGAATGGACATGATGTTGCAGCTCATGGCTAGACAGATGGGTGTCAATATTAATCCAGGTGATGCCAACAACAGAAACAATAACAACGAGGGAAACAATAACAACGGGGGAAACAATAACCATGAAGGCCAAGGCAACAACAATGGTCTTGAGAATAACATTAATGGTAATAATGGACACGGCAACAATGGGAATGAGGCTGATAACTTTAGACACGTTGCACGCCCAGCACAGACTGTGAGCTCGAGACCTCTTCTACCCACTTTTCCACCCAGAGATCCGGTTCATCCAGTAAACGAACCGCAGATTACCGAGTTACAGGATCAGTTCAGGAGGGACTGGGAGGCTAGTGGACCAGAGTTTCAGGTGGATATTTCTCTTAGAGATTATATGGACTTGAGGATGAGACACATGCCTAAAGCAGGAGGGAGGAATCAAAACTTTGAGCTGAGGAAGAAAGTTGGAAAACTTTCTTTACCTTATTATGATGCTTCAGGGAAGATGATTGCACGAGCTTGGGTGCAGAAGGTAGATACATACTTGCAGCTTAATCCTATGCCTGAGGAGGAGGCTATCAAGTATGCGGCTATGCACTTGGATGGCGTTGCACATGAATGGTGGCATCATGGCATGGTAACTTTGGGGCATAATCAGATTACATCCTATGAGGAATTCACCGAAACATTGATTGGGAGATTTGACACTAAGGATCCCGAGTTACATTTCAAGGAGCTAGCACAGTTAAAACAGTCAGGTTCTGTGGATGCTTACATTGCCGAGTTTTAGCGCTTGTCTGTACTTGTTACTGATATCTCTCCTAGGAGATTGGTGGTGTTATTTTGTGATGGTCTTGCTGATCCATTACGAGGTTGGGTGAAGGGACATGATCCACTCATGTTAGCTGAAGCAACTAAAAAGGCACGAGATTTAGCCCCTTCGGTATACAAAGGAAAAAACCATTCAACAGATTCTTCCTACCGCAAGGACAAAGACAAAAAATCATTTCAGAAAGAGTATAGCAAACCCAAAGAAGGATCAAAAGGACTAGACAATGAAACCTTGAATGAACTTTGAAAGAAGAAGCTGTGCTTCCATTGTAGAGAGCCTTGGGACTTATCTCATAAATGTTATCTCAAGGCTAAGGCAAATCAAATTGAGTATTTTTCAGCAGAAGAGTCAGAGTCAGAAGGGGAGGATTAGCACTCCGATTCAGATGAGGGTAACACTATAGAGGAGAGCAACATTCCTAAGGATGATAGATCGTTGGCACGCTTGACAGGGGCCCAAAAGGCAATCACATTTAAGGTCAGGGGTACTATCCAAGGGCAGAAAGTGATATCTCTTATTGACACTGGGGCTACACACAACTTCATAGATGCACAGTTGGTAGCCAGGAGAGGGTTACAGACAGAGGAGCATGATGGGTTTAGAGTCATGGTGGCTAACGGTGATAGTTATTATGCACTCGGAAGATATCTAATCTTCGCATCAGGTTTGGAGATGGCTATGAGTTGGAAGATGAGTTCTATGTTGTGGACATGGGAGATTATGATGTCATCCTCAGCATGACATGGATGGCTTCACTAGTTGAGTTCACACTCAATCTAGCGAAATTGGAGATGAGATTCCAGCATGAGGGGAGAACTGTGGTACTTAGAGGGCTTTCAGATGGCGGTTGCAGAATAGTGTCCTTGAGGAGAATGTAGAGACTTTTTCATCATGATGACATAGAGTGGGCGGCAGAGTGCCACATCATGCCAACTTCACCAGAGCCACAAGAAAAGAGTCATCCACTAGATGTATAGAAGATACTTGATAGACACGCTAAAGTATTTAGCGATATTCCTCATGGGGTTCCTCCTGACAGAGGGATGGAACATGTTATTGAGCTCGAGGAGGGAGCCAAACCAGTTATGATTACTCCCTATCGTCATCCTAAGAAACACAAGGATGAGATAGAGAAGGCGATTAAGGATTTGTTGGAGATGGGGCATATCAGGCCCAGTAAGAGCCCTTTTGCTTCAGCAGTAGTATTGGTAAAGAAGAAGGATGGGACAATGCGCATGTGCATCGATTACAGGGCACTGAATAAGAAAATAATTAAAAACAGGTATCCCATTCCTAGGATTGATGAGCTGATTGATGAGTTGCATGGGGCATGCTTCTTCACCAAAATTGATTTGCGATCCGGATACCATCAGATCAGGATGAGAGCAAAGGAAATTGAGAAAACAACCTTCCAATGTCACTATGGCCACTTTGAGTTCATGGTTATGCCATTTGGTCTAACCAATGCACCTGGTACATTTCAAAGTTGTATGAACCAGGTATTCAGGAAGCAGCTGAGGAGATTTGTCTTGATCTTCTTTGATGACATCTTGGTCTTCAGTAAGACCTGGGAGGAGCACTTACATCATCTGGAGGAGGTGTTATCTATTCTAGAGAGAGAGTCATTGTATGCCAAGGAATCTAAATGTGAGTTTGGCATGACTGAGCTCCTTTACCTGGGGCATATCATTAGTGCAGATGGCGTTCGGGTTGATCCCAAAAAGATTAGAGCTATTGTAGAGTGGCCTACTCCCACAAACCTTACACAGCTTAAGCGATTCTTTGGTTTATGTGGTTTTTATAGAAGGTTTGTTAAGGGATTCTCACAAATTGCTACACCCTTGACAGATCTTACCAGGAAAGGAGCCTTCGTGTGGACAGGGGCAGCACAGAGGTGTTTTGAGCATTTCAAGCAGGTAATGTCTTCATGTCCAGTTCTAGCTCTACCAGATTTCACAAAGCCTTTTGAGCTTCATTGTGATGCATCAGGTGATGGGATTGGAGCAGTATTGATGCAGGAGAAGCATCCCATTGCATTCGAGAGTAGGAAGCTCCGAGGAGTTGAGAAAAGTTATTCTGTCTATGACCGGGAGATGTTGGCCATAATGCATGCATTGGCCAAATTTCGATCATATTTGGTAGGTGGACGTTTTGTGATCAAGACTGATCACAATAGTATTAAATACTTCATGAGCCAGCGTGATCTTAATGACCGGCAACAAAAATGGGTGACTAAATTGCAGGCTTATGACTTTGACATAGAGTTTGTCAAAGGTAAGAAAAATGTGGTGGTTGATGCCTTATCTCGGAGACCTCACTTATGTGCTCTGGCAGAGATTTCAGGGGATTGGAGAGATCGGATTATAGCAGAGTATGTCGGAGATGCTTGGGCTTTTGGATTGATTTCAGGTACCATACAGGATGATCGCTATGAGGTGATAGATGGATTGATCAGAGTTCAGGACAGGGTTTATTTGATTCCGTCATCACATTTGAGAGAGGTGATATTGAAGGCATTTCATGATGCACCCACAGCAGGACATTCGAGGGTCTTCAAGACCTATAGGCAGATCCGAGAGCGGTTTTCATGGAAAGGGCTCAAGGATGATGTTTAGAGGTATGTCAGGGAGTGTATGGTTTGTCAACAAAATAAGGGAGAACACACATTTCCTGCAGGTTTATTACAGCCCTTGCCCATTCCTGATAGGAAATGGGAAAGTATTTCGATGGACTTCATCACTAGTTTACCATGAGTGCAGGGAAGGGATTGCATCTATGTGGTGGTGGACCGCTTGACAAAGTTTTCTCACTTCTTTGCTATTTCATCCACTTACACAGCAGCACAGGTGGCAGATCTTTTCTTTAAAGAGATATTCAGGTTACATGGGCTGCCCAGATTCATTGTCAGTGACCGGGATAGTAAGTTTATGAGTGTTTTTTGGCAAGAGTTGTTTAGGTTGTGTGGTACAGATCTTACACCTAGCACTAGTTATCATCCGCAAATAGATGGGCAAACAGAGATTGTGAATAAATGGGCGGAAGGATATTTGAGGAACTATGTAACTACACAACAAAAGGCTTGGATCAGATGGTTGTATATGGGAGAGTATTGTTATAACACCACTTATCATATGTCCATCAAGATGACTCCTTTCATGGCACTCTATGGTTATGAAGCACCTAGCCTCATGGATTTAGTTTTGGGGGACAGTAGAGTGCCCAAAGCCAAAAACTTATTGCAAGATAGTCAGGAGATCCTGAAAGTGCTCAAAGAGAATATACAACAGGCCCAGAATCAACAAAAATTGTATGCTGATCAGCACCGAATAGAGCGTAGCTTCGAGGTAGGGGATATGGTTTACTTGAGGCTACAACCATATAGACAGTCATCGCTCAAGAAGAGCAGAGCTGAAAAGTTGAAACCTAGATTTTATGGTCCCTACAGGGTGATTCGCAAAGTGGGCAAAGTCACCTATGAGCTTGAGCTTCCAGAGGGCAATCGAGTGCACAATGTGTTTCATGTGTCTAGGATTAAGAAAGCCATTGGTCAGAGTGTAGTGCCTTCTGCAGATTTACCCCCTTTGGATGAGGAGGGGAAGATTGTGTTAGTACCTGAGGCTATTGTGGATACCAGAGAAAGGAAGCTTAGAAACAGGATAGTGAAGGAGTATTTGGTCAAATGGAAAGACCTACCGGAGGAAGATTCTACATGGGAGAGTGAGCAGGTTATTCAGCAGGCTGGACTGAGATTTCTTGAGGATAAGCAATTTCAAGGGGGGCAGACTGTAATGTCCCCATTTTAGCAGTTGACTAAGTGTGTGCACGTTAGCCTTGTTCTACATGGTCCCGAGGGCTAACGAAGGGTTTAATGGGATCTTGGAGTCTTTTGGCCTAGTCATTTCCAGTTTGGGCCAAAATGAAGTTGATTTACTTAGTTTCAGGCATACTTACTATTTTTAGTAAGTCGACAGGACACAGTGTAGGTCAATTTTGGTGATTGGATTCGATACTTCTCGGTGAGAGCTTTCCGATGAGCTATCACTCGCATTATTCGGAGTCCGATTGCTAATACATTTTAATGCCTGAAGTTTTATTAAAGTAACGTCTAATTTAATTGTAAAATATTAAAGTGTTACTTTAATATTTATTTTATGGTGATGTGTACCCAAGGGAGACATAAGGGGTATTTTAATATATGTTTTATATTACACATCTTTTATCCCACATTGCCCATATGAGTTGAGGGGACCTGTGGGAATAGAATAAAAGGAAGCATTTGTGGCTTCATTAGACAGGTTGAATATGAGAAGAAATTGGTGTGTGAGTTGCAACTCCATTCTTGGCATTTGAGGACGTCTATCCTCTCTTGTAACATTCTAGACGTCATTCCCTTGGGGTTTGGCCTTTGGAATTCTTTGTTATTAGCTTCATTATCAGACAGTTTAGTTGCATTTCCGGCTACAGGCAGATTTGGTATTTTGCTCATATCTTCTTCACTACTTGTCCGACGCTTATGCCGCTTGGAGGGAATGGTATTATGAAGGTAGTGGACTGATTGGAGGACAAAGTATTGTAGCAGCAAGTTCGTAAGCATGGGCTGGAGTATTATGACAATATTGCTGAAGTAATTAGTGAGTTGATAAATCTGCCATGTATTTGGTTTTATGAATTCTGAAAATAACATTTTATTAGCAGCAGTTCATTTCCACTTTGCATATTGTTGTAGTTTCTTTCTTGTTTATGTTGTATGATACCAATTCCATGCACGAAACACAACAAACCAATAAACGTTTGATTTTCAAAGTTATAAGGGGTTTTAAGTAGTTGAATGCAAACTGTTTGACATAATTCCTTTCAGCAATTTGGTTTAGTTTTTGGGACATTCAGGGGTGCCCATTACACCTTAGCTCTTGAATGGTTGAAACTCTAATAGCATAGATGGGGAGTAGAGTTCTCAAGTACTTTCTATTGATAGTCTCTTCTTCCAACTGACCTCCTAGACTTCTTATTGCACTTACCACCTCTTTCATTCTAGATCTATATTGAGTAGCATTCTCACCTTCCTCCATTTTCATATCATCAAACTTTCCTCTGAAATTTTCTCTCTTTGCTCTTTGGACATTCTAATCTCCTCTGTAGATATCTAAAAGGGCTTTCCACATCTTGAATGTAGTATCACATCTTTTGATGTCATCAAATTTAGCATAACTAAATGTAGAGGCAATCTCCAACATTGCTTGATTGTGCTCCTTCCTTTTGTTCAAATCATCTACAATAAGAGGTCCAGCTAGGTCTACATGCTTTGTTCCAATTGAGGTTTTTGCATAATCACCTATTGATCCAGGGTGTAATTTATTAGACTTTTCCATGCAATAAAGTTTTCTTTGTTGAGCTTGAGAACTTCTCTCTTTGACATCTTGATCTTCCTACTTCTAGTACCTTGAAACTAAATTAGCAGATGGATCTGATACCAATTGTTAGAAAAGCTTTACAATAATTGGGGTGGTGAATCAATTATTCAAAGTCTTTCATGTACAATTCAAAATTTTTCATTAAGTGTAGTGAGCCCATAAGACTATTCATTCATCCAAGCTTTAACTTTCCTATTCAGCAAGTTATTGTAAATCAACATGCAAGAATGACACATGAAAAGATCAACACATAACATGGTGATTTACGTGGAAACCCAATTTGAGAAAAACCACTAGTAACATGCTACTCAATTCTCACACTTCTAAAGTGATGCCATATGAAAGGCCTTCCCTATTAAAGGCTTACAACACACTGTTAAATATGGCCTAGTTAAAGGATTTAACCACTGTGTTAGAAGTGGACCTAGTTAGAGGACTTTGGAACATTCACTTGGAATGCCATCCTGTTAAAGGATTTACAAATGGCTATTAAACCAACCTAAGTCCATTGGATTTTCTTCTACCCTAACTAATATAATTGCTAGAGAGTAACAATAAGGAGTTAATACCTAATTACAGAATACAACTCAACTTGTAGATCTTAGATCACTTCCTAGCTCATATCATTGCTTGGCTTTTAGTCTCTGCAACTCTAACATCTTGCCCTCCTTTCAAGCTTAGTCTCCAAGAGTCTTCATGCTCAATGTACTAGTGCAATCATATCTTTCTAACCACTTGTCAAAGTAGAGTCTCTGTGCTTTGTTCTTACTTTTCCTAGATGCCTTCTCCTTGACACCCTTTTAACCACTTCGCAATTTGGCACTCCAGCAACTCTTGCTTCTTTGTATCTAACTCCTTAAATATAAGTCTTGGAGTTCCTTTCCTACTCAATTCTTCCCACTTTTAATTTCAATTCATATGGATTAGGTAGGATTCATTAAATCTAACCCATATTATGTTTCTTCTAGAAACATCATGAAGAATCCTCTTAAATTCACTCAAAAATGGTTTACATAAAATTCTATTCCACCAGCTCATCATCCTTATCCTCTAATTGGTTCACAAAGTTCAAGGTAATAAATTTTTTGGCTCAGATTTAGTGAATCTTTGTCATTTTCAATAATACAACAACTCGACACTATTGAAATCCTGATGGTCAACACATACTATGTTACTTGGCATCAACTACATTTTTAGTGATGCTTAGCACCTGAACTTCACTCAACACCAACTAAGATTTACTAATGCTTAGAACTTGTTACTTTTCTCAGCACTTGAACTTCACTCAGCACACACTAGATTTTGCATTTGCTCAGCTCCAACTATGAATTTTCTCGACTTGAACTAGCTTGCTCGGCACCCACTGATGAACTTAGTTTAAGCTTTACGATCAACCTTTTTACAACTTATACTTCTAATATTTCTAAGTGTGGCCAACCTTTGTGTCTTTGAAGTATGTTCTCAATACATCATTTAACCATTGTGTTAACTGATCCTTGCACTTCATTACAAAATCATAATTGAACCTTTCCCTTAGGTACTCTTGTTAGATCTTGTTGATCAAATCCTCTTCATCAATCAACTAAGTGATAATACTTGGATCTTATAAGAAATTTCCATTCCTACAAATAGCAGGTTTGACATCAATGATAAAATAATGATTGAAAACATTCTTTATCAATCAATCTCCCTCTTTAACCTTCAACAATGATCTTTTCAATCAGATTTTCAACATTAGTATCCAATCCTCTATATATAATGAAGAAGGGATCATCTTGGGGAGAGGAGAAAGTAATACAAAAATAAACAATACTAGTTTAAGATTCATAAGTCATTTTATTTTTTCTTCATGAATTATTTAGTCATGTAATCAAAGAAGATTTGTTAATGAGAGATTGATTTTGGAATACTTGTTGTGTTCTTAGTTAGTTGAAGCCATCCAAGCGGGGCCACTTGGGAGGTGGAATAGATTTAGGTAGAGTAGATTCATTCCTTGCAATATCCTATTTTGAGGTAGATTCACTATATCTTAGTCCTGTAGCATTGTTACTATGAAAGTTCCTAGAGCACTTGTGGAAAATGATCATGGTGGATGTTTGAATTGTTAACTAGTTTAGAATTCCTTTTTTGAATTTTTTTGTAGTTATCCATTGTTAGTGTAATTATGTTTACTATTTTTTATTAGTAGTATAGATTACTTTAATGCAGTTTACTTTCCTATAGCATAGGTGTTAAGACTCTTAAAGGAACTTATTGCACATATTGTGCTAACCCATTTCAAGTCCTACGTCCCTAGGTTGACAATTCAAGTGTATTTCATGATGGAATAGATAATTTTCAAAATATACATTGTATCCTCGAGAGAAATAATGGTGTGATTATCTTCATCTATTATGCAACCATACATTTTTGGCATTGTTCTTAGGGATGGTTTCAAACTAGGAACCTTCATGAGTCCTTTATTTCTAGATTACTTTGTTAGCTTGAAACTACAAAATTGTGGGCTTGACTAACAAGTCACTAATTCAATTGCATGCATCAAAGAGGAAGACAATGAGATGTATATAGGAGATTTCTTCTATGGGAGTTTGTGAATCTAAATGAAGAAATTGAAGAAGAAGTTGAGTTGGTTTTTGAGGATGCAAGCCCTATTTTTCCTATAGAATCATTCTCTAGAGCAGAACCTTTAGACACAAGTGGTCTTCAACCTTTTGCTAAAATTTTGGCTAATTTCCTTAATAGTACTATTCCAAATCGACCAATTGTTAACAATCCAATACTGAATATTCTTTCTTAGTTGCAATAGAATAATCAAATACCTCCAGTAATGGCACAACCTACTTTTTCTATTTCCTCTTCTGAGCCTCATAACTAATGGTAATCTCAAAAATATAAACGTAGCTACTCTTCCAAAGTTCTATGGCATTGGAACTGAAGACCTCGATACTTTCTTGTTTGAATTTGACATACTTTGTCTTAGCTTTGACTATTACTTTGATGCCCATAAGCTCAAGTTGTTTACAACAACACTTAAAGAATCAGCCTTATGATGGTTCATGGGCTTAGGAGCCAATGCAGTAGGTATATGGGATGAAATGCAAAATCTATTTCTAGATAAATATAAAGAGTATTGCAAGGAAAGTGATTCAAGAGGAGATAATATCTTTAGAATATCACAAAATGAGGATGAAACATTGGAAGACTATGTTTCACATTTTTTGTATACACTGCAGAAGAACCCTCAACATGTACTAGCAAAGGATTCAAAAAAGCTAGTTTTCTTGAAAGGGGTGAATGATAATTGTCTATAAACACTAGACCTAATAGTTGGTGGTGATGTATATCAATCTTCTTGGGATGACCTCAAGAAAATTTTTCTTAACTACTCAAGGTTAGCTATGAGGAAAGGAAAATGACACCAGACTATAGTTACTAAATGAATCAGTCAGGGTATTTCAAAGCTTAAGATATCTAATCTACTCTCAAATTTAAAGTAGGACATCATAAATGATGTCACTACACATCTTGACACAATGACTCCAAAGAAGAACCATGCCGAAGATGAGGTACAATTAGCTAAGTATTGTCTACACTGTTTGAAGCAAAAGAAAGATTGCCAATGCAAATTGCTCGCTAGTGTGGAGAACTGACATCTTCCAACTGAATACATCAAGATAAATGGAGAGGATGAGAAAGTATTCTTTTTTGTTCAATACTAGCCATGGGCCCAATGTCAAGGTATGCCTCAAGATCCTTTACAAAATTCAAATTTATATGTTAATTAATAACAAAAATGTAGTACCCAAGGTCCTCCACCATGTAGTCAACCTAATTGAAATAATGCTTGGAAAATAATCCGCAATAGAATGTGTTAGAATTCCCAACCTTCTTAGCTGAAACAACAAAATAATCAATGGTCTAACTAGCAAAACAATCAATGCAAGAATCAACAAAACCAATGGCAACCACCTCAAGGGAATTAGCAATCTACAAACCAATGAAGAGGACCTCAGCAATGGCCTAACCAAAATATTGGTAATCCATAATTACCACCTCCAATCTAACAACTTGTACTAATGCCACAACCTACAAGTTATGGACCTCAAAAGAAAACATAGTTAACTACAAAACCTTAGCCAAATCTAAATAGCCAGCAGCCACAACAACCTATCTATTCTAGTGATGCTCAGCAATATCCTTCTTATACTCTAAATGTTGTAGATATACATTTGAGATTTGATACAACTCTACCAGTTCCTAAACTGCCTCTCATAACTAAAATCTAGATACTCTTGCAATGTTAGAACCCACAACTTCTTAGCCACAAGTGGTTGACCCAACTAATGTAACTAGCTCAACTCAAACTCAAACATTAGTTGAACCTCCTTTTCCAAAGAAAATCATACAAACTAAACTTGCACAAACAAAGGAACAATATTTTGACATCATTGATCAACTAACAAACATGCATGTCCAAATTCCTTTATTCCAAGAAATTAAAGATGTTCTTATTATGGAAAAGACATCAAAGAAGCCTATTTGAAAAAGCCTAGGAAGAATAGAAAGGACCCAACTACAGTCCATGTTGTAGGAAAATTGGTTGACATTATGTTAGGAAAATTAATCATTCCTAAATACTCTGATCCAGGAGGTCTAATTTTGAATGTGATTATAAATGGTCGGCATATTAAAAGTTCTTTAATTAATCTTGGTGCTTCTATAAATATTATGACTAAAGATACTATAAAAGAGTTGGATATAGAATGGTTAAGAACTTACCCCAACAATTCTACAACTTGTAGATAGTTCTACTACCACTCCTGACAGGATGATAGAAGACATAGTAGTAACCCTAGACTCTCTAGAGTACCCGATAGATTTCATGATTCTATCCACAAAAGTCAATTTATTTGGTTATTATATCATATTAACATGACCATGGTTAGCTATAGCTAATGAAAATATAGGTTGTAAGTTAGGGAGTATGACCATATCTAATGGATAGGCAACAAAAAAATTTGATCTATATCCTCTAGCACAACCACAACCAGATGCAAGTACATCTATATGGCTAGATTTAGGGGATGGAGAAGAAGAGTTAAACTCTATAGAACAACTTATGATGTTACATAGATAGTCTTTCTCAAAGCTGCAAGAAGAGGATTTAGTAATTCAGAGTATTCTTAATAATACTTGTGTGGTAGAAAAAGATGTATCTAACAGTTTTTTGTTAGAATAAACTACATATGAGGAATATAATGAGAGTTGTTTTTTGCACAAGGAACAAGACATTATTCATCAACTTTTACCATGTGAACTAGAAACAAGTCCAATTTCTAAAGATGTTATAGTTGATCTCACAAATACTATTAAGTTGTCAAATGGTCATAATCTCCATGTCAATCCCAAATTACCATCCACATAGATGAAATAATCAATAGAGCTTCTTCAAAAACATTAAAAGACTTTTACATGAGACTATGGAGATATTAAAGGGTTAAGTCCTACATTATGCACTCATAGAATATACATCAATGAAGGGTGCCTACCACTTTATTAACCCCAGAAAAGGATTAATCCAACCCTCAGAGAAATAGTTAAAACTGAACTACAAAAGTTAATTGATGTTGGTTTTATACACCCTATATCTGATAGTAGATGGATCTTGCCTTTGGTCATAGTGTCTAAAATGGGAGGGAAATGCTAGATTTGTGTACATTACAAAGAATTGAATAATGTGATAAAAAAGGATCACTTTCCTTTACCCTTCATTGATCAAGTTTTGGACAAACAAGCTAGTAAGAAATATTTTTCTTTTCTAGATGGGTACAGTGGTTATAATTAGATAAGTATAGCTTCTGAAGATCAAGACAAAATCACATTTACATGCCCATGGGGTACTTTTTCATATTATGTCTTACCATTTGGCTTGTGTAATGCCCCTACAACATTTCAATGAGCTGTACTCAACATCTTTGTTGATATATCACATGATTGCATGGAAATATATATGGATGATTTCACAACATTAGAAGTCACCTTTGAAGAAGCCTTGATGAATCTTGAAAGGTTTCTTGTTTGATGCAAAGAACATAATGTATCCCTCAATAGTGTGAAATGTTTCATGCACATGTAAGAAGGAGTGGTGCTTGGTCATTTTATATCAGTTGTAGGAATACAAGTAGATCCAACTAAGATAGAGATGATTCTAACACTGCACATACCTACAAAACCAAAAGATGTAAGATCTTTTCTAGGTCATGATGGCTATTATAAATGTTTCATAATTTTTTTTAGTAAAATAGCTAGTCCTCTATATATATTGTTGACTAAGGAAGTCAAATTCATTTGGACACCTAAGTGTAATGAAGCCTTCCTATAGCTTAAGAAACTCATCACTATGACACCAATTTTAAAGGGACCTGATTGGTCAATTCCATTTTATATCCATACTGATGCATTAGATTATGCTATAGGAGTTGTGTTAGGACAAAAGCCTACTAATCTTGAGAATACCATGTACTATATTAGTAAAAGCCTTTATGGACCTCAATTGAATTACACAATAACTGAAAAAGAACTTTTAGTTGTAGTCTATTCATTGAACAAATTCAGACATTATGTAACTAGATATCCTATTTTTGTTGATACTAATCACTCAGCTATAAGGTACTTAATGAAAAAACCTACTATAATTGGGGGATTGCCAACATGGTTCTTATTGTTATAGGAGTTTGATATTACCATTATTGATAGGCCAAGAAAATTCAACATAGTTGTTGATTATTTGTCTAGATTGAACATTATTAATGAAGATCCAATTCCAATTGAAAATGCCTTTCCAAATGAACACTTGTTCCATATAACAACTCATACATCATGTTATGAAAATATATCTAGTTATCTTGCTACAAATAGAATGCCCCAACACTTCTCTCACAAAGAAAGGAAGAAGCAAGCAGAGAAAAGTTTTCATTATTCTTGGATAAATAACAATCTCTTCTATGTTGGACCAAATCAAGTTATGAGGAGATGTGTAAGCGAAAATGAGATATGTGATATCCTACATGCTTGTCATGATGAACCATATGGAGGCCATTTTTTAGGAAAGAGAACAGCATTGAAAGTACATACAACTAGATATTATTGGCCAACCTTACATAAGGATGCAATAAATTATACAACCAACTATGACAAATTCCAAAGGATGAGCTAACCAATTAAAATTGGTGAGATTCCACTCAATCCATAGATTTTAGTAACACCTTTTGATAAATGGGATATGGACTTCATAGGTCTAATTGATCCACCATCAAGTGGAAAATCCTACATCTTAGTTTGTATGGATTATGTAACCAAATAGGTAGAAGTTAGAGCAATGAAAAATGCAAGCGATGAGAAAGTAGCCAAATTCCTATATGAAGAAAAATATTCACTTGTTATAGAGTCCCCAAAGAACATGTTATATATCAAGGAGCCCAATTCACATCAAACTTGATCACTAAGGCTATGAGAGAATACAACATATGGCATCATAAATCTAGTCCCTATCACCCTCAAAAAATGGACAAGAAAAGGTCACTAATACAAAAATTGAAGCCATTCTGACTAAGACAATGCACATACACAAGAAGGATTGGACTAGTAGATTAATTGAAGTTGTTTGGGCATATAGAACCACCAAGAAAACAACAATTGGATTCACTCCATTTGAACTTGTCTATGGTAAAGAAACAATGTTGCCTATTGAATTTGAGCATAAAACACTACACACTACTTTGGAATTCAACATCAGTATTCCTATAGCACGAGAATAGAGACTTCTCCACTTGAACACGTTGGATGAAATAAGAAAGGCAACTTTGAAAAGAACACAACTTATTCAACAATAGTGAAAGAAATCTGATAATGCACATATCTATTATAAACAATTCAAAGTAGGAGATTAGGCTCTCCTATATGATTCTCACTTCAAATAGAATCCAGGGAAGTTGTAGACTCAGTGGTTAGGGCTTTATGAAACTCAGTATGTATTTGACAATGGAGTAGTGCAACTAACAACCATTGATCATGTCTAGTTTAATTTACTTGTAAATGGCCATAGGTTGTGCCTCTATCATAAACCATATACTAGAGATGAGTTCCTATAGCAATTCCAACCAACCAGTTTACTAGCTTCCACAAACATAGTTCTTGTAGCAGAGGGTGAAAACCTTCTTCCTGCAACCATACCATGACAAACTTTTAAGGAGCCCTCATAATAAAAATTCATTTAATATGAGGTCCATTCTTTCATTTATATTTTTCTTTTTCTTCATATCAACCCATCTCATTTCTCTATCTACCATCCACTCACACTCCACATCACCCACTAACACTATTTCTATTGCTTTCAATAAATTATACCATCAACACTTTTTATGTACTCACCAAACTTTTCCACATCATCAATTTGCATGCGGTTGTACACTCTCAAATTTTTAGGTACATCAATTATTACTCTTTATTCATTTTTGGTGCATAGGTTTTGATATTTATATACAATACTACATGACATGTATCATTTATGTCTTAAGCCAATTTCTAATTCTTATGCTAAAATTTTAAAGTGTGGACACTTGTCAAATTTTAGTGGGGGGCCGAGAGTGTGTATTAATTTCCAAATGTCATCTCCACATTATCCTCGTAATGTTTATGTTATAGGATATAATTTGGAAGCAGTCTAATATTTTTCATTAATTTTAAAATATTTATTTATCTATCATACCTTTTCATTACAATTTTGAGAAATGATCACTTGTGTGTGACATGATTGAAAGGACTAAGAGTTATTGCGAGAACACCTTCAGATTAAACCTTGATGTCCTATTATTTTACATGCCAAATGCAATGAAGTCTTGTTAAGGGAAGTGGTAATGGCATTGCTCAAAAAGATCCATTTGAAATTCTGAGAAGAGAGAATTTGTAGAGGCAAAATGGGAAAAACTTATCAGAGTGGTGAGAGTGGAGAAAATCAAAGCTAGACATTTTGAGATGGGGGGATAGTTAAAGAGGTATGAGCTAGTCATTCATAATATTTTACTCATGAACATTGAAGCAGTCTAGTGATTTCATGCTTTTGATTGGCTTGGGTATTTCTTACAATTAACCAAGAACAATGAAGAAGTGGAAATGGAATTCATGACTACATTTGATGAAGAGGAAACCACAATATGGGGACTAACAGTGATTGCTACTGAGGAACAAATAGAAAAAGTCACAGGATTACTAGTAGTAGGGGAGCATTATCCAAATGAACATGATGCTAAGTCCTCATGGGAATAGTTCACTTAGCCAAATGACCCTCAACTAGATATTACAAAGAAAGGGTGTAAAAGACTTTCTCTTCTAGCTCCATATCTAGAATTGGCAACCCACATTATTAGGTATTTGACCTGTGAAGGTAGGCTTTCAAACTTGCATGCTTATCATTTTAAGCTGCTCATTTTTATAAGGCATAATATTCAGATAAACATCCCCAATATCCTTTATAATATGTTGTGTATTAGTGTTGAAGAAACTAAAAAAGGAAATGCAAATTCTACCTCTCATCATGCCCTCATCAAACTTTTAGTTGAGAGGTCTCTTAGGGATTCTTCCCCTACATCATGGTTAAATTTTTTTGAATTTAAAACCTTGCAGCCTCAAGCCAACCCTATTTCAAAAAATTCAGGAATTAAAGAGATCAAATTTCCACAATCCATTGCATAAATATATTGATATGTTTCTAGATTTGATTGTGTAAAGATTTTTACCATCAACATTTCAAATCAACTTTTTTTGACATCTTTGGCTCTATCATGATGATGGATCATGTAGTGTGATTCAAAATGTTGATCATAAAAATATTTACAGAATCAAATCAAGAAACATATCAATACAATTTAGGAAATCAAAAAAATTGTAGAGCTAAGTCAAAATCAAGCTGAAATGAAAAAACAAAACCTCTCTTGATAAGCTTATTGAGCCTATTTTATAGGATGTTATACCGAGCTCTTCTAAAGATAAAGGCAAGTGCAAGCTTGGTAAACAAAGCCCCAATCTTGAAAAGGAATCCCAAAACCCCTCTGTTAAAGTAACAAAGAGAAAAAGGTTTGTTCTTGTAGTAACCATTCCTGCAACATCTCCTACAGTTATGCCTAAACCAAAGTAGACCCACAAAATAGTCAAAGCTAAAGAGATTCTTGTGCATAGAAGCAATCATATGTAAGGTCTATCACCCCTAGTTTCCATTGAAAATCCAAAAGCCCCAATTTCAAATTCTCACATAGAGTTACGAGTTGAAAATATCTCAGATGATTATCTTGTGCAATTGGAATCTCAAAATGTAGAAACACATGAAAATGAACCTATCAATGTGACATCACAAAAGAATTAGGAAATATGTAAACCAAACCCTACGATTGTTCTAGAAAAAGCCCCTAGCAATTATCAACCTACCATGCTATCAGTCCTTGTATACTCTAATGTTTCTCTTATACATTATAAATCCTCCTGGTACACCTAACATTTCCAACAAGTTGCCAAAGAACAAAAGATGAAATCTAAGGCTCAAGAATTTCCTTCATCTACAATTCAATTGATCTTGTTTGCTCTATATAATCATTTCATTTTTCAAAAAGCCTTGTGGAGGCAAGAAAGAGACCAAATGCAGAAGGCAATATTTGACAAAATGAGGAAATTGAATCATTAAAGGAGAAACTTGAAAAATAAAAACAACAGATGAAAAAAGCTTTAAAGCTAGCTAACCAGGTAATGGCCTATAGACCACCCCCAAGGGTGTACGTGATTTGTTTGAAGGGTAATTTTTTGTTATTTCAATTGATGATGACAATAAGAAATATTGATCATGAATTTAAAGATGCTCAAGATTTTTATAAAGTGTATCAAACTTTGCCTTCATGGAAAAAGAATTTTTTGTGTGAGCTCTATTTGCATAATTTTATAATTCTACATGAGATAGAGTTGAATCCTCTACTTTACATAGGAGATGTTCACCTTAGAGCTCTAATGTCCTAGATGCATAATGAAACAAATTATGATAGGTAGTTGGATACCTATAGAGATCTTGAAAATTTTGAACCATTACCACTCCAGGCTAAATCCCATAAGGCTTATGACCTTTTGATAGATTGGTTCTAATTAACTAGTGAGAGACCAAAACCAAAAACTAGAGAGAAGGTGTTTGAAGAAAGGGAAAATGTTTACAAAGAATACCAGACACTTCCAAACTTTACACAACAAAGACCAATTGCAGGGCTTAGAAATCAATGGAATTGATTGCTAGAAGCTTTCAAGAAGGTTGAAGCACATAGCCCTATCAATTTTGAGGGAGTAGTTAATAGGGTGTCTAAATATATGCAATTGAGAAGACAAATTAGAAAAGAGTTATGGATGCTATTAAATTTTCAACCTCCTACCCTTCTTTGGTCTCTATATGAAAATAATGCTACCAGACTAGACCTATTGGTTGAAGAACACTTGGGTGAACATTGGAGATGCACTAGAGGATATTTCTACAATTTTAGAAGTAGAAAGTAGGGGAAGACTAAAATGGGTGATTTTAGAGCCATGGAAAAGAAGTACAATGCTTGAGGACAAGCATCTACATCGTGTGGGGCAGATGATGAGGCATATTAATATCTCAAATTTGATATAGTTTTTATATAGTCTGAAAAAACTCTTTGAGCCTTGTGAAAAACATTTCCAACACATTAATTTTAAATATCTTGTGAACTTATGCTAGGTATAGCTAGAACTTATTGAACCAATGCATAGTGGCTATGATGTATTATGCTTAATATTGTACATAGAATCCAATATTTCATATAAATATTTTTTAAGCTATGTTCTAATATTTGAGTAAGAGTAGGAATGTTGTCATGCATATGTGTTTTGGATGTTTCTAATTTCCAATAAAATAAGAAGTGGCACAAAAAGTGGTGATTACCATATTAAATGAAGAAGTGATGAAAATTGTTCATGGAAAAAGAAGCGCAGATCACTTCTGAATGATAAGCTATGTCTACAAGGAGAGTTATTATTCTAGAAAAACAAGGAAGACCCAAATTAATATATTACTTGTGAGTTGTTACTATGTTGCTAAATCAATGTTCTATGTCATGGTTGACTTTGTTCCTTCTTTTCTAGCAATGCTTGTTCTTAGCTTTTATGTTATGTTTGTAATAAGTATCCAATCCCCTATATATAATGAAGAAGAAATTGTCTTAGGGAGAGGAGAAAGTAGTAAAAAAATTAAGCAATACTATTTTAGGATTCAAAATTTATTGTGTTTTTCTTCATGAATAATTTAGTCATGTAATCAAAGAAGAATTTTTAATGAGAGAGTGATTTTGGAATACCTATTGTGTTCTTAGTTAGTTGAAGCCAACTAAGGGGGCCCACTTGGAGGTGGAATAGATTTAGGTAGAGTAGATTCATTCCTTGAAATTTCTTGTTGTAAGGTAGATTTACTATATTAGTCCTATAGCATTGTTACTATGAAAGTTCCTAGAGCACTTGTGGAAAATGATCATGGTGGATGTCTAAATTGTTAACTAGTTTAGAATTCCTTTTTCAAAGTTTTTTGTAGTTACCCATTGTTAGTCTAAGCATGTTTACTATTCTATATCAGTAGTATATATTCCTTTCATGAATTTTACTTTCCTATAGCATAGGTGGTAAGAATCTTAAAGGAACTTAGTGCACATACTGTGCTGACCCATTTCAAGTCCTACATCCCTGGGTTGACAATTCAAGAGCATTTCACGTTGGAATGGATAATTTTAAAAATAGACATATTATCCTCAAGAGAAATAACAGTGTGATTACCTTTATCTATTATGGAACTATACATTTTTGGCATCATTGTCAAGGATGGTGTCAAACTAGGAACCTTCATGAGTCCTTTATTTTTAGATTAGTTTGTTAGCTAGAAACTACAAAATTGTGGACTTGACAAATAAGTTACCAATTCAATTGCATGGATCAAAGAGGAAGACAATGAGATGAATAGGGGAGATTTCTTCCATGAGAGTTTGTGAATCTGAATGAAGAAATCAAAGGACGAGCCAAGTTGCCTTTTGAGGACACAAGCCCTATTTTTCCTACTAAATAATCATCTAGAGTAAAACCTTTAGACATAAGTGGTCTTTAACCTTTTGCTAAAATTTTGGCTAGTTTCCTTGATAGTACTATTCCAAATCCACTAGTTCTTAACAATCTAATATGAAATGTTCTTTTTCAATAGCAACCCCATAATCAAATGCCTCTAGTAATAGCACAACCTACTTTTCCATTTCCTCTTTTGAGCCTAATAACCAACACTAATCTCAAAAATATACCTATAGATGCACTCCCAAAGTTATATTTCCTTTCAAATGAAGACCCTAACACTTTCTTGTTTAAATTTGACATAATATATCATAGCATTGACTATAACACTAATTCCCATAAGCTCATGTTGTTCCTAACAACACTAAAATAATTATCCTTACAATGGTTCATGGGCTTAGGATCCAATGCAATATGAACATGGAATGAAATGCAAACTCTATTTTTGGATAAATACAAAGAGTATTGAAAGGAAAATGATTCAAGAGGAGATGATATCTTTAGAATAGTAAAAAAGGAGCATGAAGCATTGGAAGACTATGTTTAATATTTTTGTATACACTATAGAAGAACCCTCAGCATGTTCTGGCAAAGGATTCACAAAAGCTAGTCTTCTTGAGAGCAATGAATGATAATTGTCTAGAAGCACTAGACCTAATGGCTAATGGTGATGTATATCAATCTTCTTGGGACGACCTCAAGAAAATCTATCTTAACTACTCAAGGTAAACTATGAAGAAAGGCATAGGACATTGGACAACAATTACTAAAGGAATCAGTCAAGGTATTTCAAAGCTCAAGATATCTAATCTATCGTCAGATTTCAAATAGGACATAATAAATGATGTCACTACACATCTTGACATAATAATTACAAAGAAGAAACATGTAGAAGCTGAGGTGCAATAAGTTGATTACCATCCACATTGCCAAAAGCAAAAGAAAGATTGCCAATGAAAATTGGTCAGTAGCATGGAGAACTAGCATCTTCCAACTGAGTACATGAAGACAGATGGAGAGGGTGACCAAGTATTATTCATTTCTTAATGTTGGCCATGGTCCAATATCAAGGTATGCCTTAGGACCATTTACAAAATTCAAATTATATGGTAATCAATGGAAAAACCATAGTACCCAAGGTCCTCCACCATAGAGTAAACCTAATTGGAATAATGCTTGGAAAAATAATCAATGGTCTAACCAGCAAAACAATCAATGGTAGAATTAGCAGAACCAATGGCAACCATGTTAAGGGAATTGGCACTCTACAAACCAATGGAGAGGACCTCAAAAATGACCTAACCAAAATATTGATAATCCATAATTACCACCTCCAGTCCAACAACCTACACTAATGCCACCACTTTCAAGTTCTAGACCTCAAAAGAAAACTTAGTTACCTACAAAACCTTAGGAAAATCAAAATAGCCAACAGCCATAACAACCTATTTATTCTGCTAATGCTCAAAAATATCATGCTTATACTCTAAATGTTGTAGATATACATTTGAGATCTAGTAAAACTCTATCATTGCCTATAATGCCTCTCATAATTGAAATATAGATACTCCTACAGCATTAAAACACACAACTTTTCAGCCACAAGTGGTTGACCCAACTAATGTAACTAGATCAGCTCAAACTCAAACATTAGTTGAACCTCCTTTTTCAGAGAAACTCATTCAAAGTAAACATGCACAAACAAAGGAACAATCTTTTGACATCATTGATTAGCTAAATAACATGCATTTCCAAATTCCTTTTTTCAAGCCATTAAAAATATTTCTCTTTATGGGAAAGATATCAAACAAGCCTATTTGAAAAAGCCTAGGAGGAAGAAAAAGGACCTAACTATAGTCCATGTTGTAGGACAATTGGTTGACATTATGGTAAGAAAATTGATTATTCCTAAATACTCTGAACTAGGAAGTCTAGTTGTGAATGTGATTATAAATGGTCAATCTATTAAAAATGCTTTAATTGATCGTGGTGCTTCTATAAATATTATGACTAAGGATACTATGAAAAAGCTTAATATAGAAGGGTTAAGAACTACCCCAACAATTTTGCAACTTGTAGATAGTTCTACTATCACTCCTAATGGGATGATAGAAGACATAGTAGTAACCATAGACTCTCTAGAGTACCTTGTAGATTTCATGATTCTTTCCCCAAAAGTCAATTTATCTGGTTACCCTATCATCTTTGGATGACCATGGTTAGCTATAGCTGATGAAAATATAAGTTGTAAGTTAGGGAGTATGACCATATCTAATGGACAAGCAATAAAGAAATTTGATCTAGATCTTCTAGTACAACCAAAACCATATTTAAGTATATCTATATGGCCAAATTTAGGGGATGGAGAAGAAGAGTTAAACTCTATAGCATAGCTTGTGATGTTAATAAGATAGTCTTTCCTGAAGCTATAGGAAGAGGATTTAGTAATTCAGAGTATTCATAATATTACTTGTATGGTAGAAAAAGATGTATCTGATAGTTCTATGTTAGAATTAACTACATATGAGGAATCTAATGAGAGTTGTTTTCTACCCAAGGAATAAGTCATTATTCATCAGCTTTTACCATGTGAACTAGATACAAGTCCAATCTCTGAGGTTATTATAGTTGATCGCACAACTATTGTTGAGTTGTCAAAAGGTCATAATCTCCATGCCAATCCCAAATTGCTTTCCACATAGATGAAATAGTTAATAGAGCTTCCTCATAAACCTAAAAAGTCTTTTGCATGGGGCTATGGAGATATGAAAGAGTTAAGTCCTACATTATGCACTCATAGAATATACATCAATGGAGGGTGCCTACCACTTTTTCAAACCTAGAGAAGCATTAATCCAGCCCTCAGAGAAATCATTAAAACTAAACTGCAAAATTTACTTGATGCTAGTTTTATATAACCTATATTTGATAGTAGATGGGTCTCACCTTTGGTCATAGTTCCTACAAAGGGAGGAAAATGGTAGATTTGTGCAGATTACAAAGAATTGAATAAGAAAACCTAAAAGGATCACTTTTCTTTACCCTTCATTGATCAAGTTCTAGACACACTAACTGGTAAGAAATATTTTTCTTTCCTAGATGGGTATAGTGGTTATAATAAGATAAGTATAGCTCTTGAAGATCAAGACAAAACCACATTTACATGTCCATGGAGTACTTTTGCATATTCTATCTTACCATTTGTCCTATGTAATGCCCCTACAACATCTCAATGAGCCATGATCAACATCTTTGCTAATATATTGCATGATTGCATGGAAATATATATGGATGATTTCACAACATTTGGAGTCACCTTTGAATAAGCCTTGATGAATCTTCCAAAGGTTTTTCTCTAATGAAAAGGACATAAAATATCCCTCAATAGTGATAAATGTTTCATGCTCATGTAGGAAGTAGTGGTGCTTGGTCATTTCATATCAGCTACAGCAATACAAGTAGATCCAACTAAGATCAAGGTAATTCTAACACTGCCCATACCAACAAAACCAAATGATGTAAGATATTTTTTAGGTCATGTTGGCTATTATAGATATTTCATAAAAGATTTTAGTAAAATAGCTAGTCCTTTGTATACACTATCGACTAAGCAAGCTAAATTCATTTGGACACTCGAATGTAATGAAGCCTTCCTATAGCTTAAGAAACTCCTTACTATGGCACTAGTGACCTAATTGATCAATTCCATTTCATATCCATACTGATGCATCAGATTATGTTGTAAGAGTTGTGTTAGGACAAAAGCCTACTAATCTTGAGAATGCCATCTACTATATTAGTAAAAGCCTTCATGGACCTTAACTAAATTACATAGTAACTGAAAAAGAACTTTTAACTATAGTCTATGCATTGAACAAATTTAGACATTATGTAACTAGATATCATATTTTTATTCATACTGATCACTCAGCTATAAGGTACTTAATTAACAAACTTGTTATAACTAGTAGATTAGCTAGATGACTCTTATTGTTATAGAAGCTTGATATTACCATTATTGATAAGCTAGGAAAATCCAACATTGTTGTTGATTATTTGTCTAGATTAAATATTATAGATGAAGATCCAACTCCAATTGAAGATGCCCTTCCACATACACTTGTTCCATATAACAACTCATACACCATGGTATACAAACATAGCTAATTATCTTGCTGCAAATACATTGCCCCAACACTTCTCTCACAAAGAAAGGAGGAAGCTAAAAATGAAGTTTCCATTATTTTTGGATAGATAACAATCTCTTCTATGTTGGACCAGATGAACTTATGAGGAGATGTGTCAGAAAAAATGAGATATATGATATACTACATGCTTTTCATGATGAACCATGTGGAGGCTATTTTGCAGGAGAGAGAGCAGCATTGAAAGTACTTACAACTAGATATTATTGGCCAACCTTACATAAGGATGCAATAAATTGTGTAACCAACTATGAAAAGTACCAAAGGATGGGATGACCAACCAAAAATGATGAGATGACACTCAATCCAAAAATTGTAGTAACACCTTTTGACAAATGGGGTATGGAATTCATAGGTCCAATTGAGCCACCATCAACTAGAAAATCCTACATCTTAGTATGTATGGATTATGTAACCAAATGGGTAGAAGTTAGAGCATTGAAAAATGCAAGAGATGAGAAAGTAGGAAAATTCATATATGAAGAAATATTCACCCATTATGGAGTCCCTAGAGAACTTGTTACTAATCAAAGAGAGCAATTCACATCAAACTTGATCACTGATGTTATGAAAGAATACATCATAATGTATTATAAATCTAGTCCCTATCATCCTCAATAAAATGGACAAGTAGTGGTCACTAATAGATAAATTGAAGCCATTATGACTAAGATAGTGCACATGCACAAGAAGGATTGGACCAACAAATTAACTGAAGTTGTTTGGGCATATAGGACTACATGGAAGACAACAACTAGATTCACTCCATTTGAACTTGTCTATGGTAAAGTAGTAATGTTGCCTATTGAATTTGAGCATAAAAGTCTATGCACTACTTTTGAATTAAACATCACACTTCCTATAGCACAACAAGAGAGACTTCTCCACTTGAACTCACTAGATGATATAAGAAAGACAACTTTGGAAAGAATAAAATGTATTCAACAATAGTAAAATAAATGGCATGATGCACATATATATAATACAAAATTCAAGGTAGGAGATCGGGCTCTCCTATATGATTCTCACTTCAAATGGAATCTAGGGAAGTTGCAGACTCAGTGTTTAGTGCCTTATGAAATTTAGTATGTATTTGACAATGGAGCAGTGCAAGTAACAACCATTGATCTTGTATAGTTTAAGTTACTTGTAAAAGGCCATAGGTTGTACCTCTATCATAAACCATAGACCAAAGATGAGTTCCTAGAGCAATTCCAACCAACCAGTTTATAAGCTCCCAAAAACACAGTTCATGTAGCAATGGGTGAAAATGTTCTTCCTACAATCATATCATGAAAAACTTTTAAGGAGCCCTAATAATAAAACCTCATTTAATATGAGGTCCACTTTTTCATTCATATTTTTACTTTTCTTCATATCAACCCATCTCATTTCTATATCTACCATCCACACACACTCCACATCACCCACTAACTTTATTTTTACTACTTTCAATAAATCATGCTATCAACACCTTTTTTATGGTCACCAGACTTCACCACATCATCAATCTGCATTGGCCATACATTCTTAAACATTTAGGTACATCAATTTTTACTCTTTATTCATTTTTAGCACATAGGTTTTGATATATATTTATAATACTACATGACATGTATCGTATAAGTCTTAAGCTTGTTTTACATTCCTATGCCAAAATTTTAAAGTGTGGACACTTGTCAAATTTTAATGGGGGGCCAAGAAAGTTTATTAATTTCCCAATGTCATCTCCATGTTATCCTAGTCATGTCCATGTTATAGGCTATACTTTGGTGGTAGTCTAATATTTTTCATTAATTTTAAAATCTTTTTGTATCTATTGTACCCATTCATTGCAATTTTGGGAAAAGATCACCTATGTGTGACATGATTGAAAGGACTAAGATTTATTGCGAGAACACCTTCAAATTAAACCTTGATTTCCTTCATAATTAATGCATCATTATTTTGAAATTCAATGGAGTCTTGTTAAGAGAAGTGGTAACAAGATTGCTGAGAATGATCAATTTGAAATTTTGAGAAGAGGGAATTTGTAATGGTATAAAGGGAAAAAATTATCAGAGTGGTGAGAGTAGAGAAAATTAATTCTAGAAATTTTGAGATGGGGGATAGTTAAAGAGGTATGAGCCAGTCATTCATAATATTTTACTGATGGATGTTGAAGCAGTTTGGTGATTTCATGCTTGTGGATGGCTTGGTTATTTCTTACAATTAATTGAGTACAATGAAGAAGTGGCAATGGAATTTATGACCACATTTGTTGAAGGGGAAGCCACAATATGGGGACTAAGAGTGATTGCTACTAAGGAGTGGATGGAAGAATCCACAAGATTAATAGTAGTAGGGGAGCATTATCCAAATGAACAAGGTGCCAGGTCCTCATAGGAATAGTTCACTCAACCAGGTGACCCTCAACTAGACATTACAAAGAAAGTGTGTAAAAGAATTTCTCTTCTAGCTCCATATCCAGAAATGGCAACCCACATTATTAGGTATTTGACCTGTGAAGGTAGGTTTTCAAATTTACATGCTCATTATTTTAAGCTTCTCATTTGTATAAGGCATAATATTCAAATTAATGTCCCCAATTTCCTATATAATATGCTATCTATTAGAGTTGAAGAAACTCAAAAAGGAAATAAAAATTATGTCTCTCATCATGCCCACATCAAAATTTTAGTTGAGTAGTCTCTTAGGGATTCTTCCCCTATATCATGGTAAGAAATTGTTGAATTTAAAACCTTGCAGCCTCAAGCCAACCCTGTTTCACAAAATTTAAGAAATCGGGAAGAAATTGAAAAGCTGAGTCAAAATTTGGCTAAAATGGAAAAAGAACCCTCTCATAATAAGCCTATTAAGCCTATTTTAGAGAATTTTATACTAAGTTCTTCTAGAGATAAAGGCAAGCACAAAGTTGGTAAACAAAGCCTCCATCTTGAAATGGAAGCCCAAAACCCCTTTGTTAAAGTGACAAAAAGAAAAAGGTCTATTCCTGTAGCAACCATTCATGCAACATCTACTCTAGTCACACCTAAACCAAAGCAAACCCGCAAAATGGTCAAAGCTAAAGAGATCCCTATGTGTAGAAGACCTCATATGTGAGGTCAAGCATCCCCAATTTCTATTAAAAATCTAGAAGCCCCAATTTCAAAGTCTCACATAGAATCAGTAGTTGAAAATATCCTAGATGATTCTCCTATTCAATTGGAACCTCAAAATGTGGAAACACATGCAAATGAACTTATCAATGAGACGTCACAAGAGAATTAGGAAATGTGTAAATCAAACCCTACTATTGTTCCAAAAAAATCCCTTAGCAATGATCAACCTACCATGCTATCAGTCTCTATATACTTTAATATTTCTCTTATACCTTTTAAATCCTCCTAGTACACCCAACATTTCCAACAATTTTCTAAAGAAAAAAAGGTGAAATATAAGGCTCAAGAATTTCCTACATCTACAATTCAATTGATAATGTTTTCTCTATACAATTATTTCATTTTTCAAAAAGCCTTGTAGAGGCAAGAAAGATGCCAAATGTAGAAGACAATATTTGACAGAGATGAGAAATTTAATCATTAAAGAAGCAATTTGAAAAAAAACAACAACAGATGAATAAAGCTTTAAAGCTAGCTAACTAGGTAATGGCCTATAGACCACCCCCAAGGGTGTATGCTATTTGTTTGAAGGAACCATTTTTATTATTTCAACTGATGATGACAATAAGAAATATTGATTGTGAATTTAAAGATGCTCAAGATTTTTATAAAGTGCATCAGACTTTGTCTTCATGGAAAAAGAATTTATTATGTGAGCTCTATTTGCATAATTTTATAAGTCCAAATAAGGTAGAGTGGAATCCTTTGCTTTACATAGGGGATGTTCACCTCAGAACTCTAATGTCCTAGATTCATAATGAAACAAATTATGTTAGACAGTTGGATACCTATAGGGATCTTGAAAATTCTAAACCATTTGGTCTCTGGGCTAAATCGCATAAAGCTTATGACCTTTTGAGAGATTGGTTCAGTTTAACTTGTGGAAGACCAAAACTAGAAATCAAAGGGAAAGTGTTTTTGGAAAGGGAAATGCTTTACAAAGAATACTAGACACTTCCAAAATTTATACAACAAAGACCAATTGTAGGGCTTAGAAATTGATGGAATTGACTATTAGAAGCTTTCAAGAATGTTGAGCCACATAGCCCTTTAAATTTTGAGGCAACCGTTAATAGGGTGTCTAAATATATGCAATTGGGAAGACAAATTAGACAAGAGTTATGGATGCCATTAACTTTTCAGCCTCCTTCTTTTCTTTGGCCTCTAAATGAAAATAATACTACCAAACTGGACATGTTGGTTGAAGAATGCTTTGGTGAACATTAAGGATGCACCAAAGGATATTTCTACATTTTGAGAAGTGGAAAGCAAGGAAAGACTATGGTGGGTGATTTTAGAGCCATGGCAAAGAAGTGCAATGCTTAAGGACAAGAATTTGCATAGTGGAAGGTAGATCATGAGGCGTATTAATGTCTCAAATATTATATAGTTTTTATATAGTTTGAACTCACTCTTTGCGCCTTGTGAAAAACATTTCCAACACATTTTTTTTAAATATCTTGTGAACTTATGTTGGATATGGCTAGAACATGTTGAACCTATTGGCCTAGTTTTTCACCTTTTTGTCATATGTTGTACCTCACATTCAAAAACCCTAGGATTATAAGCCAAAATTGGTGTAATTATATTGAAACTCTAGTTAAAATTTCCTAAAGGTCTTTTAACCCTTGTTGTGTAACATGGTTTACAAAAGTGGTGTTTAAATATGCTTTCCAAATTCAAATTGCACAAGATGTTCTTACCCTAAGTTTTCTTTTCCAACAATTACTTTATTTTCATTTTTTTGTGAATTAAAACTTTTAATTTAAAAGCTTTCCCTAACCACAATTGTATCTCCAAAGCATTGTATGAAACACCTAAACTTAGATGGTTAGTTTTGGTCAATCATCAATCTCTCTGGGATCGACAATTGGCACTTACCCACAATATAAAGTTGGAATGATTTTAAACAAAGTGACGATGTAGCCTAGTGCCATCTAGTACTTGTTGATGGTAGGTATTGATTGCATTGCAAAGAATTTGAAGTTCCTCAAATCCTTTTCAGACATTGTTAGAACCTGTTAGGGCATGTTCCAATTTCCTACAATCCCATTGGTGGGCTTTTTTCAGTGAGGTTGTTTTTCTTTTAATCTTGATGTACCATTTATCTTTTCATGATCAATAGCTAGTGCTTTACCACTTGATGGAGTTGCTCAGGTATTAACCAAAGCAAGCAAGCACCTTAATGACACCTATCCTTGATGACAACATGACTGGTTTTTCATACCAGCTAAAGATGCAAATTATTCCACTGTTGATCTTGGTAGGATAAATGATTGGCACTTACTCACTATGGGAAAGTGCCAATAGGAAGCATGGTACATGGTGACATCATGGATCCACTTCTTTTAAAATGCAACAGCAAAGTTTGTGCTCTGGTAATTGTCAAACACATTGGCAAAAAGGAAATCATTTTATTGGTTAGTTTGGCTGACTAGGCATTATAAATGGCACAACTTCATAGCACCATCAATCTTCATTAGATCAATGATTGGTGCATACCTACAATGTAAAGTTGCATGAATTTTAACCAAAGTGGGGAAGCATCATCCCACCATGTGGAAAGGTGGGACCAATGGTAACAAAGAGATGTTGACTTATGCTAGGCTGGAAAAAGCACTGAGATGGAGTGAATTAATTGGCTGGACAAATTACTATTGGCTAGGTTGGAGATGAGTAAGAAAATGGGGTTTCCTTTAAAGATTTTATATTAATAAGATATTGTTATTTCTTGTGATGATCAATCTTGGTAAGATCAATGATTGGCACTTCACCACTTTGTGAAGATGCATGAACTTTAAGCAAATTGGGGAAGCACCTGCTTGAAATGTGGCATGGATATAAAAACTTTAAAAAGGATTTTCCCTTTCAAGAAAACCATCTAATTCTATGAGATCAATAGATGAAATTCAAACTTGAATTGCAACATGAAAATGAATGGTTAGGAACATTAATTTTGCTCAAAATTCTTTCTTGTGATCTTAATACTATAGTATAACTTGCAAATTCACTATTACAAAGCCACATAATCACAAATTTCTCATAGCACAAGGGTTTACAGAGCTAGGGCACAAAATTCTTCATGGTTTTCAGCGAATCACAAGGAATTGATAGAGAAAAGGAGGCATAAGTCAGTGGGTAAGTGGTCTATGTCTTTTGAAAACTATAGGATTATAACTGTGTAAAGTTGAAATTTCAAAATTCCTCCACAAAAGAAATTCTTTGGTTTTACTGATTATCTTAAAATGTCTATTTACAATAATTTCCTTAAAAAATTCCCTCTATCTACAAATGAATTAACAAAAGGTAGAGAAATTAGCCAAAAAACCCTAGGTTGGTTGTAGATGAGGGTTTTTATGATAGAACCAATTGGGTGAGAGATGCTGAAGTTTTAGTAGTGGATTTAGAATTGTTTAAGAAATGGTTTTCATAATGTAACCTAGATACCCATTGAGTAATGTTTGGGAATTTAATATTGGTAAATTGGTTGTTCCTAGGGTATTTTTTGATAGTGACCTACTATCTAATATAGCCAAGACGTATGACCACATCACTAGAATTGTAAAGAATCATGTTGGAAATAACCTCTTTAGGGTTTCACTTTCCCTAATCGAGGAAGTGTTTAAGCTCAACCCTAATCATGAAATCCATGAGACAATTGATATAGATAAATTTTAGGCAAGATACAATGCACAAGGGGTATATTTGAGAGTAGAGTCATTACAACAACATATTGTTAAGATTGGGTCACTACCCCTGGTTACACCAAGCACCCCAGAGTCATTGCTAAAAAAATTTTTAATCCTAGCGCCCAAGCCCTATATTTTATTCTTTGCAAAATATTTGGGATGGATGAGTAGGATTATATCCAAGGCTCTATTATTCTCATTATGGAACAACCTTTGCAGTTTGGAATGAGCACAATTCTTGATTTTGCTACTTTCCTATATTAGGAAATTCATAATGGTTTAGTTGGAATATCTTAAGATAAGGTGAACAAGACTTTTTGTTGGTATTCCTTATTAATGGACATATGCCTTTACAAGGGAGTCACATTATTCTCTAAGGAAATGAAGTTAGAATTAGAAAGAAATGGATAGAAGCTCCCAATTCAATTATAGAGTGCTGACATGACTTAGGAAGCCACAGATGCTAGCTATGTCAGATACTTCACTTCAAGGCTCCAATTTCTTTTGAAAGGGGATAGTCAGAGGATCACACAACCTCTATTAGAACTAATTAGACCCAAGGACCATTCTAAAGGACTTTTGGTTAGTCATAATTGGGGTGACATGATCCCATATAATGTTTCCACTATAATTAGGGTCTATGGTTTTTGGGAAAACCTCATATTTTACCTTTCCATGTGCCTCTAAAGATAGGAATTGCAGAGTTGTTATGGTAGATTGGAACAATTGAGGAAAGGGATATGATGGGAAAAGGGAAAGGAAAATTCTTCCCTATTGTTCTTATGGCATGTGATTTTGATTTTGTTAAGAAAGGATGTAGGAATCTAAGTTTATTTTTGGATAGATATCACATGTCCCAATCCAATGCAATATACATTGATCCAGAGGAATTCTATAATCTCTTAAGGGAAAGAACCAAAGCTAAGGTTATTATACAAAAGGTGTACTTCCTAGAAGATGTTAGTAGAAATATTTTTTCATTACAGGAGTAGGAAGTTAGAAAAGAAAAGTAAATATTTTTCTAGTAAAATTATGGAATTCATTAATGCTTTTCAGCCTGATTATAACCCCTTGAAGGATAAGAAGTACTGGGGGGCCAAAATGAATGCATTTATGAATAATTTAGCTGTGATAATGTAAACTATGAATGAAAAGAAGAATCTTAGTCAAAGCATATCCTAATAAAGTAGTAGAGGTGGAGAGAAGGATAAATACTAGAATGGTGGTTACTCTAGACTAGTATATGCTACAAAGGAGGGCTAGGTATATTGTGGCTCAAAATATATAGCACATTCCCCCTTACAAAAGGCCTAGACTAGAAAGTCCACTTGACAACAATGCACCCAAGATAAGGATATTACAACAGGGATCCTCTTCTAATGCATGAGACTATTCACCATCTCAAACCCCACTCAGAATAGAAGATGAAGCATCTCTAAGAAAACAACTGAAACAAATGGATGGGGAAGGAAATATCATTGTTACCACTATTGATATAGAAAGAGGAGAGCCTGAGGAGCCTCCTATTCCATCCTTTGACCTCACTCTTGCTGATTATAGAGGTAAGGAGATAGATCCCATCATTGCTCAAGCCTCTCAAAAATTCATATATGATAAAAAAATTGTTAGATCTAGGGCCTTTGCACAGTTTTTGTGGAGAAAAAATATAGGAATTTTTGAGGAAAAATGTAAAACAATGAAGGCAAAGAAACCAAGAAAATCAAACTCTGAAAATGAGGAAGAGGTGAAGGCAAAATTTTTGGAGGATATTCCCCAACTAATACTTGAGGTTGGAAGACAATTAGTTAGAGAGTCAGGAGTCTTGGTTTTTCCTGAGTGGGACATAACTAATGCTATGATTTTTGACTCCATTAGAAAGGAGAAAGATGTCCAATATAAGATCGAAGAAGAAATATTACAAGCACATAGGGGAATAAAATTTAGTAATAATCACCAAGCCCTAGTCATATGGTTTATTGAAAAAATAAATAAGACCAGGATGCAAGAAATTTCAACTGCTGAACGTATTGGTACTCCTATAGTATATAGGCTTGATGAAGTAGATAGTCAACAAGTCACAAAAAAGCTTGAGAAATGTTAAATTTGGGGATATGCTAGCTAGGAGAAAAAAAAGTAGATTCTTAAAACTCAATGCCAAGTTTGAAGAAATACTTAGGCATATGAGGAAAGAGGAAAGAGGATACAATTTTTGGAAAATCAAGTATCCCAAATGGACAAATAGCTTGGAAAAAGGAAAATGGGGGAATCTAGTAGGCCAAGAATTGCATATCCTCACTCCCCAGTTGAGCCATTTAAATCCACCTCCATTGTTGAGTTACTAGATACCCCATAGAGGCCTGAGTTCTACATCACAGAGGAGTTTGAAGAGGAAAATAATAAATCGTGGGAGATGCATGTTGAGTTAAATAATCAATATGAAGAAAATCTCAGGAAAATAATTTTTTACTTAGTAGATAAGACTGATTGGCTAACATTTTATGACCAACTGGAAGGAATCTTAGAGATGCGGAATGAAATAAAAAGAGATGAAGATACATTAAAACCCATTGTTCAGAAGTAGAAAGAAAGAGATACTGATGTCACTTCTATGTGTATCTCCATCATTGAATTCTCATGTGATCAGATAGAAAAAACTTTTTATATAGTTAACAATTTAAGAGAATTTGATGAAGAAAGAGTTTCTATTCAAACGAGGATAACAATTTGTTTTTCCAAGTATATAGCAGAGAAGTTTGATCTCTTTCCTAGTGCACTCAGAAAGAATGACAAAATAAAAGAAATGGATGAATAAGGAAAGGAATTACATGAATTGTTATGCCACAGAATGAATAATTGTTGTAAATTAAAAGGGGCATGTACTATGGGTAATGATAAATGAAGAACTTGTCAAAGTATAATTATTCTACAATGTTATTAGAAAAGATTTTGTTGAAATTGAAAAGATTGGAGATTTTGTGATAAAAAAAAAAGAGGGAGATCCTAAATTTTGATTGGTCTAATGATACTATTTTTAACAAATGGAAAGAGGAACTTTTGTCTTTGGAACAAGTGGCAATTGAGAATTGAGAAATAATTGTTACCCTAACAGTTCATGATGAATATAGTGGAAATCCTCAAGTTGAGGTTAACTTGCAAGCATCATAATAGGACACATCATTAGCAAGTTTGATAGCTACATATTTCGAGGAATCAAAATAGCACAAGAGCCAATCATGGAATACATAGCCTTTGAAGGTGTAACAGAAAGTGGGCCTACCAAAAGAATACTCTGATGTAAAGTTTTCTGTTACACACAATTTTGTCTTTTTGTGACAACTTTAAAGTGTAAATATCTTTTGTCAAAAGGATAGCTTTCAATTTTCTATGCCTAAAGCTTATTGCATCTCATAGTATATAAGTGAGATTCTAGGGCTAGAGAAAGGGTCTAGATAGTTGTATCAATTTTAACTTTTATTAAGTCTATCTTTAAGTTTATTCAGTCCAATATCTTGATATGAACATTATGATGTATTCCTCTACAATTATTTGAGAATACATTCTATCTTGCAAGAAATTATTTTTTCATCTTAGGTCATTCTAAGTTTCATATCAATTGTACACAATTTTCAAAGGAAATTAATATAAAGATGGATTGTCCTCACTAATGCTTTTGTTGAATCTTGTCTCCATTTTGTTACCTAGTTATTTTGAGGTTGTATAAGCAAATATTGTCCAATTGAATGCACTTAAATCAAATTGTATGTCATTTCACTATTGTTGTTAATTCAATATATTAAATAAATGCTTCAGCTAATAGGAAGGATGTATGTAAGCATGATCTTCAGTAAGAACTGTTGATAGTATTTATTGTAATGCAATCAATTAGATCTAGGAATTGAATGAACTTTACATCCCAATAGATGAGGTATTAATCTATTGAATTTAGTCTATATATGAAGAAATAATAGGCAATTATCAAGCTCAAATTTAAAATCAATTTTACTTTACTATTTGATGGATATCAATGTTGGTCAGCACTTGTTTGTATTTTATCTCCAAGTCTTAGTTAGCTACTATTGCTAGAAATATTTGTAAACCTGAGAAGAATTGTGACCAAATCTACTTTTAAGGGATGTGTGTTATTGTAAAGTGTCATGGAATGAGCAAACTATGTATGTGATATTATATTAAAAATCTTCCATCCCTCAAGTATACCTGCCTTGGTTCTACAAAGCCTAAAGAGTAGGAAATTATCTTGATTTTGTTAAAGTTGGGTCTAGATAAGAAACACATTCAATTGATTATAGGAAGTAGTTGATCCTTAGATTATTTGTGCTTCTATGATCTTGGTATTGAGCATTTTTTTACTTGATAGTTGAAAAAACACCAACAAAATGGTGACTCTGTTGAGGAGATAAGATGGCAACACATCTTGTTAAAGGACAAGAATCTATGGTGTGAATTGAATAGCTCAGTCCTATTCTTCAATATGCTTTTGCCCATCTGATTCATGAAAAAAATGGTGACTCTTCTAGGGAGATAAGATGGCAATGCATCTTGTTAAAAGGACAAGAATCTTTGGTGTGAATTCAATATCTCAATCTTGTTCTTCAGTATGTTTTTGCCCATCTGAGTCACCAAAAAAATGGTGACTCTACTAGTGAGATAAGATGGCAACACATCTTGTTAAAAGGACAAGAATCTCTGGTATGAATTGAATATCTCAGTCATGTTCTTAAGTATGTTTTTGCCCATTTGAGTCATCAAAAAAATGGTGACTCTACTAGGGAGATAAGATGGCAACACATCTTATTAAAAGGACAAGAATCTCTAGTGTGAATTGAATATCTCAGTCCTGTTCTTCAGTATGTTTTTACCCATCTGAGTCACCAACAAAATGGTGACTCTATTGGGGAACCAATTAACATACATGTGTGTGTAAAATGTATTGCACTTTCTTTGGTCTTGGTGTATATGTACAAGTCAATTCTTTTAGTATTGCTTGTTATAGTGGACCTTTTAGTAACAAACCTTGAGAATTTAAAGAAAAGAGAAAAGACCATAAGTATCATAGACTTACAGTGATGTATATAGCCCATATGAAGTGTCTTATCTGTCAAGAAAGAGTTGCAGTCATGTATTTTTGTGATTGGCTCCTATGTGTTGCAAAGTAATTTCCCATTTTCTTGTACCTTCCCATTGAAGTCAGAAATTGTTTTACTATCATATTTTCCCTAGAATAGGGTGGACAAATCAGTCAAGGTTTTGAAGCTAGTGCTTATTTAATAAGAAATTCTCTCTTAATGGCTAATAAAAGGAAAAATACAAGAGATAACATAAGGGCCAATCTTGATGTACCCTTATATAATGATTTGCCCCAAGGTGGTAGGAAGAATCAAATAAAAAAGAAAGTAGATCCAAATCCCACTTGGAAACCAAGGGGTAATGCATCACTTTATCCTCAATACCAACCAGTGGTAGGAAGGGAATCCTCTTTATTGTGTTCTAACTTAGAAACTACAAGGCTTTTGGGGGGAATATTTAGTACTCCACTACAAGTCTTTTGGGGGGAATATTTAGTACTCCACTACATGAAGACCAATTTTATCATGATAAGAATGTTTCCTTAGTAGGAGATATGTTTCATAGAGTAGATATGAATCATAGTTTAGGATATGGGAATATCAGGAATGGTCCTAGCATAGTTCCATTTATGGAAACTAATCTTATAGATCTTGATGATCTTGCTGATTCAGAAGCAACTTCTATAGATCCTAAAGAAGTGTGCTTGGAGATAGAAGCTCTAAATAAATGGGTTGAAAAAGATGAGTCCAAGTGTGTCCATTTGGAGAAGGAAAGAGAACAAGCTACCTTGAATGTCATTATTGAAAGAGATAAGTTACTTAGAAGGATGGTTGCTTTGAAAGAACAAAATGAGAATTTGGAGGAAAGGACCTTAGTCCTTTATGCTGATGTGTTTGGGGATATAAATAGTCTAAGATCTAAGGTTCTAGAACAAGAAAAGCTCATAAGCCAAAGGCAAGAACCTTCCATTTTTCAAATCCAAGCCTATAAGCCTATCCAAGAAGATCCTGCAGAACCTACTATAAAACCCATTGATAAAGGAAATGGAAAAGCTATAGGAATTCAAATAAATAAACCCTAAGATTCATTAAGAAAATCTATAGATCCTCCCATGTCTAAACTAGACCTTGTTTTGGAAAAAGCTAGAAAGGAAAAGGAGTATCTGGCAAAAGAACTTGAGAAGGTTGAGAGTGAAGCTCAAGTAGGAAAAACTAAAAAACTAGGAGAAAGATTTAGTTCCTCAAGTCTAACTCTACTTTAGCCTCTTGGCCCAATTTGTCTACTCAAATTGTAACTTCTGTACCTACTTGTGGACTGGTCATCTCTAGTCAAGCTATGTCTCAATCCACCCTTGTATCATCATCCAATACTAGCATGAAAATCCCTACTATTCAAGTACATAAATCCCAAAATCTTGCTCATTACTAGGCTAATATAGCAAGCACATCCAATGCTACTAGTTTCCAGAAGAAGCCTATATATATGAAAAAATATAGGAAAATATCATTGGCAGGGATTTTTGATTTTCCTCACCCTATATCTTTTGATCTAAGGGATAAGGTTGTCAAGTCCTTGGAAATAATGTTGTTATTGGTAAGGAGAATTTGAGGATTTTCATAGATATGTTGAATGACTTTGAGGTTGAACATGAAGATGTAGTGATAATATTGTTTGTACATTCATTGATTGAAGATGCTAAGGATTAGTTTAGAGGATTGCCAAATGATTGTATTAGTTCCTAGAATGATTTGGAGAAATTGTTCAAAGAGCAATATGGAGACAACACTAATGTTGGTTTTGTGTTAACTAATTTCAACAACATCAAAAAGCATCCTAATGAGTCTACATTTGATTTTAATGTAAGATTTCAAAAGGGAATGTACAAGTTGCTTCAAGTCATGAGACTAAATGAGGATGTATGCCTTACATCATACTTTAATGCTTTTGATAGCAAGATGGCTTATTAATTGATGGATAAAGAGCCTAAAACTTTAAGAGATGCTTTCAAGTTTGTAGTAAAAATTGAAAATAATAGAAAAGCATCCAGTAAGTTGGGTAGAAGAGACGATCCAAAGATATTTAACCTAAGAACAACAAAAAGGCCAATGTTAAATCTCTTGTGAATAAGAAAACTAAAGAAGCTACAATAAGTCAAGTATTGGATTTATTAAAGAAGATGAATCCACTAGCTTTTAGTTCACACAAACCTAATTTTGGTGACAAGGCCTCAGTGAACAATAGCCATTTTAATAGATAGCCAAGAATGCAAAATTATACCACTCATTGGAAAGATGGTAAACCCATTCCTAATCAAACCCAGAATGTAAAAGGTAAGTGTACACCAAACCCTTTGCAAAGAATCTCTATTAATATGAATGATGATGTACCATGGTGCATTATATGTCAATCACCTCACTCTGTAGATTATTCTATAGTTTCTCAGTCATTTTCTTCAAATCAAAGTACAAAACATGAAGAAAAAGAAGAAGAAAAAATCCATGATGATGTAAGTTGCAATATGGTAAGCATATTTGATGATTGTGTGGATTATGATTTGGAAGAACTTGAAAATGATGTCATAGATTAGAGAATTTTTTATCATTTACACCATCAACAAGTGTTCTCAGATGATGAAGGTTATAATAAGGACAAAGTATGTAATACATCCTCAAATATTGATAACATGAATTTGAGAATACCTTCCAAAGAGGAGATTGACAGAATTACTACAGAGATGATTTCTCAAGTGCACAAAAATCACAATTTGAGAAGAAAAACAATTGGTAATGGAAACCTTCTGGTATATTCATTAAAGATATCACATATAAGATGAAGAATGGTAGCAATAAGGCTAGTGTAGATACAAGAAGAAAGTTTAGTTCCAAACAAATGATACAATAAAGGCAATGGTACAAGAGAAGACATCAAGGTCTGATATTGTCAAACAAATGATAATTCCTACTGTTCAAAAGACTTCCACTCCAGGTACTCTTGTAAAGTTCACTATACTTGAACCTATTGATATGATATCCATGTTATCACAAATAATTGTTAAAGTGCCTTTTTCTGAGTTTTTCAAAATTGATGAGCATAAGAGTAAGGCTTTGTCATGGTTGGGTAGGATAGGAAATAATGGTAATATGGTTGAATGAACTACCACTCAGCAATCCCCAGTAGTGGTAGAGGACAATGGTATTATATCCTAAATCCCTCAAATGTTTTTGGATGATTCATTAGTAGCCTACATAGAAGATATTGACCCATTTTTTCTCAGTTTGATAATAAAAGGAAAAACCCTAAAGAACTGCATGATAGACTCAAGATCATCTAACACCATCATGCCCTTTATAGTTATGGAAGCTTTATGTCTGAAGGTAGATACTAAACAAGGTAAATGTAGTGGTATGGATGCTAGAGAAGTCCTAGTCATAGGTACTATTAATGCATTACCATTAAAACTAGCTACATACCTTGAAGTAGAATTGCCCATGTCAATCTTGGTGGTTGACATTCTTCCACATTATGGGATGTTTCTTTCTAGAAAATGGAGTGTTGCTATGGAAGGTAGCTTACAATGTGACTTGTCTTATGCAACTTTCCATATAGAAGAAAAGGTTGTCAAAGTAGATAGGGAGCCAAGGGTCAACAAAATTCTAGGAGAAGGAATTGATAAGGATTCAACTTGCTTCCTAGACACTAGTGTGAATGCTTTTAGGGAAGAATAATCATTCAAGAAATTGAGAAATTGCCTACTGCGATTGAACATGAACTGGAATGTTGTATGGATTCACTAGTTTTGTCGACCATCTACTTTGATGGAGCTAGTTCCAAAGAAGGTTCAAGTGTAGGAGTAGTCTTTATTTCTCCTAAAAAGAATACCTTTAGATATCAATTCACTCTAAAGTTTTCTTGTACTAACAATAGAACAAAGTATGACACCCTTTTGTTAGGATTGAAAGTTGTAATAAAAAAGTTGCACATCATAGGTGACTCTGAATTGGTTATTCCATAGATTAAGGAAACTTATGCTTCAAAAAAAAAAAGGTTGAAACAATATAGAAATGTAGTATGGGACCAGATAGAGTTTTTTTGATTCATTTGGTATTTCATGGAGGGATAGACGTCAGAATAAAATGGAAGACCTACTAGAAAATGTAGCTATCAAGCCTAAGGAAATGTCACTTGTAGGGATTTCATAGATGGAGGTCCAATATAAGCCTTCAATTCCTAACAATATTGAAAATTGGCAAGTCTTTGAACACGACAAAGATATTTAAAATTTCATGTTAAGTGAGGATAAATACCATGGTGAAGAAATCTATTGTGGTGATTTAATTGAAACCATTAATGGTAAGCAAACATTTTTTGGCCACGAGATTATGCAATTAAAAACCAACAAGGTACCCAAGGGGTTAGTGGTCTTGGAGAATATTTTTGATAACCAAGATAGAGTAAAACCTGGAACTAGGGACCCTAAGCCTAAAGAGTTAGAAGAAATAAATTGTGGTACTACTAAGGCTCCTAAGAAAGTTTATATTGGCCAAAACTTGCTAGCTGAAATTAGAAAACTTTGATTAACTTGCTGAGGAAGTACATACATGTTTTTGCATGGTCATATGATGACCTCAAAGCTTATAGAGAATATTTATTCCAACATGTCATACCATTGAAAGACAATGTAAAACCAAATAGAAGCAAAGACAAATAAATCCCACCCTAGCCCCCAAATTGCAAGAAGAATTGATGAAGCTAAGGGATGGAGGGATAGTCAAACCAATTTGACATTCCACTTGGGTTTCAAACTTGGTACCCATCCAAAAGAAGAATAAATATATAAGATTATGTGTAGATTTTAGAAATTTTAATATTGCATCTCTAAAGGACAATTATGAGTTGCCAAACATGGAAGCTATGTTACAACAAGCAATTGGTTTTGTATTGATGTCCATGACGGATGGTTTTTCTGGATACAATCATGTCCTTGTTAAGGAAAGTCAACAATTTAAAACAACTTTTACAACTCCATGGGGAACTTATTTATATGTGAGGATGCCATTTTGATTGATTAATATGGGTGTAACTTTTTAGAGAGCTATGGATGTAGCATTCCATGAATATATTGACAAGTTTATGGTGTTGTACCAAAATGACCTTATAGCATATTCCAAGAAGGCTAGTGATCATTGTGGACATCTAGAGATTATTTTCATCAAAGCTTTGGAATGTGGAATATCTTTAAACCCTAAGAAATGTACATTTGGGGTGACAAAAGGTAGATTACAAGGACATATAGTATCAGAAGATGGACTAAAGATAGATCCTAAAAGAGTGGTACCAATTAATAAGGTTCCTAAGCCAAAAAATATAAAGGGAATATAATCCTTCTTTAGGAAAGTAAATTTTCTAAGGAGATTTGTTACAAATTTTGTTGATATTACCATACCTATTTCAAAAATGCTCAAGAAAGGGGCCACTATTAATTGGGATGGTGAACCTATTGGAAATATAGGAGTAACTAAGAATGGGGGTGAATTATTTACAACTAAAATAAATCCCAAATCCCTTAGATGTCAACAATAAAATTTAGATTAAGAAAACTGATTGTTGTTGTTACTGAATAAACACATAGAAAATGTTGTAACTTAGTAAATAAAGATTGTTAATTACTTTTAGAAAATCTTAAAATATTAATAGTAATTAATCTTGCAAGCATAAGAGAAATAACATGAGCACATGAGACACTAGGATTTAATGTGGAAACCCAATTTGGGAAAAACCATCGATGTAACTAGGTACTATTTTTCACTCTTCTGAAGTGAGCCCTATTAAGAGCCAACCCTATTAAAGGTTAAAAAACACACTGTTAGGTGTGACCATCTTAGAGGATTTAATCACCCTACTAGGAGTTTCCTTTCAAGAGGTCTTAAAAAAATTCAATGGAATTGCCACCTTGTTAGATGATTTACAACTGGCTGTTAAACCAACTATGTTAAGAGATTTTAGATCACTGCTACAATGGTTAGAAAGTAACAATGAAATAACTTGATTGTGATGCAATTGAATTCTTGAATCTAGACCTCTATTCTACTTAAACTTGATCCTTACTAATCGAATCTTACTTTTCTTCTCCAAAAGGATACCTGCTTATCCTTCGAGTTTGCTCCCTCTCTTTCCTTCTCAATTCAATCAACACACTTGCACACACACTAGAAATCTCAACTTGACCTTTTATTTATACCTTCTAGATTGTCAAATCAGCCCAAATTCAAATTACAATAACCAATATTAATCACCATAGTTGGCTAGAATCAATACATAAAGTAATTAAGCTTCATATGCCAAAATAAGAAAAATCCTTCAAGAGTTGACCCTGCTCAGTGTTAACCAACAAAACCTTGGTTAACACTGCAAACTTATAGAAATCCTTTGGCAACTAAGGGAATTTGGTGAATGCTAACTTTTTCCATCTTTTTCTTTGTTAGCCAAGTGAGCTCAATTAACACTCTTTTCTACCTCAATTCCTTTGACACCCAAGTGAGCTCAGTAGACAAGGAAAACTATATTCACTAACCAAGTGAGCTCGGTAAAGATTTTCTATTAACTGATATGATATTTGTGTAACATCAAAGATAATACACAACTAATTAATTGTATCCAACAATCTCTCTCTTTGATATTGATGGAAACTCATCATGTCATAGCACAATGAAATTTTGAGAACAAGATTCCTTTTGACAAAAAGTTTCTCTCTCTCTTTGATTTTACACAAGAACTTCTTTATGTTGAATTCTTCCTTTGCATAACTTCTTTTCAAACTTCTTCCTCTACAAAATTCAAACTTCTCGCCCTACAAAATTATAGAAATACAAAGATAAGATAGTAAACTTCTCCCTCTTAGAAAACACATGCCAAAGACAACACATGTTATGAGGCCTCACCTTGACCCATCGTAGCATAGTCGGTACATTTTTTTTTTATACTCATGACTTGATATGTCGAGACACTATGAGATACACTGAACATATTATATTATTTCATGTTGTGTGATGTTTTACTTTTGAATATTTGGTTATGTCATTTAATGCTCAATGAACATCTATACTGATTAAGTAAGTGAATGTAAAATTAACACTTTGATTATGCAAATATAGTGGTTAAGTATATGAGCATATTTGAGATAAATAGTTAATTAATTGAAGGATTATGTTCTGAGTTATGTGATTTCCCTGATATGTTATATACATATATACATGTGATTTTCTTGTGCTACTGATGTGTGCAATGAGTGTGTAGGATATTTTAGCCAAAAAATCTAATAGAGAAATGAAACTAAACCCTACATACCATTTGTGGAAGCCCTTTTGTTCATATTTTATTTGTATCATGAGATGTATGAATGTACCATTCTATAATCAGTAAATGTTAATTTTTTGTAATAGTGTTTTTATAGTGTCGTTTGACACTCATCAAGTGTATATGCATTCTAGCATGATAGTTATGGTTAACTAAATAACCTAAAGATCTAAGTCAGACTAAGTTAGTGTCATTTTTGTTAATTAGCTTATAATCAAGATTAATTACCCCTAATTCGAATTAGTGATTAATTTTTATTTTGAAGGTTGTTAGATAGTCCTAAAATTTCCTACCATTTGTTAGGTCCCTAATTTATCCTATAGGCCTAAAATCATGAAATCTAAGTACCCAAGGGGTATGGGTATGGGTTGGGGGCATTTTCCACCCCCCTAGCCCCTTTTGTTGACTTTTATGGTCACCCAAAAATCCCATTTTTGCTTTATTGCGAAAATTGATAGTTTTTATCATGAGTTGGATGACTTTAACTCCACCTCGAGGTTAGCCTTAGGCCTAGTTGAGTTAGAAGCCTCTAGAACTTTTAGGTAAGTGGGGGAGTTATTGCATTTGATCGGTAGTTGGGTTTAGGATCTTATTTAGAGATAATTTTGAGAGGGTTTTGGGTGTTCACGCAACCTCTAGTTTTAGAATAGATTTTAGAATTGAAGGAGAAGGAGAGGAAAGCAACTCATCTCAAACTTGTTCATTTGCCATAACCTAATTTTTGAAGGTAGGAATACTTTACCTCATTTTTTCATGTTGTGCTTCATGTTTCAGTTTTATTGCTTATGTATGTTTCTGTGTGTGTTGAGTATGTTGGGAGGGATTGAAACAAGTTTTCTTAAATGTCTTTCCTTTGTGTTTTGCTTTGAATTTTTGAAGGGATTTAATGGGTGTATTGGAATTACTCACCCTTGGATAGGGTAGGAGTGGCCATGTATAGGGGAAGGTCTTTAGTTGGACTCCAACAATGTAGAGTCTCTCTCAAGATGAGAAGAGGGCGAGAGGGTAGGGTGTTATGGGCCCCTGCTCGTTAGCACAAACCATGTATGAGTTTTGGAATGTAAGAATGAAGAACGAAAGTTCTTGAGTTTATAGCCTTGAAAGGGCACCTGTTTTGGTGTTGTGTCCGACATCTCCTATCGAAAAAATCCACCTTCTCCCTAGTTTGGTTCAATGTTGAAACTATTGTGTAAACCCAAGATGGGAGTGAATGTCTAATTTTGTCTTCATGTTATGATTGGTTGTCTCCTAGTCAATTTCTATTCTCTCCACAATCACCATGATGTATTGCAAAATTTGTGGTGGATCCCTTGTTAAGGGCCAAGAAGGAAATTCAAATTGTTATTGAAATTCAGTTATGTTGGGAAATTTCTCCTTAGGATTGAAATCTTGTGTAAAATTTATTTAAACTTATTGTTGAAGTGGCAATGATGTCAGGTTTTCTAATTGGTTCTTTCTTGATGGATCCTTTGAATCAGGTGGTCTAATAGAAAAAGAGATTGAATAATATTCTTGCATTTTAGTTCTTCTTGTAATTCAATTATATACATGTTGTATTGAAAAATAGATAAAATATTGTTTTACAATTATGCAAAATTTAAGTTCAAACATGTTAAGAAAAAAAAGTTGATATGGTTGAATCATCAATTCATTTTTGTGCTTGATAGGAGATAAAATTGATCTTGGATTATTATGAAAACAAACTATTGAACTCTAACTCATAAACCCATTGAGAAAAAAAATACCCCCTTGTAAAAAAAAATTGCATTGAAAAATTAACACTTAGTTAAATATGACTTGAAAAATAAATATACCCCTCCAAGAGCAAATGCTCTCTGGATTTTACATGAAGAAAAAAATTAAATCTTTGGAGTATCAGAGAATATTCTCTGTGAATATTTTATTTGTAAATTTAAATCAAAAATATTAAGTAAGAACATATATATAAATATTTTAAATAGCCTAAACACTCTAATATCCTACCTAGTAAACTTTAACATAACTTCCTCTATCTTCCCTAGGCACAGACCCTTTTGACTTAGACTTGCATTAATGTTTTTTTTTTAAATTTAAAATTTAGGGGGGTCTATCTTGACAAATGTACGTGTGAATGAGTTTAAGTAGAGCAGATTTGTTTGAAAATTTTCAACTTGACATTACTTCTCCTAGCAGCCTGTGAGATTTAACCTTGGGTTTGCAAAAAGCTTTGATGTGACTTGGGCCTTTTTAACCCATCATTAGTTCCTCCCATGTGAATTTTTTTTCTTCCAAGTAATCTTTTGGGGTGGCTTCAAACCACATGGGCTTATTACATGTCTTACTTATTTATTGTTAGGGGTAGCTTTTATTTATGTGCAGGTTGTTAAGTCTTGTTTTTTAAAAACATTTTTATTCATACATTTTGCCTCCTCCTATACTGGCATACTTTCCTTGTATCTTGTTCGGCTACATTTTCATTGACCTAGGTCAGCATGGGGAACTTGGGTCTTGTGCCACATGGGGGGGTCTTGAGATGTGGTAGAAGGGATTGATGGTGGTTAGGTAGAATGTAGGGAGGTTAAGTTGTAAAGGGGTAAGTGTTAGTGTTAGAATGTTAGGATAGTAGATAATTGTTAGATGTTAGTTGTTTTTTTAAAAAAAATTATGTGGGTGTGTATAGGTGTAGTTCAAATTATTAGTTAGTTTTAATTTTTTTTATAATTTAATTTAGTTATTATCTTAAATATTAGTATTATGTTATTTAGTTAGAATTAGGAAGTTGGTAGGATTAGATTTTAGTAATGTTAATATTTATATTCATTTTAGTTTTATTTAAAAGATATTTAAATTAGTTTAAATTTTAATATTGTGCTAGTTAGGATATTAGATGTTAGTAATTTTAATTATTTTACTTAGTTAGTTTGTATTGGAATATGTTTTGTTAGTTAATTTTATTTTAAATATTTTAAATTAGCATCGTCAAAGTGTTATACTTAAGGTTTAACTTGGTGTAATTAATTTAGTAGATAGTATTAAAAACTTAAGTTTAGTGTTCGTATAGGATAATTAAGTGTTGAAAGATTAGCATTAGATTTAGTAAATTTTGAGTTTTTTATTATTTAATTGGACATTCAAATCAATTGGTTATGTTGTTAATAGAAATTGTGCCTAATAGATTCTTTATTGATTAAAGTTAATCAGACTTAAATTTATTATAGATTATGTTTTACTATTGTTCTAAGGTTGTAATATTTTTAAGGGTAATTAAAAATAATAAAGTGTTAGGTCTTTTAATTAATTGAATTTAGTTTGTTTAATTTAATTAATTAATTTAACAATGAACATTTAAGTTTAACAATCTATTCCTACATGATGTTTTCAAAACTGAGTTGTAATCTTGAAGTATTGATAGGAGATCTTATATCCGTCTTATAGTGTACCTATACTTTAACTATGAAACAAACATTTCAAACTTAGTGAATTCAATTATTACACTTTAAAAAATTATTATTGTGTGTGTTTTTGCCCTTGATTTTTGGGCATGACATTTTGGTATCAGAGCCTAGTTTCAACACTAGGAACCTAAAACCATTATGCTTCTAAACTTAAACTAAACTTTAAATTGTGTAGGATGCAACTGTTACACGAAGCAACTGAAAAAGTAGAGGTCATAGGATGAGAGGTGGAAGAGAGGGATAGGAGGATGGACCTTCACCTCCACCACCACCACCAAATCTAAATGAAGATATTTTGGATGTCCTTCAGACATTGATCGATGTAGTCCAATAGAGGATACTACCTATAGTACAACCAAAAGATTCTCAAAGTGGAAGTAGGGGGACCTAGAGGAGGTAGGGCATGAGGCAGAGAGAGGAGTAAGAGTCCCCCGCTAAGGTAGGTAGAGGGACAAGGTGAGCATGAGGGTGAGTCGATACATTAGAGAGGACCACCACTCAATAGATCTCCTAGACATATAGGAGATTATATCAAGGAGTTAATACAACTCGGACCACGATTCTTTACCAGTTACATAGAGGGAACAATAGAAAAGGTGTGGTTATAGAGTCTATAGTAATGCTTTTTATTATGTCCTTATGGGAGTAATCTGAAGGCACGTCTAGCTGTCCATCAACTGAGAGGAGATGCCTCCAATTGGTGGCATCAAGAGGAGACTATAGGAGGAGTGAGGATGGATACCCTCACATGCGAGTCATTCTTGGAGAGATTTTGGGAGAGGTACCTATCCAAGCACTTCAGACAGAAGAAGATAGAGGAATTTCATTCTCTATATCAGAGGGGTCTCATAGTAGCTTAGTATGAGAGCAAGTTTCTCGAGCTCCTTCCTTATGTTGAACACATGAAGGATGAGAAACTGTGAGCACATTGCTTCATCATGGGCCTAAACTTCTCACTCCATGGTCCAATCTATTTGGCCTTCCCTACCACCTTCAGACAAGTAGTTGAGATAGCACTAGTTGCTAAGGATACTTGGGGTAGACAAGATTCATGAGATAAGTCTCAAAACTAAAACTCTACCCAGTAGAAACCCCCTTGGAAAGGGAATCAAAACTATACAACAAGGTCCTCTAAGGGCCAACAATCTCTACAACAAAAATCATAGCACTAGTAGTAGAAACCCTCATAGGGTTACCAGGGCTCCAAGCCCTAGCAATGGTAGTCACAGGGTCCCAAGAAAGATTAGAAGGTGCAAGCCCCATAGTCATAGTCAATGAAGACTCAACAGTCTTCTAGGGGTGGTTATAATGGATCTAGCAGGTTAGGGGGCCCATAGCAGTCTGGATCATAGGATGACCATTCTACACTTGTGGTGGCATGGGTCATATAGCTAGAGAGTGTTTGTAGGGACAGTCATCTAGTGGTCAGAGAGGGGTTTTTTCAGAGTAAATAGTTGGTGACATGGGAAAATCCCATAGAGTTTTTGCAATGGTTGACAACTGCCAGGCTGAGCATCAGGCCATAGTTATCGAGGCTATAGGTATTATACATGACCATATGGTTACAGTTTTATTTTATTCCTGAGCTACTGACTCTTTTATATCTCCATATGTAGTGGAGTGTTGCAAGCTAGTGGCAGTTAGACAAGATGTCAGTTGGGAAGTAGAGTTAACCTCGGGAGCTAGAGTGTCAATTAATTCCATGGTGCATAATTGCCAGATGTAGATTGGAGACATGTCCATGATGTCTGATCTATGCATTATGCCTCTAGGTTCTTATGATGTTGTTCTTGGCATGGATTGGCTTTATGCCCATAGTGCCAAGGTGGATTATCAATAGAATAGGATGGAATGTGTGGATGAAGATGGGATCTCTAGAGTGATCTTCAGAGTAAAGAGACTCGTATCTCTTCATATGATTTTTTCTATGAAGCTTAGATGGTGCATGCAAAAGGGATGTTAGTTGTTCACTATCACCATTAGTGACAAAGAGGAAGATTTAGAGGGAGAGTCATCTTTTGATGAGTTTCCAATCCTACAAGAGTTTGCAAATGTGTTTCCTTTAGAGCTCCCTCTTATGCCTCCACCTAGAGCAGTGGACTTTCATATAGATCTTGTGCCAAGAGTTGAGCCTGTGTTGAGAGCACCATACATGATGACTACTCATGAGCTCAATGAACTAAAGACTCAGTTGGAGGAACTCTTAGAGAAGGGGCATATTCAAACTAGTGTATCACCTTGGGGTGCACCAGTGATCTTCATAAAGAAGAATAATGCATCACTTAGGTTGTGTATTGATTATCAGTAGTTGAATAAAGTAACCATCAAGAACGGATATCCTCTTCCCAAAATCAATCATCTCTTCCATCAGTTGCAGGGTGCTTGAGTATTTTCTAAGATTGGTCTAGAGTTGGGTCATCATCAGTTGAGGATTGTGGATAGTGATACACCCAAAACTACATTTTGTATGAGGTATGGTCACTACGAGTTCACCGTGGTACCATTTGGCCTAACAAATGTTCCAACTATATTCATGAGCCTCATGAATGGAGTATTTCATACTTTTTTGGATAAGTTTTTGGTTGTTTTCCTTGATGACATTTTGATATATTTCCATGATGAGAAGGAGCATGAAGAGTACCTGAGACAAGTATTGTAGAAGTTGAGAGAGAACCATTTGTTTGGTAGCTTGTTGAAGTATGCATTCTATAGACTTGAGATACATTATTTGGGTCATGTCATTTTAGGTGATGGTGTCTTAGTAGACCCATCAAAGATTAGGGCCATCATGGATTGGCCATGTTCCCACTAGTGTCACTAAAGTGAGGAGCTTCATGGGACTAGTAGTATATTATTGATGCTTCATTGTGAGATTCTCTAGATTGGCACACCCAATCACATCTCTTTAGAAGAAAGGGAAGAAGTACGAGTGGAAAAATAAGTGTGATAGAGCTTTTCAAGAGCTCAAGAGAGCCCTCACGAGTGCACCAATTCTTCCAGTACTAGATCCTTTTGTAGATTTTGTGGTGTACATAGATGCATCTTTAGATGGTATAGGGGTGCTCCTTATGCATGATGGGCAACCTATTTCCTTTGAGTCTAGGAAGTTGAAGACTCATGAACTCAATTATCCTACTCATGACCTAGAGCTTGCAGTAGTGGTTCATGCTTTAGTGAGGTGGTGACACTTCCTTCTAGGTCATAGATTTGAACTTCATTTTGACCATCAAATCTTGTAGTACATATTTACTCAACTAAACCTTAATGCTAGGCAAAGAAGGTGGATGGAGTTCCTTTGTGAGTACGATTGTGATGTTCATTACATCAAGGGAAAGGAGAATTTGGTTGCAAATGCCTTAAGTAGAAGGTGTCATGAGCTTTCATCTGTGACTACTTGCACTGACTTGAGAGAGTGAATCTTTTAGCACTTACCAACATATGAGCTTTATGAGAAAATTAGTCAGATAGTGCATTCTCAGAGACCCTTGGAAAGGAAGTATTTAGAGTATTCTTTCGATTCTAATGGACTTTTGTGTTGTAGGGGATGTATGTATGTACCTTCTATTGGGGGTTTACATGAGCTCTTTGTACTTGAAGCTCATAGAGCATTTTATGCAGTGCACCCTAGTGTTAAGAAGTTACATGCAAATCTAAGACAGTTGTATCATTGGCTAGGCATGAGAGTGTAGATTTCTAATATAGTTGCTCGATGCCTTGAGTGTTAGAGGGTGAAGGTAGAGCACCATCATACTAGTCGGCCTCTTCAGCCTCATGAGATCATAGAGTGGAAGTGGGATGCTATATCTATGGATATTATTGTTGGTCTCCCCATGTCATCTTGCTGCCATGATGCCATTTTGGTGACTATTAACATGTTGACCAAGGTTTCCCATTTCTCACCTATGTGTACTACATACATACCATGAGGCATAGCCTAGGTGTTCTTGCGGGACATTGTCAGACTTCATGGCATTCCCTATAAGATCATCTCTAATAAAGATTCACTATTCACTTCATCCTTTTGGAGAGAGGTGCAAGAAGCTTTGGGCATACACTCAATTTTAGTACAATGTACCATCCTCAGATTGACGGTTAGACTAAGTGAGTGAATAAAGTTTTGGAGGACATGTTATGTATGCATGTGATGGACCATCAGGTCAAATGGGAGGAATACCTATATCTTTTTGAGTTTTCCTATAACAATGGGCACCATTCCTCCATAGGTATGTTTCCTTATGAAGCCTTCTATGGAAGACCTTGCAAAATCCCCTTGAGTTGGTATAGGATTGAGGATCGAGTATCTATTGGCCCTCAATTAGTAAAGGAGATGGAGTAGAAGGTGACCCTGATTAGACAATGCCTGAGAGAGGCACAAGATAGATAGAAGAAGTATGTTAATGTGAATAGGATAGATCATGAGTATTATGTTGGTGATAGAGTTTTCTTAAGGGTACAACCACATAAGAGTCTAATTTGATTCAGAAAGGGCTCTAAGTTGGCACCACAGTTCATTGGACCCTTTGAGATCTTAGAGAGGATATGACGAATTGCATACCATCTAGCTTTTCCATGTAGCCTATCATGCATCCACAATGTGTTTCACATTTCAATACTTAGAAGATACATTTATGATGAGTCTCATATTATAGATTGGGATGCTTTGTAGGTGGAGTCAGATGGGTAGCTAGTACTGGAGCCTATCTGTATTATTTCTTGACAGACCCTAGCTCTTCGAGGCTGAGAGCTGGACTAGGTTAGGGTCTAGTGGGATTGTTATGATGAGGTCACAGCTTGATGGGAGGATGCAACATGGATGCAATCTCAATACCCTTATCCTTTTGATGAACTCTAGGAGGAAGTTCATGCCTAGTGGGGGAGGATGTGAGGCCTCACCTCAACCCATCGTAGCATAGTTGATACATTATTATTTTTGATACTCATGACTCAATATGTCAAGACACTATCAGATACACTGAACATATTATAATATTTCATGTTGTGTGATGGTTTACTTTCAAATATTTGGTTACATCATGTAATGCTTAATGAATATGTATACTGATGAAGTAAGTGAATGCAAAATTAACACTTTGATTATACAAATTTAGTGGTTAAGTATATGAGCAAATTTGAGATAAATAGTTAATTAATTGAAGGATTATGTTCTGAGTTATGTGATTTCCCTGATATGTTATATGCATATATGCATGTGATTTTCTTGTGCTACTAATGTGTGCAATGAGTACGTAGGATATTTTAGTTGAGAAATCTAATGGAGAAACAAAACTAAACCCTATCTACCATTCATGGAAGCCCCATTGTTCACATTATATTTGTATCATGAGATGTATGAATGTACCATTCTATAATTAGTAAATGTTAATGTTTTGTAACAGTGTTTTTATAGTGTCATTTGACACTTGTGAAGTGTATATGCATTCCAACACGATAGTTAGGGTTAACCGAGTAACCCAAAAATCTAAGTTGGACTAAGTTAGTGCCCTTTTTTCTAATCAGATTATAATTGAGATTAATTACCCCTAATCTAGATTAGTGTTTAATCTACATTTTGAAGGTTGTTAGATAGTCCTAAAATTTCTTACCATTTGTTACGTCCCTAATCTATCCTATAGGCATAAAATAATGAAATCTAAGTACCCAAGGGGTATGGGTATGGGTTGGGAGCATTTTCCACCCCCTAGCCCCTTTTGTTGACTTTTATGGTCACTCAAATACCTCATTTTTGCTTTATTGCTAAAACTGATAGTTTTCATCATGAATTGGATGATTTTAAGTCCACCTTGAGGTTAGCCTTAGGTCTAGTTGAGTTAGAAGCCTCTAGAACTTTTAGGCAAGTGGGGGAGTCATTTCCTTTTAGAGGTAGTTGAGTTTAGAATCTTATTTAGAGGCAATTTTGAGAGATTTTTGGGTGTTCACCGAACCTCTAGTTTTAGAGTGGATTTTAGAATTGAAGGAGAAGGAGAGGAAAGCAAGCTCATCTAAAACTTGTTCATTTTCCATAACATAATTTTTGAAGGTAGGAATACTTTACCTCATTTTTTTCATGATGCGCTTCATGTTTTAGTTTCATTACTTATGTATGTTTGTGTGTGTGTTGAGTATGTTGGGAGGGATTGAAACAAGTTTTCTTAAATGTCTTTCCTTTGTGTTTTGCTTTGAATTTTGGAAAGGATTTTATCGGTGTATTGACATTACTCACCCTTGAATAGGGAAGAAGTGACCATGTATGGGAGAAGGTCTTTATCTAGACTCTGACAGTGTAGAGTCTCTTCTCAGGATGAGAAAAGGGAGAGAGGGTAGGGTGTTATGGACCCCTACTCATCAGCACAAACCATGTATGAGTTTTGGAATGTAAGAATGAAGAATGTAAGTTCTTGAGTTTATAGTCCCGAAAGGGTACCTTTTTTGGTGTTGTGTCTGACATCTCCTATCAAAAAAATCTACCTTCTCCCTAGTTTGGTTTGATGTCGAACCTGTTGTGTAAACCTAGGATGGGAGTGAATGTATGATTTTGTCTTCATGTTATGATTGGTTGTCTCCTAGTCAGTTTCCATTCTCTCCACAATCATTGTGATGTATTGTAGAATTTGTGATGCATCCCTTGTTAAGGGCCAAGAAGGAAATTTGAATTTTTATTGAAATTTAGTTATGTTGGGAGATTTCTCCTTGAGATTGAAATCTTGTGTAAAATATATTTAAACTTATTGTTAAAGTCGCAACGATGTCAGGTTTTCTTACTAGTTCTTTCCTGGCGGAGCCTTTGAATCAGATGGTTTAATAGAAAAAGAGATTGAATAATATTCTTGCATTTGAGTTCCTCTTGTAATTCAATTATATACATGTATTGAAAAATAGATAAAATAGTGTTTTACAATTATGCAAAATTTAAGTTCAAACATGTTAAGAAAAAAAAGTTGATATGGTTGAATCATCAAATCATTTTCATGCTTAATAGGAGATAAAATTGATCTTGCATTATTGTGAAAACAAACTATTGAACTCTAAGTTATAAACCCATTCAGAAGAAAAAAAAACCCCTTGTAAAAAAATAAATTGCATTGAAAAATTAATACTTAGGTAAATATGACTTGAAAAAAAAACCCCTCCAAGAGCAAATGCTCTCTGGATTTTACATGAGGGAAAAAAATTAAATCTCTTTGGAGTGACAGAGAATATTCTCTATGAATATTTTATTTTGTAAATTTAAATTAAAAAAATTAAGTAACAAAATATATAAAAATATTTTAAATAGCCTAGGTGCTCTAATATCCTACCCACTAAACTTTAACATAACTTCCTCCATCTTCCCTAGGTGCAGAACCTTTTGACTTGGGCTTGCATCAAAGGTGTTTTTTGAATTTAAAATTTGGGGGGGGGGTGTCTATCTTGACAGATGTACCTATGAATGAGTTTAAGTAGGGTAGATTTGTTTGAAAATTTTCAACTTGACATTACTTCTCCTAGCAACTTGCGAGATTTAGCTTTGGCTTTGCAAAAAGCTTTGATATGACTTGGGCCTTTTTAACCCATCATTAGTTCCTCCCATTTGAATTTTTTCCTTCCAAGTAAACTTTTGGGGTGGCTTGGGACCACATGGGCTTATAAAATGTATGATTTATATATTGTTAGGGGCATCTTTAATTTATGTGTAGGTTGTTATGTCTTTTTTTTTAAACACCTTTTTATTCATACATTTTTCCTCCTCTTAAACTGGCATACTTTCCTTCTATCTTGTTGGGCTGCATTTTTATTGACCTAGGTCAGCATGGGGAACTTGGGTCTTGTGCCACATGGGGGGGTCTTGGGATGTGGTAGAAGGGATTGATGGTGGTTAGGTAGAATGTAGGGAGGTTAAGTTGTAAAGGGGTAAGTGTTAGTGTTAGAATGTTAGGATAGTAGATAGTTGTTAGATGTTAGTTGTTATTATTTTTTTTATTTTATGTGGGTGTTTATAGGTGTAGTTCAAATTATTAGTTACTTTTAATTTTTTTTAAATTTAATTTAGTTGTTATCTAAAATATTAGTATTATGTTATCCAGTTAGAAATGGGAAGTTGGTAGCATTAGATTTTAGTAATGTTAATATTTATATTCATTTTAGTTTTAGTTAAAAGATATTTAAATTAGTTTAAATTTTAATATTGTGTTAGTTTGGATATTAGATGTTAGTAATTTTATTTATTTTATTTAGTTAGTTTGTATTGGAAATGTTTTGTTAGTTAATTTTAGTTTAAATATTTTAAATTAGTATCATCAAAGTGTTAGACTTAAGGTTTAACTTAGTGTAATTAATTTAGTAGATTGTATTATAAACTTAAGTTTAGTGTTAGTATAGGATAATTAAGTGTTGAAAGATTAGTGTTAGATTTAGTAAATTTTGAGTTTTTTATTATTTAATTGGACATTCAAATCAATTGGTTATGTTGTTAATAGATATTGTGCCTAATAGATTATTTATTGATTAAAGTTAATAGGACTTAAATTTATTATAGATTATGTTTTACTATTGTTCTAAGGTTGTAATATTTTTAAGGGTAATTAAAAATAATAAAGTGTTAGGTATTTTAATTAATTGAGTTTAGTTTGTTTAATTTAATTAATTGCTTTAACAATGAATTTTTAAGTTTAACAATCTATTCCTACATGATGTTTTCAAAACTGAGTTATAATCTTAAAGTATTGATAGGAGATCTTGTATCTGTCTTACAGTGCAGCTATACTTTAACTGTGAAACAAACATTTCAAACTTAGTGAATTTAATTATTACACTTTAAAAAGTAATTATTGCATGTGTTTTTGCCCTTTCTTTTTGGGCATGACACATGCCAAATTTGTATCAATGTACCTTGACTACTAATTCATATACAATATTCTCTTGATTATGCTGCATCAACTATTTGATCTTTAACTTGGTTTTGGTCAATGTTGTAGTGCTTGCCCCTAGTTCGCATTTCTGTTATCATTGTCAAATTCTTTAGACCGATTATATGCATTGATTAGTTTTAGAGATATTGGATTTATAATACTATGATATTATTTCATGACTTTGATTACAAATGTATCAGTTATTATTGCTTAGTTGATTTCATTCATGTATTGTTAATGATATTTTGATGATCCTAGTTAGTAAATGTGGTTTCTTTCATAAAAATGTTAACATGGTGTCTTTAATGGTGATTATGTTGTATTGATAGAGATGCATTATTATATGTACGCATTTGATGTTAGACTTGTGATTTTTACGATACTTACCCCATACTTGCATGTCTATGGTGTGCGTGTTTATTTTATCTTTCTGTCTGACGTGCTTGATGTGGTTAAGGGAGGGAGTCGTAGTCACCTGCTAGTCGAGATCTACACGATGAACCACTCCCTGCCATTGCCTATTTAATTTAGATATATTATATATATGTACATGCTCATCTTTTATGCAGGATGCAGGTACTGGGCATTGACTTCTCTGAATTGCTAGGATGAGCGTGCCCTATTACAAATACTCAAATGGTGAGAATGGGAAGATAATGATCAAGTCCAATCCTAGCCATAGCCTAAAATACTTGTCCTACAAGGAGGACTCGTAATAGACTGTCTACCCTTTTTAAACCCATGAGTATTTTGTGCATATGTTGTTTTGTGAGTCTTTGATGAATTTTATGTTAATTAAGTCTAATTAAAAGATTAAATTAATGATTTAATTTATTGGAAAATTATTATGAAATTTTAATATTTAATTAATTGAGAAATTAATTAAATATAAAGAATTGAATTCGAAGATAAAAGCTATAAGATTAAATTTAGAACGTGATACTATTTATTTAAATTAATAATAATATATTTAGAGTTCATTTTTAAATAAATGCTAAATATTATTATTATTTAAGTTAATAAATATTTATCAAATTAAATGTTAAAAAATAAATTAAAAAGTGAAAAGATATTAATTTATGAAAAAGATTTAAGTTTGCATGAATGAGTTTAAAATATAGAAATTAATTTAAAAGATAAAATATGTGAACTTGATTTAAGATATTTTATTATAGTGCGCATGAGATTTTAAAAGTTAATAAATTAATTTTAAGCAAAGTCAAGTGGAATTTAAATAAAGTAATTTAATAATTCTTTTGTCTTAATTAAAAAGGAAATTAATTGTGCATGAAAGAATTAATTAAATGAAATAATTATAATTTTAGAAGTGGTGGTGGCAGAAACCCTAAAAGGTAATTAGTTCTATATTAGGGGTTTTTGGGTCATTATTGCACACACAGAATTATGGAGGGCAACTTGAAGGGTTTGGAAAGAAAAGAATTTTACGTGGCTTGAAAGATTTTGCTTGTGATAGGAATTTGTATCTAGTTGTCAGAGCTTAGCATCCGATCTAGGTAGGATCTTGTGGTTTAATTGTATAGTAGTTTTCACTTTTCAAACTTCTGTCTGCTCCGTGTCTTTTGCATGTGATGTTTTTCTGGTATGCAAATATTTGTTCTTGATTGAGAACTATCTGTACATGGATTTAGATGGATACGTAGCTCAGTTTACTTTAGAGGGTTGTATTCTAAAATGAATAAGATTTTATAAGAAATCAGACAAATACGAGAATCTATTAGATATTAAAATCAGGCTTGAGATTTAAAAGATAAGCATTGTCCATTTTCAATAGATTTTAAGAACAGAAATTAATTTGAGGAAAAGTTCGATATAAAAAGAAAATTTTGAATTAGAAATTTGAATGGTTAAAATTAGTTTTCCTATCAGAATAATAATGTAAACGTTATAAAAAATAAAATAAAAAGTATTATTGTGAAATTGATTGAAACAAATATTATAAATTTTAATAAAATAAAAATTATAAATTTATAAAACAATTTTGAAATGTCATATATAATAATTTTTAAACATATGTATTAATCATACTAAATTTTAAATGAAATTAAATTTTTAAATAAATAAATATAATAATAATCAATTGGAAGGTGGGGGCCACGACCTCCCCCACCCCCCTTGCGTACGATCCACCGGCAGTCCTACTGACGCAGGTACTGCGCAGGCGAGCTGTCGCAGGCCCTGCGTCAGCAGACCTGCCATCGGCAGCAACCTTATATTAAGGCTTGCGATTGTGTAAAAGCAAATCGCATCAAATTAAATTGTTTTAACTTATTTTGTTTAGTAATAAATTTTATTATAATTATATTATTAATTAAATTAAATCATTTTTGTTAATTTTTATTAAGTTTGAATTAAATTAAATATATATTATTGGTTATTAATAATTTATTAAAAAAATTTTAATTATGAAATTATATTTATAATTAGATAAACTATTAATGAGTAAGATATAGTAAATGATTATTAATTAGATAAATTAATTTTTGATTTAATTAAGAATGATTAATACGAAGGTTATATAACAATGTGTAATTTTATTGAATGTGCAAATTTAATAAAATTGTAAAGATTTTATTTAATTTAGTAATTGTCACATTTATAACTTAAATAAATAATCGATTATCCTCAAATAATTCTTTTAGGAAAAATGACTTTTATTATGAAAGTAATTTTACATATTTAAGTCAAACAAATAAATGGGGGTAATTTTATAGAGTTGACTTGTGGAATAAACTGAGAATTCATTCATTTGAAACATACATTGAACACAAAACTGAAACTTTACTTTTTACTTTATTGTGTATTATTGTAAATCGAACGCAAACTATGAAACTATACTGTTTTGCTTATACTGTTTATGCTTTGGGATTTTGGTGTTGATTAGGTGTTGACCAGTCTAGGATGTACACCAGAGGTTTTGTGAGATTTCTTTGATACCATTTATGTGGCTTGATGTTATGATGTGTTTTGTGATTCATATTGGAGATTATATTTATGAGATTTATCTTGTGGAGCTTTTATGTGCTCTTGGATAGGAGAACCATCTTATTATCAAGTTGCCTATTAAGGAACCGAATTTGATCTTTATGGGTGTTGTGGTATGGGACACAACTGTGGATTTATGTGCTTAGGAGAGGTTGTCTAGGTACATGACTTTGGGAGTGGCATGCATAGGGGTCCGGGACCCAAAGTGGTCAGTGCCAGGGTAACCTAATGCAAGTTATGTAATAAGTGATAATTTAGTAATTAAAACTTTTGGGGGAAAAATACACTAAAAAGACAAGTTAGTGATATTTGATCCACCCATGCCTTGAGTGCTTGTATAGACTAAGGATGGGAATGGGATGAGTGCCTCGTCTTCTTGAGAGGGCTTTCTAGTTTCCACATGTGTGATGTTGAGAGTCCAGGGTTCAGAGTAACCAGTCCAGGGTAACTCAACACTTGAGGGTCCGGGGTCTGTTAAGAGATCAGTCCAAGATAACTCAAGCAATCATGTGATGACACTCCCTAGTATGTAGCCTGAGTCTCCTCTGTAGATTTTGTGTACCTCTGGTGGTGTACTTATTATTGGATGTGTTTCTTATGGTTATTTACTTTCATTGAGGATGATTGGTGATTCATGGATGATGTACTTTTGACATGTGGTTATTGACTTGAGGAGGATATCTTTCGTTGACTTTATCTTATGATCTTGGTATTTGGTTTATACTTGTTTCATGTATGATGTTGGTTATGTGGAGTTGGTATTGGATAGAGAGTTCTTACTTTTGGATTATTTTATCTTTTTGAGTAGTATGTGTTACCTTTGAGGTAGTTTTGGCTATTAGGGGTACCTTGCCTAGGAATGTTTTATGTTTGATTTGTTGTATGAGGATCGTTCATTATCTTCCTTGCACAGTGGGAGTGGAAGCCTGACTAGGTAACCACGCGGTCGAGAGGTAGTGCCTTCTTACCATTTGGATTCCCCTTCACATTGCTAGCTGTTGGATGTTCGTTGCAGAAGATGTACCTTTATCTTTCTTATTTCTTATCTTAGAGACTTCTTTTCAGATGATGTATCTATGTTATCATGTATTCTGATTTATTGTATCTATTTTCACATACCCTGCAACATGTGCAGTGGATGTTATTAATTGGATGTACTTTCATTATATTATTTATACTTATGTATTTTCTTATGCGAATATGTATCTAGTATTTCTTTATGATCATGTGACATTGTACTTGAAACTTAAACTAATTAATTTAAAAACTATTAAATGTGATTCAACGTAAAGGAACCCTTGAGGAATTGAAACTATATCTGTAATTGATTATGTGTATTTAATGTGTATGTTCATGTTTCTTCCGCATTAATGTTATCTTGATGTTGTTTAAACTTTTAAAAAAAAATAGTTCAGTAAACATTGTAACATGTTAGGTTTATTTCTCTTGGGTTCTCAAGTGGGGCGTTACAGATGTGTCACTAAACTTTATTTAGTGAGCTTCAGATAGGGGAATGACCCCTAGATTACCTCTTAGATACAAGAATGCATCCTTAGGTAATGGCTTGGTGAGTATATCTACAATTTGTTCTTTTGTATGGACATTTTTCAATATGATTTCTTTGTCCTGCACTAGTTCTTTGATAAACTGATATTTTATAGCAATGTCCTTTGTTTTGGATTGCATTGCTGGGTTCTTTGATATGTTAATTGCACTAGTGTTATCACAATAAATGACTACTCGCTCTTTGATTTCAAACTTCATTCCTTCCAAAAATTGTTAATCATGCATGTTAATCACTTTAAATGCTTAATAAGGTTAACATAACATCTATCTAGTTTCAGCATTTATTTGTGTGGTTACCTAGTGTCAGCAACAACTGTATTTTAAAGACATCTAAGGATTTGTAAGGAAATTTTTGTGGCAACTGATTCACCCCTCCCCTCTCAGTTACTCCATCTCTATTTCCAACAATTGTTATCAGAGCTTTTGGTGCTTGCAGGATAAGATTTCAAGGATCTAAGCCAAAGATCAAGATGTCTTACAAAAGGGAAATCCCAAGACTTAACAGAAATAACTTCTCAGCATGGCAAGGACTGATGAGACTTCACCTAACATCCATTGGTGATATAGAACTGAAGTACCTTGATGAAAAATATGCAGAACTAGCTGGTACACTATCTGTCAATGATATTGCTGAAAAGAAGACTCACAACATTATGATGATAGATATAGCATCTACTCTGAGTTATGAAGAATTTTATGATATCAAGGACTGCAAAACTGCCTTTGAAATGTGGGAAAAGCTGAAAGAGATATATGGAGGAGATGATAATGTTAGAAGAGCCAAAGCGGAAAGTTTGAGAGGACAATTTGATCAAATGAGGATGAGAGAGGATGAAAACATTGTAAAATATGTTGAAAGAGTTAAAGCATGTGTCAGTGCAATCAAAGCTTTTGGAGGAGATATCAGTGAAGAGACAGTTATAAGCAAAGTTCTCAGAGCTCTACTTCCCATTTATGCAATCAAATTCTCTACAATTTAGGAAAGAAGATGTGAAGCAAATCATTAGATAAATCTAGAGGCTATAGTTGGAAGATTGATTGCATTTGAACTGGACAACTTTGATAACTATATTCCAGCTTCCAAAAACATTGAATCAGCATTTGAAGCCAAACTTTCACTCAAGGAGAAAGGCAAAATGAAACCTCAGTTAGAAAGTGAAGATGAATCAAACCAAAGTTCAGACAGTGATCTTGAAGTAATTGAAGCCCTTCTAGCAAGGAAATATTCTAGAGGCGGAGGAAAATACAAAGGTAAAGTTCCCCTAATCTATTTTTCATGTGAAGAAGTTGGTCATATTGCTGCTAGATGTCCAAACAAGCCGAATAAAGATGAAAAGAAAGATAAAAAATGGAATGGCAAGAAAGATTTCAAATCATTCAAGGACAAAGGTAAGAAAAAAAATTTTATGGCTAAAGATTCTAATGACTCTAATGATGAAGAAGAAGATGAGATTTTCTATATTGCTATAAAAGATGAATCTGATGATGATGAAGAAATGGCACTCATTTCTCATATGAGCAAAAATGATACATGGATCATAGATAGTGGTTGTTCTCATCACATGACTGGCGACAAAACTAAGTTTGAATACTTTGAAGACTATGATGGTGGTAGTGTAAGATTTGGTAACAATGAACCTTGTTGTATAAAAGGAAGAGAAAGAATTCCCCTAACTAAAGAACTTATATGTGATAATACCTATTGGGTAGAAGGACTAAAGAATAATCTGTTAAGTGTGGCACAACTACTCAATAATGGAATCAAAGTAGAATTCATGCATGGTAAAACAAGACTGCTCGATGGGAAAGGAAAGCTGATTGGATTAGGCACTCAAACTAAAGGTAACTTGTTCTATCTTGAACTAGGTGAATGTTCATGTTTCATTGCTCAAGTTGAAGAAAGTTGGTTATGGCATAAAAGGTTATGTCATGTAAACTTTGATAATTTGGTAAAGATAAGCAAATTCAGAAAAGTAAAAGGCATTCCCAACATAAAGAAACCTGAGGTCGATCTATGCAAAAATTGTCAAATTGGAAAGATGGGAAAGACTAGTTTTAAAAGTAAAAATTATCAGTCTGAAGACATATTAGAAATTGTGCATACTGATTTATGTGGACCTATTGGAATTGAAAGCTATACGGGAGAAAAGTTCTTCACTCTTTTTGTTGATGATTACTCAAGAATGATGACAATCATGTATCTAAGAAATAAATTAGAAGCATTTGAAAATTTCAAATGGTATTTGGCCAGAGTAGAAAAGGAAACAGGAAAAAGATTAAAATGCTTGAGGTCAGACAGAGGTGGAGAATTCATTTCACAAGAATTCAATAACTTTTGCATTGAAAGAGGAATCAAAAGACAGGTATCAGCACCTGGAACACCCCAGCAGAATGGAATAGTTGAAAGAAGAAATAGATCCATCATGGATTGTGCAAGAACATTAATGATTAAAAAGAGCATTGCTATCAAATACTAGAAGGAAGCAATCAACACTACATTCTATACCTTGAATCAAGTAGAGCTGAAGAAAGACTCATTCAAAACCCCCTATGAGTTATGGTATGGCTATAAACCTAATGTAAGTTATCTTAAAGTATTTGGAAGTAAATGTTACATTTTGAAAGAATATAGAAAAGGAAAATTTGATGTAAAAGGTGATGAAGGTATATTCCTTGGATCTCATGCACAAGTAAGGCATATAGATGTTTGAACTTGTCTACTCACAAAGTCATAGAAAGTGCACATGTGAAAGTTGATGAGTTTGTAGAAAGGACTGAAGAAGAAAGCAAAAGGGAACCAGAAGATTATAAAAGGTTTGTCTTTAGTGAACCTGATATAGTACCAGTTACATTAGAGAATCATGAAACTTCTAGTCCCGAGTCATCTGTAACTGAGTTACAAGAAGCTCAAATCGAGCCATAGCAAACTGAGTTAAATTCAGTATCTACCGAGAAAGTATTTACTGAGAAAACATCTACTGAGCCAGAACAAAAAGAGCTTGAAGTTGAAATGCAAAAAGATAATAATGAAATCCATTCAAAAGGTAAGGAACCTGTATTAGCTAAGTATGTCAGGAGACATCATTCAGCAAATCAGATCATTGGAGATAAATCTGAAAGAACCATGACAAGAAATAAGCTGAAAGGTACTTGTTTACTTGCTGATTTTGAACCTAGAAATGTCAAAGATGCATTGGAAAATGATAGTTGGATTGAGGCTATGAATGAAGAAATAGAGAAAATAGAGAAAAACAAGACATGGACTCTTGTACCTAGACCTAAAGACAAAAATTTGATTGGAACTAAGTGGGTATTCAGAAACAAGTTGGATAAAGATGGTAAGGTATCAAGAAACAAAGCTAGACTAGTATGCAAAGGATATGCTCAAGAAGAAGGAATAGACTATGGAGAAACTTTTTCTCCTATTGCAAGATTAGAAGGTGTCAAAACCTTACTAGCATATGCTTCTCACAAAGGATTCAAAGTTTATCAGATGGATGTCAAATCAGCATTCCTCAATGGTATACTAGATGAAGAAGTCTACATTGAACAACCTGAAGGTTTTGTTAATCCAAATAAGAAGAACATGGTCTGCAAATTACACAAAGCATTGTACGGTCTAAAACAAGCCCCTAGAGCATGGTATGAAAGATTGCATAAATATCTTATTCAGATTGGTTTTCAAAGAACTAATGATAACAGTAGCTTGTATATTAAAGAAGGACCAGATAATAAGATTGTCTTGGTAGAAATATTTGTAGATGATACTGTTTTCATAGGGAATGATGATCTGTGCAAAAAATTCTCAGAACAAATGAACAAGGAATTTGAAATGTCTATGTTTGGTGAGATCAAATTTTTTGTTGGTCTTCAAATTCAACAGAATAAAAATGGTATCTACATTACTCAATCAAAGTACATCAAAGAGATATTGAAAAAGTTTGGAATGGAAGATTGTAAACCAATTGGGAATCCTATGTAACCTGGATTAAAAATTACCAAGGAAGATGAATCAAAGGAAGTAGATCAAATATTGTATAGATCTATGATTGGAAAATTGCAGTATGTAGTTCATACTAGACTAGATATTGCCCTTGTAGTTGGTATTGTTGCAAGATTTTCAGAAAAACCTAGAGAAAACTACTTGATGGCAATCAAAAGAATAATGAGATATTTGAAAGGAACTGAAGAGTATGGTTTATGGTATAATTTTGGAAGAAATTTGGATTTGAAAGTATTTACTGATGCTGATTGGGCAGGAAACCTTGATGATAGAAAAAGTACAAGTGGAGGTGCATTCTTTCTTGGAAAAAGGTTGGTTTCTTGGACAAGCAAAAAGTAGAATTGTACATCTCAATCAACAACAGAGGTAGAGTATGTTGTTGCAGCAGTAAACTATTCTAACATTGTTTGGTTTAAACAGTTGTTGGAAGGCATGAAGATGGAAATCAAAGAACCAGTTGTTATGTTCTGTGATAATACAAGTGTAATCAACATATCTAAAAATCCAGTGATGCATTCCAAAACAAAGCATATTGCAATAAAATATCATTTTGTCAGAGAATTGGTGCAAGATAAGGAGATTAGATTGGAATATAATCATACAAAGGACCAAATTGTTGACATATTCACAAAACCTTTACCTAAGGATGCATTCTTGTATCTAAGAGGTAAGTTAGGGGTCACTCCCCTATCTGAAGTTCACTAAAATAAAGTTTTAGTGATGCATCAACTCATACCAGATTGAAAATCTATCAGTTGATGCAACATAACCAAGAAACATTGCATATGAATCAGTACTAAAGGTACACTGAAATTCATTTGAGCTTGAGTTGTCTTTGGCATGTGTTGTCAAAGAGGGAGAGTTTACTACTGTCATATCTCTCTAAAATTTGTTCAAAAGAGTTTTCTATGCAATTTCTTCACAGAAGGAGATTACTGTAAGAGGGAGAGTTTTCTATCTTAGAAGGAGAATTTTTATATTGACATGTTGTGTTGCCATACAAGTGAAAGACTTGTTTTCAAATTTCATTTCTGCTATGACATGTTGTGTTGCCATCAATTCCAAAGAGGGAGATTGTTGGATACAATTGTTAATTGTGTATTGTCCTTGATGTTACACAAATGTCATATCAGTCATCAGACATAGTCTACCAAGCTCAGATGGTTAGCAAAGCAATTTATAGTGACTACCGAGCATTCTTGAACATTGCAAAGGAAAGTTACCTTTTACCGAGCTCACTCAGTAAGAAAAGGCAAGTTATCTTTTATCGAGCTCACTCAGTAAGCGAAGAAATGTTATCTTTTACTGATCTCATTGGGTAAACAAAGGAAGGTTAGTACTTACCGAATTAACTTGATCTTCGAAGGAAGTTGCAAGGTTTGCAATATTTACCGAGCTTCACTTGGTTAACATGGGGAAACCATTTTGAAGCAGTGGTCACTGAGCTGGGTCAAGCAACAAAGAATTTTATGATTCCAAAGAATTAATTTTAATTGTTTTGTGCAGCCAACTGATTTATTTAGTTTTGTGATGTTGTAAACTTGTAATTGAGCCGACTTGACAATATGTAAGGTATATATGAAAGATCAAGTTGAGAATTCAAAGAAGGAAGTATGTGGATGCATAAAAGTGTAAATGTATGAATATGCAAATACATGAGCGAATGTTGAGGAAGAATTTGTCATCCCTATGAAGCTGCAAAGTTGTATTCGATCAGTGAGGATTTAATGAAGTAGAACAGAGATTTGTATTCAACAAAGATAAGTTTCATATATCTTAGATCACTTCATTTTTTCTTTCTAATCATTGTAACAGTGATTCAAAATCTCTTAACAAAGTTGGTTTGACAGCCATTTTGTGAATCCTCTAACAAGGTGACAATTCAATTGAATTGTTTTAAAGACCTCTCACAAGGCAACTTCTAACAAGGTGATCAAATCCTCTAACAAGGTCACACCTAACCGTGTGTTTTGTAACCTTTAATAGGGTTGGCTCCTAACAGGGCTCACTTCAGAAGAGTGAAAATTGGTAACTAGTTACTTGGTGGTTTTTCCCAAATTGGATTTTCACGTTAAATCTGGTGTCTCTTATGTTCATGTTATTTCTTTATGCATGCATGTTAATCACTTTAAATGCTTAATAAGGTTAACAGAACATCTATCTAGTTTCAACATTTATTTGTGTGGTTACTTAGTGTCAGCAGCAGCTGTATTTTAAAGACATCTAAGGATCTGTAAGTAATTTTTTGTGGTAACTGATTCACCCCTCCCCTCTCAGTTACTCCATCTCTATTTCCAACAATCCCTTTTTTCAGGATTAACAAAACCTTCTAGCTATTCAATGTAGACTTCTTCATCAAGTATTCCATTTAAGAATGCAGATTTAATATCCATTTGATATACATTGAATCCTCTATGAGCAACATATGCAAGTAGGGTCCTAACACCTTCTAATCTTGCAACAGGAGAAAAAGTCTCACCATAATCAATTCCTTCTTCTTGAGAATAGCCTTTACACACTAATCTAGCTTTGTTTCCATATACTTCTCCATCTTAATTCAGCTTATTTCTAAATACCCATTTTGTTCCAATCACATTTTTATCTTTAGGCCTAGGAACAATAGTCCAAGTTTTGTTCTTTTCTATCTGTTCTATTTCTTCATTCATTTCCTCAATCCAACTTTCATTTTCTATAGCATCTTTAACACTTCTAGGTTCAAAATCAACAAGTAAACATGTACCTTTCAATTTGCTTCTGGTCATAGTATATTCTAATTTATCTCCAATGATCTGATCAAGTGCATAATGCCTTTTGACATACTTGGCCAATATAGGGCATTTTCTTTTTGAATGAATTGCATTTTCTTCATTTTGAATTTCAACTTTAGGCTCGAGTCATTTAGACTCAGTAGGAATTGGCTTGGTAGCTTCAGAATGTGACTTAGGTCCTTGTAACTCAGTTTGTACTTCTTACAACTTGATAGTTGAGGAAGACTTAGGAGGTGAATTTTCCTTATTGTTAGTAATGCCTGGAAATGTATTAGGTTTGAAGTAAACAAATCTTTCGTAATCTTCTAGTTCCCTTTTGCTTTCTTCTTTAGTCTTTTCTACAAACTCATCAATTATCACATGTGCACTTTCTATGATTTATGAGTAGACAAATTCAAACATTTATATGCCTTACTTCTGGAAGAATATCTTAAGAATATACCTTCATCACCTTTCACATCAAATTTGTCTTTTCTAGACTCTTTCAAGACATAACATTTATTGCAAAATACTTTTAGTTAACTTACATTGGATTTGTATCCATACCATTATTCATAGGGAGTTTTATGTGAGTCCTTCTTCAACTGTACTAAGTTCAAAGTATGAACTATAGTGTTGATGGCTTCTTTCTAGTGTTTTATAGCAACATTATTTTCAATCATTAGAGTCCTTGCACAATCCATGATGGATTTGTTTCTTCTTTCAGCTATTCAATTCTGCTGAACAGTACCAGGGGCTGATACTTGCCTTTTGATTCCTCTTTCAATGCAAAAATTATTGAATTCATTGGAGATGAATTCACCACCTTTGTCTAATCCTAAGCATTTCATTCTTTTTCCTATTTCTTTTTCTACTCTTGCTAGATACCATTTGAATTTCTCAAATGCTTCTAACTTTTCTCTAAGATACATAACAATCATCATTCTAGAATAGTCATCAACAAAAAGAATAAATAACTTTTCTCCATTATAACTTTTTATTCTAATGGGTCCACACAAATTAGTATGCACAATTTCTAAGACATATTCAAATTGATAGTTTTTTCTCTTAAAACTAGTCCTTCCCATTTTGCAAATCTGACAATTTTTGCATAATCCAACATCTAATTTTTTCAAACTAGAAATACCTTATACTTTTATGAATTTTATTATCTTGACCATATTATCAAAGTTTACATGACATAGTCATCTATGCCATAACCAACTTTCTTCCATTTGAGCAATAAAACATGGGAAATCACCAAGATCAAGATAAAATAGGTTACCTTTGGTTTGTTTGCCTGATTCAATCAAATTCCCTTTGTCATCCAGTAGTCTTGCCTTGCCATGCATGAATTCTACCTTGAATCTAATTTTGATTATCTATGCCACACTTAGCAGATTATGTTTTAGTCCTTCAACCTAATAGGCATTGTCACATACAAGTTTATTGGTTAATGATAGCCTTTCCCTTTTATGCAACAAGGTTCATTATTTCCAAACCTTACACTACCTCCATCATAGTGTTCAAAGTGTTCAAATTTTGTTCTATCTCCAACCATATGATGTGAAAATCCACTATCTATGATTCATCTTATCTTCTTCATCAGATTCATCTTTTACAACAATGTACACTATTTCATCTTGACTGTTATTAGAATCTTTAGCCATGAAACTAGTCTTCTTACCTTTATCTTTGAAGGGTTTGTGACTTTTGGATTCCTTCTTTCCTTTGTACTTGTGGCTCTTCTTCTCATCCTTTCTTTCTCTATTTGGGCATTTGGTAGCAATATGACCAATCTCTTTACATGAAAAGAAAATTAAAAAAAATTTACCTTTGTACTTTCCTCTACCACTAGAATATTTCTTTGCAATTAAAGCTTCAACAACTTTAAGATCACTATCAGAACTTTCCTCTATTTCCCTTCACTTTCTGACTGAATGTCCTTTATTTTCCTACCTTTCTCTTTGAGTGAAAGTTTAGCTTCAAATGTAGACTCAGCATTTTTGGAAGCTGGAACGTAATTGTCAAATTTGTCTAGCTCAAAAGCTATTAATCTTCCTACCAAGGCATCCAAACTTAACTTGTGATTTGGATCACATCTCTTTTCTTGAATAGAAGATAATCTAATTGCATAGATAGGAAGCAATGTTTTGAGAACTTTACTTACAATAGTTTCTTCCTATATTTCTCCTCCAAAAGCTTTGATTGCACTGACACTAGCTTTGATTCTTTCCACATATTTGGCAACATTTTTATCTTCTCTCATTCTCATTTGATCAAACTATCCTCTAAGGCTTTCTACTTTATCTCTCCTTACACTTTTATCACCACCATAGATGTCCTTTAGCTTGTTCCACATATCAAAAGTAGTTTTATAGTCTTCGATCTCATCAAATTCATCATAGCTAAGAGCAGATGCAATATTAATCATCATAATGTTATGGTTATTTTTCTCAGCAAGATCTCTAATAGATAATGTACTAGTAGGAGTTTTGTATTCTTCATCAAGGTATTTGTAGCCTAAGTCACTAATGGTAGCTAGATGAAGTCTCATGAGTCCCTACCATGCTAAAAAGTTTTCTTTGTTTAGCTTTAGAATCTCTCTCTTGTAAGACATCCTAATCTTTAGCTTAGGTCCTTGAAACCTTTCCTACAAGAACTAAATGCTTTGATACAAATTTTTTGAAATATAGAAGGAGTAACTAAGAGGTGGGGTGAATCAATTACAAGTAAAATAAATCCTAAATCCCTTAGATGTCAACAATAAAATTTACACTGAGAAAACTAATTGTTGTTGTTACTTGGTAAACACATAGAAAATGTTGTAACTCCATAAATGTAGAGTGTGAATTAATTTTAGAAGATCTTAAAATATTAATAGTAATTAATCTTGAAAGCATAAGAGAAATAACATGAACACATGAAACACTAGCATTTAACATGGAAATCCAATTTGGGAAAAACCACTGATGTAACTAGTTACTATTTTTCACTCTTTTGAAGTGAGCCCTATTAGGAGTTAACCTTGTTAAGGGTTACAAAACACACTATTAGGTGTGACCTTGTTAGAGGATTTAATCACCCTTCTAGGAGTGTCCTTGCAAGAGGTCTTAAAATAATTCAATGTAATTGCCACCTTATTAGAGGATTTACAACTGACTACTAAACTACCTTTGTTAAGAGATTTTAGATCGCTGCTACAATGGTTAGAGAGTAAAAATGAAATGACTTAATTGTGATGCAACTAAATTGTTGAATCTAGATCTCTATTCTACTTAAATTTGATCCTTCTTGATCAAATATTACTTTTTTTCTCTAGAAGGATACCTATTTATCCTTCAAATTCACTCCCTCTCTTTCTTTCTAATTTCAATCAACACACTTGCACACACACTAGAAATCTCAACTTGACCTTTTATTTATACCTTCCAAATTGTCAAGTCGGCCCAAATTCAAATTGCAATAACCAATATTCATCACCATATTTGGCTAGAATCAATACATAAAGCAATTAAGATTCATATTCCAAAACAAGAAAAATCTTTTGAGAGTTGACCCTGCTTGGTAGAAACTAACTTTAGAATGATTCCTTGTGTTAACCAACAGAGTGTTAGTTAATAATATGAACTTGCAGAAATCCTTCGATAACCAAATGAACTTTGTGAATGCTAACTATGCCCATCTTTTCCTTCATTAGCTGAGTGAGCTTGGTTAACACTCTTTTTTGCCTCAATTCCTTCAATGTACAAGTGAGCTTGGTAGACACTATCATATGTTTAGAGTAAACTAGTGAATTCTTGGTAGACAAGGAAAACTATCTTCACTGACCAAGTGAGCCTAGTAAGTGTTGTCTATAAAATGATATAACATTTGTGTAACATCAAAGACAACACACAACTAATTAACTGTATCCAACAAAACTTTCACAAGCCTTTCAAGATATTAAAATTTCCATAAAAAATGCTTTAGTCCTTAGGACCCTAGATTATACTAAGCCTATTCACATATTATCTTTTGCATCTTTCCATACTGTAGCTATAGTTTTATTATAGAAAAATGAAGAGGAATATGAACAACCTATTACTTTCTTCAGGAAATCTTTGTAGCCTACTTAAATAAAAGATGAGATTAATGAGAAACAAGATTATGCTTTAGTGAAAGTTCTTAAGGCTTTTAGATGTTATTTGTTAGGTGCTATTATTATTGCATTTGTACCTAGTGTAGCTGTCAAAGACATATTTTCACAACAAGAGGTATCAAGAAGAAGGTGTAGGTGGATCAATAGGATCTAAGAATTTAACATTGAAATTTAGATCACAAAATTGGTAAGAGGTCAAGGACTAGCTAAGCTTATTGCTCAATCCAACTTAGATGCTAATCAGATGAATATAGTAATAGATGATTTAAGGTCAAACTCATTGTACATGGACTATTGTGAATGGTATACTAATACCATTCATTATCTACAACATATGGAAGCCCCTTCCCATTTGATCGAGAATGAAAAAATAAGTGCCAAGTTACAAGCCATTAGATATATTATTGTCCAGAAAAACTTAAGGTGGAGAAACTTTGAAGGAGTGCTACTAAAATGTGTGGATCAAGAAAAATGAAAAGAAGTATTGAGTGAAATACATTTTGGAGTCTATGGAGGACATTATATGGCCAAGAACACTACACACAAAATGATGAGAGCTAGATTCTGGTGGCCTTCCCTCTTTAAAGATGCTGAGAAAATGATCAAAAAATGTGATTCCTATCAGAGATTTGTAGACAAACTAACTTTTTTAGGTAACACTCCATTAAAGCTAGTAGAAGTTCAAGCACCATTTTAGTAATGGGGAATGGATTTCATAGGTGATATTTCTCCCATGTCTAGCACTGGTTATTCATGGATATTGGTTGCTACTAATTACTTCACAAAGTGGGTGGAGGAAATTCTAACAAGAAATGAACCTAGTAAGGTTGTTAAAAAATTTTTGCTAAATAATATCATTTCAAGATTTGGTTGCCCTCAAAAAATTGTGACAGATAATGTAATGTGTTTTAGATTTGATGATTTTATAAAATTTTGTGACAAGTATGGAATTACAAGATAGCATCTTCTCCCTATCATCCACAAGGAAATGGACAATCTAAGTTTACAAATAGGAGCTTGTTGAAATTGATAAACAGAACATGGGATGACAACAAGAAAGCCTAGGATTCTAAATTGTAGTTAGCAATATGGGCTAATAGGGTGACTATGAAAAATGCTATAGGTGTAGCACCTTTTTGATATTGTATACAAGATCCAAGCAATAATGCCTTAGAACAATTTAGTGGGACAATATAATTACATCCAAATGTATGATGAAGACATCATTGATGATATGCAAGAGAGATTGGATGAGTTGGTGGAATTGGCTGAGACTTGGAAAGAAGCATCTATCAAAAATTAGAAGTTGCAACTACAAGTCAAAACATTATATGATAGGATAACAATGAGCAAGAAATTTGAACTTGAAGATTTAGTCCTCATGTGGAATGTTAGAATTGAAGATAAAGAAAAACATGAAAAGTTTGATCCTATATGGTTAGGTTGTTATCTAATTGAAAATATATGGGGAGAAGACACTTATATTTTCAAAGATCTATCAAGAAACATTCTTGAATTTCCAGTTCATGGATAGTTCTTGAAGAGGTATTTTTGCTAAAATACCTATTTTCTTCCATGAATAGTAGTTTTAGGGTTTTTTGTACATTTGTATATCCTTTGTGTCTCCTATGTAGTCCTTGTATATTCTTTCCCTGATATTGTTGCTCTCTTAGAGTTGTCAAGTTAAGGGGAAGGTTAAGTTTGTGGTTTGCATCTCCCAAAGATTTTGAGCTCTCATGTGAATTTTTCTTATTTATTGTACCCAGACAGAGCCACTAATGGCTTAGCCTTTAACCTTTTTTTCATATGTTGTACCTCACAGTTAAAAACCCTAGGGTTATAATCCAAAATTGGTGTAATTCTATTGAAACCCTAGTTAAAATTTCCAAAAGGTCTTTCAACCCGTATTGTGTGCCATGTTTACAAAAATGATGATTAAATATACTTTCCAAATTCAAATTGCATGAGATGTTCTTACCCTAAATTTTCTTTTCCAAAGATTACTTTATTTTCATTTTTCCATGAATTAAACCTTTAAATTTTAAAATCTTTCCGTAACTGCAATTGTATCTCCTAAGCATTGTGAGAAAAACCTAAACTTAGATGGTTAGTTTTGGTCAATCATTGATCTCTCTGGGATCAATGATTAGCACTTACCCACAGTATAAAGTTGCAAGGATTTTAAAAAAAGTGGGGAAGCGCCCTAGTGCCACATAGCACTTGCCAATGGTAGGTCTTGATTGCACCACAAAAAAATTGAAGTTTGCTAGATCCTTTTTAGACAGTGTCAGTACCTATCAGGTTATGTTCCAATTTTCTACAATCCCATTGTTGGGCTCTTTTCAATGGGGTTGTTTTGCTCGTAATCTTGATGCATCGTTGATCTTTTCACAATCAATCTCTAGCACTTTATCACTTGATGGAATTTATTGAATATTAACCAAAGAAGGAAAGTGCCTTAATAACACCTATCCCTGATGATGCCATGATAGGTTTTTCATGCCATCGAAAGATGTAGATTGTTCCATTATTGATCTTGGTAGGATCATTGATTGGCACTTACCTGCTATGAGAAAGTGGTTGACATTTACAAAAAGTGGGAAGTGCCAATAGGATGCATGGTACATGGTGACATCATGGACCTACTTCTTTTAAAATGTAGCAGAAAAGTCTATACTTAGGTGATTTTTAGACACATTGGTGAAAAGGAAATCATTTTATTGGTTAGTCTGGTTGATGAGGCATTATAAAAGGCACAACTTCATAACATAGTTGATCTTCATCAGATCAACAATTGGTGCTTACCTGCAATGTAAAGTTGCATGAACTTTAAACAAAGTAGCGAAGTGTCATTCCACCATGTGGTAAGGTGGTACTAATAGTAACAAAGAGATGCTGACTTATGCCAAGCTGGAAAAAGCACTAAGATGGAGTGAATTAATTGGATAGATAAATTACTACTAGCCAGATTGGAAATGAGTAAGAAAATGGTGTTGTTTTAAAAGAGTTTTTAGTAATAAGATATTATTGTTTCTTATGATCATCAATCTTGATAAGATCAATGATTGACACTTCACCGCTTTGTGAAGATGCATGAACTTTAAGAAAAGTAGGGAAGCGCCTGCTTGACACATGGCATGGATCTAAAAACTTTAAAAAGGATTTTCCCTTTCAAGAAAAATTGTTTGATGCTATGAGATCAATGGGCTAAATTCAAACTTGAATTACAACATGGAAATTAATGGTTAGGAACATTAATGTTTCTCATAATTCCTTTGTGTGATCTTAATTCTACAGTATAACTTGCAAATTCACCAATACTAAGGCACATAATTGCAAATTTCATAGAGTACAAAGGTTTATAAAGCTAGAGCACCAAATTCTTCAAGGTTTTTAGAAAATCACAAGGTAATTGACACAGAAAAGGAAGCATAAGTTAGTGGGTAAGTGGTCTTTGACTTTTGAAAACCAAGGGATTATAATTGTGTAAAGTTGAAATTTCAAAATGCCTCCACAAAAGGAATTCTCTAGTTTTACTGTTTATCTTAAAAGGTTTGTTCATGATGATTTCCTTGAATAATTCCCTCTTTCTATAAATGAATTAAAAAAAGGTAGAGAACTTATTCCAAAAAACCCTAGGTTGGTTGTAGATGATGATTTTTATGATAGAGCCAATTGGATGAGAGATGCTCAAGTTTTAGTAGGGGTTTAGAATTGTTTAAGAAATAGTTTGTAGAACACAACCTAGATAACCCATTGAGTAATGTTTCAAAATTTGATATTGGCAAATTGGTTGTTCCTAGGGTATTTTTTTAACAGTGATCTATTGTTTAATATGGCCAAAAAGTATGACCACATCACTAGAATTGTAAAGAATCATGCTAGAGATAATCTCTTTAGGATTTCACCTACCTTGATTGGGGAAGTGTTTAAGCTCAACCCTAATCATGCAATCCATGAGACAATTGATATGGATGACTTTCAAGTGAGATACAATGCATAGAGGGTATATTTGAGGGTAGGGCCATTGCAACAACATATTTTTAAGATTGGGTTGCTAACCCTAGTTACACCAAGCACCCCAGAGCCATTGCTGAAAAAATATTTTAATCCTAGAGCCCAAGCACTATATTTTACTCTATGCAAAATATTTGGGATGGATGAGCGGGATTATATCCAAGGCTCTATTTTTCTCATTATGGCTCAAACTTTTTAGTTTGGAATAAGCACAATTCTTGATTTTGCTACTTTCCTATCTTAGGAAATTCATAACAGTTTAGTTGGAATATCTCAAGGTAAGGTGAATAGGCCTTTTTGCTAGTATTCCTTGTTAATGCACATATGTCTTTACAAGGGAGCCACATTCTTCTCAAAGGAAATGAAGTTAGAATTATAAAGAAATGGAGAGAAGCTCCCAATTCAGTTATGGAGCATTGACATGACTTGGGAAGCCACAAATGCCAGCTATGTTAGATTTGATAGATACTTCACTTCAAGGCTCAAATTGCTTTTGAATGGGGATAGTCCAAGGATCCCACAACCTCTATTAAAACTAACTAGACCTAAGGACCATGCTAAAGGACTTTTGGTTAGTTATAATTTGGGGGACATAATCCCATATAATGTTTCCACTATGATTAGGGTCTATGGGTTTTTGGGAAAATCTCACGTTTTAACTTTTCGTGTGCCTCTGAAGATAGGAATTACAAAGTTGCTATGGTAGATTAGAACAATTGAGGAAAGGGATATGATGGGAAAAATGGAAAGGCACATTCTTCCCTATTGTTACTATGCCAAATGAATTTGTTTTTGTTAAGAAAGGATGGAGGAATTTAAGTTTTTCTTTTGATAGATGTCATATGGCACAATTAATGCAGAATCTACAGCCACAAACACCAATTTAGTCTCCCAATCTCCAAATGGCATTCAATCCCTCCTAAGGATTGCAAGTTGATTCAAAAAATTCTACTAAAGTAATCCTCTACCCCTCCAAGTGGACTCCATTCTTCCAAGAAAAACCCTCTTTCCTAGGGCTCTTGACAAACTTGGATCAATTACAAGTTTTAGGGACACTTGCCCTCTAAATGGACCTAATAAGGTAAATTTTTCCTAAATGACTTAGGAATTCAAATCTATGGTGGGATGTTCTTCTAAAGACCCAATGTACCAAGAATCACCCAACTTAGAGATTGCCAAACACCCAACATGCTATTTACTCAAAACTGACCAACATTCCTAATAGGTCTTTTTACTATTTTTATTGATAAACTCCCAAAATTCCCAAATTAAAAGACCAACTCTTGACCTTTCTAGATACCCTTTATCCTTCTCCTAAAGAGTGCAAGAGATTAGATCCTGACTCTATTCTAGCATGCCCAAAAACCTACTTTGCTCACAGACCTAATTGGCTAGATTAGGCTAGATTTGCAAAGGAAGTGCATGAAAATGGGTTCACAAATGCCACTCAACCCCTTGGGACTCTTCTTCTCATCCAAAAAATCCTTCTTCACCCTTCACTTGGGTAACCATTTCTTCTGTCATGCCCAAAATACAAGGGCAAAAACACACAATGTTTAAAAAAAAAAACAATAATAGTTAAGTTCACTAAGTTTGATATGTTTGTTTTCACAAGTTAAAGTACATGAATAAAGTAAGACAAAATAGGCTCTCTTATGGGTAACTTGACATTCCATTTTAAGTTTAAAGTCAATGTGTAGGAGTAGACCGATAAATTTGAACATTCGTTACTAGATTGATTTCGATGTTTGTTTTGTTATTACATTAAGTTTAAACCAATATATAGAAAAATAAATAAATCAAAATTATCCTAAACACATAATACTAAACAACTATCTAGACCAAAATACATTATCTAACATCTATCATATTTTGAGACAACATTTTCTACTCTAAAACATACTAATTAAATCTAGTTTATATATTCAACATTTAAAGTTTAACCTAATAGTCTATCTCAATTTTATAACCTGTACTAATCAAAATCATAATAACACTATCTTTCAATTTAAGAATGATATAAGTGCTAACATTAAAATAAACTAATAAACTAATCTTTACAATTAACTTTAATTAATACTAAAAAACAACTTAACAATCACTAATTACTAACATAATGATTTTAAATTATTTCTTTAAATGAATTAAATAAATCAACTAACTTAACTTAAACAACATATTATACCAATAATGGAAACTAACTTTTCTAAGTGCTATTCAATATTAAATCGATTCTAACACTAAATTATTAAACCATTAAAAAATAATTATAAGTCAATTACTTTCCTAGCTAACACTAAACTAAAACTATATTTAATTAAAACCAATTTATAATTGTCAACATTATAAAAATATTAATTAACTAAAATTTAAAATCCTATTACTAAAATCTAATATAACAATTACTAATTATAATTTTTACTAATCTAAATAAAAATACTTTAAAATAAAATGACACTCATTACAATACTAAAACAATATAATTACTTAATATTAAAATATATTAATACTAAAACATATTAATTAGATTACTAATAAATTAAAACTAAACTAACATTAATTAAAATCTAACATTTATTATGCTAATTTTTTTAAAAACTTAATTTTAAAACATACTAAACTACTAACCTAAATATTAACTACCCCCTAACCCTACCCAACTAACATTCTACTTAATCTCCCTTAACCCCATGTCCAAACCCCTCCCCATGTGAGCTCAAACCCCAAACATTCCCCCCCTCGCACTGTCCAAAGGTAGCACGTGGCCCAAAAACAAATTTGTAGCCTCCAAGAAGAAATGAGGATAATTTGAAATTGTTTTTTGTCAAACTTTAATATATGACCTGCCCCTTAATTTCATTGGTCAACACATCATGATAGTCATGGCCACATAAGGTACTTTGATACAGATCTTTTGAGTCTTTACCAATGCCCAGCAAGGGAAAGGGGATAAGTATTTATGCTTTAAAGTTTTTTTGGTAAGTTAGGATAGAGAATAATAGTTATGTTATAAAGTTAAGTAGTTAGGGTCCTAGAATATTTAGGATATTAAATATATTTCTTAATTTTTTTAATTTAAATTTAAAAAGAGTATCTATAGGGAATATTCCCTGTCAACACAAGGGGATTATTATTTTTCCCATACAAACTCCAAAGAGCATTTTTCTCTAGGGAGGTGATTTTATTTTCTTGTCTTTTTTTTCTAATTGTAAATTTTTGGGTGCAAATTATTTTACTTTTACAAGGGAGGTATATATATATATATATATTTCTAATTGGATATAAGCAAACCATATCTATTTAATCAAGGCAATATTATTGATTTTCTTCCTAATGTTAATTACAATCATTGAGTTAAATATTTGTTCAAACCATAATGTAAGATTATTTCTTCTAATAAGCACAAAAATGAATCGAAGATCCAACCATAACATAATTTTTTTTTCTTAACATGTTTGAACTTAAAATTGCATAATTGTATGTCACCATTTTATCTATTTTTCAATACACACATGCATAAACTGAAATGAATTGGAAATATCTTAAGCAGGGATATTACTCCATCATTTTTTTTAACCACCTGATTCAAAGGCTCCACTAAGAAAGAAATAGGAATAAAAGCTGACATCGTTTCCATTTCAACAATAAGTTTAAATAACATTTTTACATAGGATTAAAATCATGAGGAGAAATCTCCCAACATAACTGAAATCCATTAACCATCTTGAATCTCCTTCTTGGCCCTTAACAAGGGATCCATTACGCATTTTGCAATACATCACGGTGATCATGGAGAGAATGAAAACTAATCAGGAGACAACCAAGCATAACATGAAGACAAAATCAGACATTCACTCCCATTCTAGGTTTACACAATAGGTTCAACATTGAACCAAACTAGGGAAAAAGTGGATTTTTCCAATAGGAGACGTTAGACACAACACCATAACAGGTGCCTCTTTGGGGCTAAAACTCAAGAACTTCTATTCTTCCATTCTTACATATGAAAACTTAAAATGTGGATGGTGCTAATAGGTACAGACCCATAACATCTTACCCTCTATCCCTCTTCTCATCCTAAGAAGAGACTCTACACTATCAGAGTCCAACAAAAGTTGTCCTCCCATACGTGGCCACTTCTACCCTATCCGAGGGTGAGTAATGCCAATACACCCATACAATCCCTTCAAAATTCAAAGCAAAACACAAAGGAGAGACATTTAAGAAAACCTATTTCAATCCCTCCCAAACATTCTCCACACACATACAAACATACAAATGTAAACACAATATCTTAAGCATGAACACAACACGAACAACATGAGCTAAGGGATTCCTACCTTAGAAAATGGGTTATGGAAAATGAAAAAATTTGAGATGAGCATCTGCTTCCTTCTCCTTCTCATTCAATCCTAAATTCCACTCTAAAACTAGAGGTTGGGTGAACACTCAAATCCTCTCAAATTTGCCTCTAAATAAGATCCTAAACACAACCACCCCAAAAAGCAATAACTCCCCCCACTTGCCTAGAAGTTCTAGAGTCTTCTAACTCAACTAGACATAGGCTAACCTCGAGGTGAAGTTAAAGTTATCCAACCCATGATGAAATCATTCAATTTTTGTAATAAAGAAAAAATGCGGTTTTTGAGTGACCATAAAAGTCAACAAAAGAGGTTGCGGGGTGGAAAATTGCCTCCAACCCATACCCATACCCATACCCTTAGGCACTTATATTTCATGATTTTTGGCCTTTAGGATTAATTAGGGACCTATCAAAAGCTAGGAAATTTTAGGACTTTCTAACAAACTTCAAAAATGCAGATTACTCACTAATCTTGATTAGGGTAATTGATCTCGATTACTAACTGACTAGCAAAAAAGGTAACTAACCTAATCCATCTTAGATCTTTAGGTTACTCGGTTAACCCTAACTATCATGTTGGAATGCATATACAATTTACGAGTGTCAAGGGACACTGAAAAATTATTGTTACAAAACATTAACACTTAAAGATTACAAAATGATACATTTATTTATTTCATGACACAAATAAAATATGAACAATAGAGTTTGCATCTTTCATTAGATTCAACCCTAGTTTTCACATACTGAACATAGGCTTGAATTTTGTTTCTCCATTAGATTTTTTAGATAAAATATCCTGCACACTCATTGCACACATTAGTAGCTCAAGTAAATCACATACATACATACATACATACGTACGTACATACATACATACATACATATATATATATCACATACATACATACATACATACATACATACATATATATATATATATATATCACATAAATTAAAACATCCATCTTTCAAATAACTAGTTGTTTATCTTATTTCTACTCACATACTCACGTTTAGTAATCATCTTTAGGCATGCATATACCTAGACATCGTAACATAATCTATAGGGCATACTAAACCATCTGAATTGCATATAATTCAATCATTGAGGTACCATAATCAACATCATCATCATTAAGTGAAAACACATCGTATTATCGTTAGTGAAATTTTAAAGTTTAAACAATCGAGATAATATAGTAGCTTTCGAATCACTGGGTATTAAAACATGGATGTATCAACTAATCTCAATTTTCATTAGGGAATTCACAACATAAAACATTACTTCATATCCATTTCAATCTCCTATAATAGTTTTAACAAAGAATTCATATTTGATAATTACATACGAGGAGGGACCTTACATCTTCTCAAATCTAGACTAGACATATAGCAATGTTTATTCTAGGGTTGGCTAGTAAAAATAGAGAACATTATCCTCCAAACTTGGGTCTTTTCCATCTCAAATCACCCTCCCCTAAATTTCATCCTCCAAAGAGGCATTGAAATCCCACAGTGGAATTGCAAGTTAGAGGCACATTTCTGAGATGCCCTCAAAATTAGGGCCAAACCAAACCGCTTCTACCAAAACCAATGTAACTTCTACAAATAGATAGGTATAGATTTAGAACCAAACACATTTGAACAAGAGTTCACAAATCTATCCAACCATATCACTAGATCACCCCTACCAATCGATACAGGACTATACAATGCAAAATATAGAGAAAATTGATAGAAAATCAAAGCTTTTATTGATGTTATTTGTTTTCAAACCTATACATGTGTTTCTCACCCCCATGTACAGTCCTCAAATTCTTAAATACATTGTTTCTAATGGTCATAACCAACATTCAAATGTTTATGACCATTGTGCAACTAATTTTCAAATTTAGCAACATTTTTACAAAAAATGTTGTGAGCAATTGTTTTCTTTTTTGTTTAATATTGACAACTTCCCTCCTATTGCCTTTCTAGTTTTCACACTCCTATCTAATGACCTCAAGGAAACCTAAATCCTTCTAAGAGACAATAAAATCTTCATTGAATCCAAAAAAACTTAAATTGCATAAAATTGACTTTTGGTTCAATAGGCATCCTGGTTTATAATGATACTTAGGATCGACTTGACCTCACATATGGTCTTATTACAAAAAGTCCTTCAAGACTCCTACTCAAGACTCAAAATCAACCTAGCCTATTAACTTGAAATGTTTCCTTGGTGTTATGCACCATACTCCTCAAGCTAGAAAACTCAAGTCTCTTAAGTTGGAAAATCTTCCACTTTGAGCCCCATTTTGGTTAGATCCTTTTTAGTCAACCAAGTTGCATCCTCCATAGGTTTGTGCCTCCACTTGACAAGGTACTAGTAATAGATCCTCTTCCTAGTTTCTTTCATGACCTTGGTGTCTAAAAGAAACTCAACTTCTAGTGTTGACTTCTTAGGAAGTTCTACAGACACTTCTACTTCATGAGTTTCACCTGTAGCACAAACACTTGCAGCACAAACAACAGATCCCTTATAGGGATAGAGATCAAAAACATTAAAAATGTTACATAAACCAATATCTTGGGGGGTAACTCCACTTTATAGGAATTTGTGCCATATTTTTGTAAGATTTTGAAGGGTCCCATCTTCCTCATCATTAGCTTAGTATATTTTCCTTTAGGTAGCCTTTTTCCTTTCAGGTGTACCATCACCATGTTTCCCACCTTGAATTGAAGATCTTTCCTTTTTTTGTCTACTCTCTCTTTGAACTTCTTAGATGTCTTTTCCAACAACTCTTGACTTCTTGGTATATCTCTTTCATGACTTTTGCAAAGTCCCCTGCTTGTGCACTCTTTCTCTCGAATGTGTTGACATCCCTTAATTCCATCACTCCTATGACATGAGTCCCTAAAACAAGCTAAAAGGGACTATGACCAATTCTTCTATTTATTGAGTCATTATAGGAAAATTCTATTTGTGCTAAGAGTAAATCCCATGTGACTCCATGGTCTTTTGTTAGGCATCTTAATAGGTTCCCTAAGGACATGTCTATAACCTCTATTTGGTCTTCTAACATTGGGTGGTATGAGAAGAATAAGACAAGTTAGTTCCCAACATTTTTCATAGGGTTCTCCAAAAGTGTCCAAAAAAATTTGGTTCTCTATCAGACATTATAGACAAGGGTAGTCCATGCAATCTTACAATTTCTTTAAAGAATATCCCTACAATATGTGAAGCATCATGACTTGTTTTACAAGAAAGAAAATGGGCCATTTTGGAAAATCTATCCACTACAACATATATGCTATCATATCCCTGTCTAGTTTTTGGAAGTCCAAGTGCAAAATCCATGCTAATGGAATCCCAAGGTCTACTAGGAATGGGCAGTGGTATGTATATCCCTACATTTTATGTTGTTTCCTTGGCTCTTTGGCACACCATACACCTTTCCACAAATCTTCTTACCTCTGTCTACATTTTGGGCTAGAAATAGAACCTCTTGACCAATTCTAGTGTCTTGTCCATCCAAACCAAAGTGTCCTCCCAGCCCCCCAAAATGCTTCTCCTTTATTATATTCTCCCTCATGAACCCTCTAGGGATACATAGTTAACTTCCCTTGAAGAGGAATCCCTCCTACAACATGAAATTTTCAAATTTAGTGTAATATATTTCATTCATTTCATTACATACATGGTATGCTTTAGAAAAGTCTTTGTCTCCTTCATACATGCCATTCATGGAATTGATTCCCATATTCTCTAATCTAACTTCTTGAATGGTCAGATTCCTTCTACTAAGGGCATCTAGTACTTTTTTAGCAACCCCTTTCTTATGCTTAATGGTGAAATTTTATGCTTGGATGTACTCCATCCACTTGACATGCCTATGGTTTAGTTTATCCTACCTATTCAAGAAGCTTAAAGCATGATTGTCAGTATAAATCACAAATTCCTTAAGAAACAAGTAATTCCTCCATTTTCTCAAGGATTAAACCATTGCATACATTTCCAAATCATATGTTGACTACTTTTTCTTTGCCTCATTTAACTTCTCACTAAAGAGGGCTATTGGTTTAGCTTCTTGGCTTAGGACTCCTCCTATGGCCCTATTACTTGCATCACACTAAATAGTGAATGCCTTCTTAAAATTAGGTAAAACAAGGATGGGTTCCTCTGCAACCTTCTTCTTCAAGTATTCAAAGGATTGATCTGCTTCCTTATTCCATGAAAATTTACATTTTCTTCCACCCTTGATTGTATCAATCATAGGGGCACACACATTACTAAAACCCTTAATAATTTTTTTATAGAAGCTTGCTAGACCATGAAATTTTTTTACCTCACTTGCATTCCTTGGTGTAGGCCACTTGAGAATGGCTTCAAACTTTTTTGGATCCATCTTGAGATTGCCATTGGAAATGACAAAGCCTAGGAACACCAACTCTTCCTTTAAGAAATCACATTTATCCAAGTTGATCCTTAATTCCTTCTCCTTGAGTTTCTTCAAAATCAATTCCAAGTGTGTTAGATGCTCTTCTCTAAATTTACTAAAAATAAATATTTCATCAAGATAAACAACAACAAAATGATTAATAAAATGTTTTAAAAATTCATTCATGAGTCTCTTGAACGTACTTGGGTCATTTGAGAGACCAAATGGCATCGCCATCCACTCATAAAACCACTCCTTAGTTTTGAAGGTATTTTCCACTCATCTCCTTCCCTTATTCTAATTTGGTGGTGTCCACTTTTTAGATCAATCTTGGAATAGTACTTTTCTCCTCCTAGGTGATCCATCAAATCCTCTGTTCTAGGCATAGGCAACCTATACATGATGGTTATCTTGTTTATGGATCTGGAGTCTATACATAACCTCCATGTACCTTCCTTCTTAGGGGCTAACAATACAAGTACTACAAAAGGTTTGATACTTCTCATTATAAACACTTTTGCAAGCAATTCTTCCACTTTTCTGGCTAGTTCTTCATTTTTTTCTGGTGCCAACCTATATGTAGGCTTGTTTGGCAATGTGGAACTAGGTATGAAGTCAATTTAATGACTCAAATCTCTGAAAGGTGGGAGGATATCTATGGTATAGTCTAAGATCACCTCTTTATACTTTTCTAATAACTACCTCACCTCTTTGGATTCCACAACCTTCTCATTTGGTTTACCTTTTTCCTCTCTTGGTTTTTTTCTTGGCTTCACTACACTAGCAAAGCGAGGGGTGACCTTCACTTTAAGAGTCCTCAAAAACTCCTTCTCTCCAACCACCATCACACTAGGTGTTTGTTGAAGTTCTTTTTGATCTTCTAGTAAGGGTTTCATAGTGAATTCCCTTCCATTCTTGGTGATGATATATACATTATTCCTTTCATCATGCCTTAAATTCACATCATACTTCCATGGCCTACCTAGCAATAAGTGACAAGCATCCATCTTTGCAACATCACATACAATAGTGTCTTTGTAGTCTCCTATCTAAAATTCAACATTAACTTGTTCATTCACTATGGCCTATTGTTCCCTATTTAGCCATGAGACCTTATAAGGGTTAGGATGGGGTAATTTCTTCAATCCAAGCTTTTCAACCATTTCTACTAATGCTAGATTATCAATTGAACTAGAATCTATAATTACTTTATAGAATTTACCTTTCACCTTGTAGAGAGTCTTGAATAGTGTCTTCCTTTGGGGCGGTTCATACTCTACAACAATCTTCAATAGGGTCCTATTGAACATAAAGAACTCTCCTCTTTTTGAATCAACATTTCCTCTTGCTCCTTGGTCACTTTGTGCATCCTCTTCTTGAGCCAAATGGACTCTTCTATCCCCTTTTTGTTTGCTGCCTCCCACCTTCTCATGACATCTAGAAGATCTATGCCCTATCTAGTTACAAGTGAAACATCTTCCAGTGAATACCCCTGTATTCTTTCCTCCAAATCTTCCTCTCCCATTAAATATCCTACCTCTGAATCCTCCTCTAGGATTGATGTTTCCTTCTAGCTTTTCTTGGCTACTTGTCTCTCCTTGAGACTTATTGGATGAACTTTTGCCCCCAAATCTTCCTCCACCTCTGGCATTTCCTCCTCTCCCTTTGCATTGAGAGTTACTCTTCCTCTTTTTTTTATCCTCAATCTTGATGGCCATCTGATAACATTGGTGCACTGATTTGGGGTTAAAAAATATTAGTGCATCCTTGATGGAATACTTTAGTCCATTCAAGTATCTTGCTACTTTTAGCTTCTCATTCTCAAGGACCTTGGCCCTTATAGGTAGTTTATTAAACTCCTCTATGTAAGTTTCCATGTCCAAGTCCTTTTGTCTAAGACTTTATAACTCTAATGCATCAAGACCTCATAGTCCAATGGTATGAATTGTTTCTTGACCTCTAACTTCATCCTCTTCCATGTTGCCAAAGGTTCCTTCCCTTCATCTTTCCTTTCATTTTTTAGGAAGTTCCACCAACTAAGGGTAGATCCTTTCATTTTAGATTTTACCACCTTCACACTTTAGCTTTTAGGTATGTTATCACATTAAAAGAATTTTTCAAGTGCTTCAATCTAATCCATACACTCCTCTAGATTTAGTTTCCCACTAAACATAGGTAGGTTAGACCTTTGGTCCTTTCTTCCTACCCTCTCTAGGGATTCCAACATAGCTCTCTAGCCTACCAACATTGTTTGTCTATCCTACCAAGATTCTTCTTCTTCATCCCCCTCTTCTTCTCCTTCTAAGTCTTCTAGGACTCCTCTATCCACCTTGCCCTTTAATCTATCTCTTTCTCTATTCATAGTTCTATTCTCCTCTCTTACTGCCCTACTTTTTGCCATTTGTTCTTTGACCAACTTGACCAATTCCACATTTTTGATCCCAAGAGGTATCTCCCTCTCTCCTTCCTCATTTTCTGACATTTTTGCTTCTCAATCAAGCTCTCATTGGCTCTAATACCACTTAATGCAAAATCTACAACCACAAACACCAATTTAGTCTCCCAATCTCCAAATGGCACTCAAACCCATCTAAGGGTTACAAGTTTATCCAAAAAATTCTACAAGGTATCTTCTACCCCTCCAAGTGGACTCCACTCTTCCAAGACAAACCCTCTTTCCTAGGGCTCTTAACAAACTTTGATCAATTACATGCTTTAGGGACAGTTGACCTCTATATGGACCTAATAAGGTAAATTTGTCCTAAATGACTTAGGAATTCAAATCTATGGTGAGATGGTCTTCTAAGGACCCAATGTACCAAGAATCACCCAACTTAGAGATTCCCAAACACCCATAATGCTATTTACTCAAAACTGACCAACATTCCTAATAGGAATTTTTACTATTTTTCTTGATAAACTGCCAAACTTCCCAAAGAAAAAGACCAAACTTTGACCTTTTTAGATACCCTTTATCCTTCTCCTAAATATTCCAAGAGATTAGATCCTGACTCTATTCTAGCATGCCCAAAACCCTACTTTTCTCACAAACCTAATTGGCTAGATTACGTTAGATTTACAAAGTAAGTGCATGAAAATGGGTTCAAATATGCCACTCAACCCCTTGTTAATCTTCCACTCATCCAAAAAATCCTTCTTCACTCTTCACTTGGGTCAAAAAATGGAATTGGGAGTCTATACCAACCATTTCTTCTCAAATCTAGACTAGACATATATCAATATTCAGTCTAGGGCTAGCTAGTAAAAATATAAAGCATCATCCTCCAACCCTAAGCCTCTGCCATCTCAAAGCACCCTCCCCTAAGTTTCATTCCCCAAAGAGGCATTGAAATCCCATAGTGGAATTGCAAGTTAGAGGCACATTTCTGAGAAACCCTCAAATTCATGGCCAAACCAAACTGCTTCTACCAAAACCAACGTAAGTTCTACAAATGGATAGGTCTAGGCTTCAAACCAAACACATTTGAATACTATTTCACAAACCTATACAACCATATCACTAGATCACCCCTACCAATTAGTACAAGGCCGTACAACATAAAATATAGAGAAAATTGATAGAAAATTATAGCTTTTATTGATGTTTGTTGTTTCCAAATCTATACATGAGTTTCTCTCCCCCATATATAGTCCTCAAATGCTTAAATACATTTTTTCCAATGGTCATAACCAATATTCAAATGGTTATTACCATCATGCAACTAATTTGCAAATTTAGCAATAATTTTGAAAAAAATGTTGTCAACAAATTTTTTGTATTTTTGCTTAATATTGACAACTTCTCTCCTATTTCCTTTCTAGGCTTCACACTCCTATATAATGACCTCAAGGAAACCTAAATCCTTCTAAGATATAATAAACTCTTCATTTAATTAAAAAAACAACTTAAATTGTATAAAATTAACCTTTGGTTCAATTGGCATCCTAGTTTATAATGATACCTAGGATCCACTTAACCTCACATATGGTCTTATTACAAAAAGTCCTTCAAGATTGCTACTCAAGACTCAAACTCCTATTAACCTAGGATATTTAATAAAAAAATTTCCTTGGTTCCTTACACCACCAATCCCATGCAAGATACATTGATATAGAGGGATTTTATGATCTCTTAAGGAAAAGAACCAAAGCTAAAGCTAGTACACCAAAGGTGTACTTCCTAGAAGATGTTACTTGAAATATTTTTTCATTACAGGAGCAAGAAGTTAGAAAAGAAAAGTGGATAGTTTTCACTAAAATTTTGGAATTCATGAATTCTTTTGAGCTTGATTATAACCCCTTGAAAGATAAGAAGTACTGGGGGGGGCAAAATGAATACATTGATGAATAATTTTGTTGTGATAATGCAAATTATGAATGAAAAGAAGAACATCTTAGTCAAAGCATATCTTGATAAAGTAGTTAGGTGGAGAGAAGGATAAATAGTAGAATGATGGTTACTCCATGCTAGTATACACTATAGAGGAGGGTTTGGTATATTGTGGTTCAAAATATATAGTACATTCCCCATTAGAAAAGGCCAAGACCAGAAAGTCCACCTAACACCAATGCACCCAAGAGGTAGAGATTAGAACAGGGATCCTCTTCTAATGTTGGAGAGTATTCACCATCTCAAACCCCTCTTAGGATAGAAGATGAAACATCTCTAAGAGAACAACTAAAACAAATGGGTAGGGAAGGAGATATCATTGTTACCACTACTGATATAGAAAGAGGAGAGCCTGAGGAGCCTCTTATGCCATCCTTTGACCTCATTATTGCTGATTACAGAGGAAAGGAGATTGATCCTATCATTGTTCAAGCCTCTCAAAAACTCATAGATGGTGAAAAATTTGTTAGATCTAGGGCCTTTGCACAATTTTTGTGGAGAAAAAATATAGGAATTTTTGAGGAAAAATGGAAAACAATAAAGGTAGAGTAACCAAGAAAATTAGACTCTAAAATTGAGGAAGAGCTGAAGGCCAAATTTTTGGAGGACTTTTCCTACCTAACTCCTTAGGCTAGAAGATAATTAGTTAAAGAGTCAGGAGCCTTGATTTTGCCTGAATGAGACATAGCTAATGCTATGATATTTGACTCCATTAGAAAGGAGAAAGATGTGCAGTATAAGACAAAAGAATAAATATTTTAACCACATAGGGGAAAAAAATTTAGTAATGATCACCAAGCCTTGGTCATATGATCTATTGAAAAAATAAATAAGACTAGGATGCAAGAAATTTCAACTACTAAAAAAATTGGTACTCTTATAAGATACAAAGCTAATGAAGTAGATATTCAATAGGTCACAAAAATGGCTCAAGAAATGTCAAATTTTTGAGATGTGGTAGCTAGGAGAGAAAAGAGTAGATTGTTAGAACTCAATGCCAAGTTTGAAGAAATACTTGAGGCATATGAGGAAAGAGGAAAAAGGATACAATTGTTGGAAAATCAAGTATCCCAAATGGACAAATAGCTTGGAAAAAGGACAATGGGGGAATCTGGTATGCCAATAATTGCATATCCTTCCCCCCCAATTGAGCCATTTAAATCCACCCCCATTATTGAATTATCGAATACCCCATAGAGACCTGTGTTCTACACCACAAAGGAATTTGAAGAGGAAAAGAATAAATTGTGGGAGATGCATGTTGAGTTAAATATTCAATATGAAGAAAAGCTTAGGGAAAAATTTTTGTAATTAGTAGATAAGATTGAATGGCTAGCATTTTATGACTAGATGGTGGGAATCCTACAGACGTGGAATAAAATAGAAAGAGATGAAGATACATTAAAACCCATTGTTTAGAAGTGGAATGAAAGAGATAATGATGTCACTTCTATATGTATCTCCATCATCAAATTTTCATGTGATCAGATCGAAAAAATTTTAATAGCTAGTTAAAAATCTAAGAGAATTTGATGAAGAAAGAGTTTCTATTTAGAAGAGGATAACAATTTGTTTTTCCAAGTGTATAGCAGCGAAGTTTGATTTCTTTCCTAGTGCACTTAGAAAGATTGATAAAATAAAATAAAAGTATGAATGGGGAAAGGAATTAGAAGGATTATTATGCCACATAATTAATAATGTTGTAAATGAAAAGGGGCATGTACTATGGGCAGTGACCAATGAAGAACTTGTCAAAGTATAATTATTCTACAATGTTATTAGAAAATATTTTGTTGAAATTGAAAAGATTGCAGATTTTGTGATAAAAAAGCAGAGGGAGATCCTAAACTTTGATTGGCCCAATGATACTATTTTTAACAAATGGAAAGAGGAAATTTTGTCTTCATAACAAGTGGTAACTGAGAACTTAGAAATAACTATTACCCTCATGATGAAGATAGTGGAGATCCTCAAGTTGAGGTTAACTTGTAAGCATTAGAATAGGACACATCATCAACAAGTTTGACAGCTACATATTTTGAGGAATCAAAATAGCACAAGAGCCAATCATGGAATTTATAGCCTTTGAAGATGTAACAAAAAATGGGCCCACCAAAAGAATGCTCTGATGTAAACTTTTCTAGTACACACAATTTTGTCTTTTTGTGATAGCTTTAAAGTCTAAATATCTTTTGTCAAAAGGACAGCTATCAGTTCTCTATGTGAGATTCCAGGGCTATCGAAAGGTTCCGGATAGTTGTATCACTTTTAGCTTTTATGAAGTCTATCTTTAAGTCTATTTGGTCCAATATCTTGATGTGAACATTATGATGTATTCATCGATAATTATTTGAGAATACATTCTATCTTGTAGGATATTGTTATTTCATTTTAAGTCATTCTGAGTTTCATATCAATTGTACACAATTTTTAGAAGAAATTAATATAAAGATGGATTGTCCCCACCAACATTTTAATTGAATCTTTTATCCATTTTGTTACCTAGTTATTTTGGATCTATATAAGCAAAGATTGTCCAATTGAATGCAATTAAATCAAATTGTATGACAATTAACTATTGTTGTTAATTCAAGGAATAAAATAAGTGCTTCAGTGATGTTGATATTGTTTCTATGGTAATAAGAAAGATGTCTATAAGCATGATTTTCAATAAGAACTATTGATAGTATTGATTGTAATGCAATCGATTAGATCTAAGAATGGAATGGACTATGAATCCCAATGGATGAGGAACTAATCTATTAAATTCAAACTATATATGAAGAAATCATAGGCAAGCATCAAGCTCAAATTTAAAATGAATTTTACTTTTCTATTTGAGGGATATCAATGTTGGTCAACACTTGTTTTCATTTGGTCTCTATGCCTTAGTTAGCTACTATTGCTAGAACTATTTGTAAACCTAAGAAGAATCATGACCAAATCTTCTTTTAAAGGATGTGTTTTATTGTAAAGTGTCATGGAATGAGAAAAATATATATGTGATATTATATTAAAAAAATCTTACATCCCTCAAGTATACTCTCATTGGTTCTACAGAGCCTAAAGAGTAGGAAATCTATCTTGATTTCTTTAAAGTTGGGTCTAGTTAAGAAACACATTCAATTGATTATAGGAAGTAGTTGATCCTTAGATTATTTGTGCTTTTATGATCTTGGTATTGAGTATTTTTTTTGATAGTTGAAAAAACACCAACAAAACCAATGGATAGTGGCTATGACATACTATGCTTAATATTATAAATAGAATACAATATTTTATATAAATATTTTTTAAGGTATGTTCTAATCTTTGAGTAAGAGTAGGAATGTTGTCATGTATATGTGTTTGAATGTTTCTAATTTTTAGGAAATGGAGAAGTGGTGCAAAGAGTGGTGATTACTATTAAAAAAAGAAGTGATGAAAATTGTTTATGGCAAAAGAAGTGAAGATCAATTTTGAATGGTAAGCTACATCTACGAGGAGAGGTATTTTTTCTTGAAAAACTAGGAAGACCCAACTTGCTATATTACTTGTGAGTTGTTATTCTGTTGCTTAATCAATGTTCTATGTCATGGTTGACTTTCTGCCTTCTTTTCTGGTGATGTTTGTTCTCAACTTTTATGTTATGTTTCTAATAAGTATCCAATCCTCTATATATAATGAAGAAGGGATCATCTTGGTGCTAGGAGAAAGTAATAAAATAAAATAAAAATACTAGTTTAAGATTTAAAAGTTATTTTATTTTTCTTCATGAATTATTTAGTCATGCAATCAAAGAAGAATTTTTAATAAGAGAGTGGTTTTGGAATACTTGTTGTGTTCTTAGTTAGTTGAAGCCAACCAAGGGGGCTCACTTGGGAGGTGAAATAGATTTAAGTAGAGTCGATTCATTCCTTGCAATTTATTGTTTTAAGGTAGATTTACTGTATTAGTCCTAGAAAATTGTTACTATGAAAGTTCTTGTAGTACTTGTGGAAAATGATCATGGTGGATGTTTGAGTTGTTAACTAGTTTAGAATTCCCTTTTATGGTTTCCTGAAATTATCTATTATTAATCTAAGCATGTTTACTATTTTATATCAGTAGTATAAATTCCTTTCATGTATTTCACTTTCCTAAAGCATGGGTGTTAAGACTCTTAAAGAAACTTAGTGCACATACTGTGCTGACCCATTTTAAGTCCTACGTCCCTGGGTGGACAATTCAAGTGTATTTCATGATGGAATGGATAATTTTCAAAATAGACATAGTATCCTCGAGAGGAATAACAGTTTGATTATCTTCATCTACTATGAAACTGTACATGATGGCAATCAAAAGAATCATGAGATATATGTAATGTCCCTATTAATTTGAGGTAAGATTATCTACAAAACCCTTTGTTAGAATTCATAAAGAATACATTAAATTTTTCTATTCTACCCTCTAACTTATCCCAACCCTAAAGATTGCTCAATATCTGGATTGATAATCTTACCAAGGATCCTTAGTCCCCTGACTATCATCCATCTCCTATGGAGCACACCCTTTAAGACCCTTCCTAGAAGAAGTATTCAGGGCCCTTGACACATATGCATATGTTAACATCAACAGAATATTTTGGCCTTTAACCATGTTAAGATCACTCTTTTCTGAGTGGGACTCTTTTGATCTTGAAACAAGATCACTCCTTTCCCACCGAACTCTTTTGATCTTAATTAACATTTATTGTATTATATAAGAAAATAAATGAATAGATAAACTTATATGTTTCCATGATAAGTCATCTTATTCCTATATAAGACCATTTCCTTCCTTATTAATACCTTTTTCAATGTAGATGGTCAGCTTAGACTCCATACATTGTACACCCTAGTCCATGCACTCTATACTCCTATCAGCATTAGGCTTGAGCTTCTTTATTCACCACTCTCCTTAGTACCAAGGTGGTTTGACCTACTTCCAAGTTGGATGTATAGGTATGATCTCCAGTTGTTGCCTTTGTTGTACTATGTCATGGATGTATGTTGATATTGGTTGGTGGCTTTGTTGTACTATGTTGTGGATGTATGCTTACTGTCCCTTGATCTAATTGGATGTATTTTCAAATTCCTTCCATCCTTTCTTCCAACATTCTTATTGTACTTAAGTATGGTTTGGGATTGACGAGGTGTCTTTTGGCATTTGCCGATTGGTGGTAATATGTGTTTTGTTTGTTCTTTTTATTGTTACTTTATGAATTAATATATTATAGTGTTTATTTAAATATACCATGATTAATTATTAATAATCCTTTGTAATCATTTGTAACCAATGGGGTGCCTTTATAATTATTTATATTTCTAGTAACAACTATTCACATAAGTAAAAGTTCATATATATATATATATATATATATATATATATATATATATATATATATATATATATATATATATATATATATATATATAATTGATATGATTCCATGTATAAATATTTACAAAGAATTGGTAATGAGATCTTATGGTTTATAACTTAACCAAGGCTCATTTTAGTCCTTCCATCTCAAATTTTCTTGTCCTCAAGCAACTCCATCATTTCCTTATTCTCCCATGTCACATCCATCTCAGGTAGGTTTTTTCACTTTTTAGGAATTCATCAATATTCCTATTCCTCTTTTTTTTTCACGAGTGTCCAAAATAACTTTAGATATTAGAGTGAGTTGACCTTTTTAATCCAGGGGGGTAATTCCTCACATGGGGTTACTCCTTGTCCTAAAACTTTTTTGAGGCTAGAAACATGGAATACATTATGTATCTTACTCTCTTGGGGATGTTCAAGCTCATTGGCTACTTCACCTATCTTCCTTAGTACTTTATATGATCCATAGAATCACAGTTTCAATTTCTCAGTACCATTTTTCTTGATTGATGTTTGTTTGTATGGTTGCAATCGCAAGAATACTAGATCCCTAACTATAAAGGTCCTTTCAATTCAATTTTTATCTACATACAATTTTTGTTGATTCTATGCTTGATACAAGTTTTCCTTTAAGGTTTTGATGATGTCCATACTTTGTTTTACAAAATCTTGTGCACCTAGTTCTAAAATTTCTTGTGTTATTAGGTTCCCAAAAGATGTATCTCCATATCCATATACTACCTTAAATGGCCTCATCTAAATTGACATATGGTGAGTAGTATTATAGCAATATTCTCCTAAATGCAACCATTTAATCCAAGCATGTTGGTGTCTTGTAACATAATTCCTGTGATATCCTTCTAACCATTTATTTACAATTTATATCTAACCATCAGTTTGAGGATGATAACTTGTGTTGGGCATCAGGGTTACTCTTGCTAGATGAAAGAGTTCTTGCCAAAGCTTGCTTAGAAACTTGTTGTCTCTGTCACTTATAATGTTTTGAGGGAGTACATGGAGTTAGAAAACTTCATTGAAGAATAATTCAGGTACTTTTGATGCCTTGTAATCTATTGAGATTGCAAAAAAGTGTATGTATTTTGTAATTCTATCTATGACCACAAAGATGTTGTCTTTCCCTTGGGTCTTTGGAAGTCCTATTATGAGTTCAATTGATATGCTTTCCCATTTTTTTTTTGGGATGGGTAATGGTTGAAGAAATCTTGCTAGGTGTTGTAATTCTACCTTATTTCTTTGACAAACCATGCACTCTTGTACACATTTTAAGACTTCTTTTTAAAGCCCATTCCAAGAATATTTCTCTCTAATATGTTTCTATGTTATACAGTATCCTTGATGGCCTAATAATGGATTATCATGATATTCTTTAAGTATTTTTCCTTTAATTTTTTATCGTGGAGTTAAATATATTCTTCTTTTGTAGAGTATTACATCATCCCAGATTTCAAAATCTTCATTGGGTAAGTTTCCTTCTAATATTTCTTGTGCTTGGAAATCCTTAGTGTGTTCTACTATAATGTCTGCCTTCTAGTCTTTAGAGATGCTTGTAATATTATTTATATGGTACCTTCAAGAGAGAGCATCCACTAACTCATTATTAACTCCTTTAACATATTCTATATTAAAATCATAAGCTTGGATTTGACTAACCCATTTTTTTGCTGATCATTAAGATCCTTTTGTTTTAAGAAGAATCTTAAGCTATTATGGTCAGTTTTAACAATGAATCTTCCACAAACCAAGTATTCATGGAATTTTTCTAAGGCATGTATGATGGCTAATATCTCTTTATCATATATTGAGTAATGTTTTTTTGCTTTGATGAGCTTCCAACTTTTGAAAGATATGGGGTGTCCTTGCATGAGAACAACTTTGATTCCTTCTCCTGATGCATCACATTGTAATTTTTAGGGTTTGCTAAAATCTAGAATAGATAGAATAAGGCAAGTACACATTATTTCTTTGAGTTCCTCAAAAGCTTGTTAAGCTATATTATTCCATTAGAATGCTCCTTTCTTTGACAAATGAGTGAGGGGAGATGCAATGTTTGAAAACCCCTTAACAAAGTACCTATAATAGATACACAACCCAACAAACCCTCTTAGTTGGCTTACGGTCTTGGGTCTTGGCCATTCTTTGATTGCATTGATTTTTTCCTCATCAACACTTACTCCTTTTGCACTAATTTTGTGTCCCAAGTATATAATTTCTTCTGTTCAAAATTCACATTTTGAAGCTTTGGCATATAGTGACTCTATTTCCAAAATTTTCAAGACATCCTCAATATGTCATAGATGTTCTTCCCATGTCTTACTATAGATAATTATATCATCAAAAAATATGAGTAGAAATTTCCTCAATTGTTGTTGAAAGATGTAGTTTATGCAAGACTAGAAGGTTCCTAGTGTATATTTGAGACCAAATGGAAGGACTAGAAATTCAAAATGCCCATAGTGGCACCTAAATTTGGTTTTTGGAATGTCTTCCTTTCTTATTCTTATTTGGTGATATCCTGACCTTAGGTCAGTTTTTGAGAAGTAGCAAGCTCTACGCAATTCATCCATTAATTCATCAATCATTGGTATGATATACCTATTCTTTATGGTCTTATTATTTAGGGCTCTATAATTGATGTAAATCCTCATGGTACCATCCTTCTTTTTTACTAGAAATAGGAAAGAAGCAAAAGAACTATTGGTAGGTTGAATATGGCCCATTTCTAGCAATTCTTGAATTGTTTTTTTCTATTTCTTCTTTGAATTTTCTCGGGTGCCAATACGGAATTAATATCATTCTTTCACCCCTTCTTCTAGTTTGATGGAATGTTAAAACCCTCTTTTTGGGGGGATTCCTTGGATAATTTCATCAAAAACCTTTTTGTACCTTTTCAAAATTGGGTTGATGTCAATATGAATATTTTGTCCTTGTGGTTTGGATTTATCCATCATCATACATTGTGCAACCCATTCTCCTTGATCATGACTAAGTATTTTGGTCATTTTCTTAGAAGAGACTACTTTTGGAGAAGAATCAAGTGACCCTTTAAGTGTAACTTCCTTCCCTTCATGTTTGAAGCATATTTCTGAATTAGGACCATCCATTGTGAATCACCTTAAGGAGTTTATCCATGCAATCCCTAGGATAATGTCATTTTGGATGTTTGTTACATAAAAGTCCCTTTTTAAATTGTTTCCTCCTATGTTGATTTCTAGTTGGGGTAATAGAGTAGTACAATTGTCTATTGAACCATTTCCAAATGCTATTTTGAACCCCTTAAATTCTTTAGTTTTTAGTTTCCCTCTTGTGAGTAGATGTCTTCCAATGAAGTTGTGTGTAGCTCTAGAATCTACTAGGGCAATTAATTTTTGTCCCTAAATGACCCTTTTATATAGAATATTATATTCTCATTCTCTTGTGTAATAACAACTATGAATCCATGCTCATACTCCTCACTTTTTCACTTTTTCCTAGATAGATTTCCTTCTATTGTCTCCTATATGTTATTTATTTGTGCTCTCTTGTATTGATGGTTATGACTCCGTGGTGACTTACATTTAAAGAATAGGTTATTTTGATATAATTCTTCTCTTTTCAAGCAATGGTGTTATTTTCTCCATGGTTCCTTACATATGTAATAAGGTTTTATTTGGTCTCCTTGAGGTTTTTCCTTTTGGTAAGGTTTTTTGTACATAGAGCTTTTATATCTTTCTTTAGGTGTATTATTCTCCACTTTATTGGATTTCTTAATGGCATATTCTAAATTCTATGGCTCAAGAGGTTTTACTACACTCTTAATGGGATCCTTAAGCCCTTCTATAAACATGTAGGTGAGCCTTTTTTGAGGAATGTCAGGTGTTACGACAGATAGTTCTAGGAATTTATGTGAATATTCTCCCATTGTTCCTAGTTGTTTTAGGTGGGTTAGTTACTAGAAGTACCATTCAAAATCTTTATCATCAAATCAATTTATGTGTCTTTGTGTAAATTCATTATACATTGTGATTTTGTTGTGCCCTAGTGTTACATGACCATTATGCCACCAATCATGAGCAGATCCTCTTAAATGGAGTATTACAAACTTGATGGCATCTTTTTCCTTTATAGGACTAAAAGATAAATATGTCTCTAATTTCTAAACCCATGATAATTAGTTTCCCCTTCTAATTTGTCAAAGTATGGTAATGATATCCTTTTGATCTATGTTTTGAGGGCTTTATCCATAGTGACTTCCCTTCTTTTTCCTAATAGTTTTCTTTAATAGTACTCCTTAAAGGGTATACTATTCTTGATTTGAAAATCCAATCCAACATATATTAGTACAATTTCTTCTACACTAGATGGGTTTGGTTCTTCTTCATCTGATATTTGTTTCCCTATTGGGAGGAATGATGAAAGTGTGTCTCTAAAAGATGAGTCATCTATTGATGGTATATTTTCTAAATGATTGGAATATGTTTCTCTTCTTGAGTTGGATTAGCATGATTATTATTGCCCATTTTTTGTATACTTTGAGCACCATCTTATGTGTACTTTCAAATCTCTCATTAGTTTTCTCCATGAAGCTTTTTAGTTCTTATTCTAGTTGTTTGGCCTTTTTCCTTTTTTCCTTTTTATTTTTTTATATGTAACAACAATCACATGATGGCAGGATTAGGATTTGATACCACTATAATGTCCTTGCTAATTTGGGGTAAGATTACTTGCAAAACCCTTTGTTAGAATTCATAAACAAAACATTAAATTTTTCTATTCTACCCTCTAACTTATCCATCCTTAAAGACATCTCCATATTAGGATCGATAATCCTATTGAGGATCCTTAGTCCCCTAACTATCATCCATTTTCTATGAAGTGCACCCTTTAAGGCCCTTGACACATATGCATATGTTAACATTAATAGAATATTGGACTTTAACCATGTTAAGATCACTCTTTCCCACCAGACCCTTTTGATCTTAATTAACATTTATTGTATTAAATAAGAAAATATATGAATAGATAAACTTATATGTTTCCATGATAAGTCATCTTATTCCTATATATGACCATTTCCTTGGTATTTAATGCACCTATCCACGTCCTTCCTTATTAATACCTTTTTAAATGCAGGTGGACAACTTGGACTTCATACACCGTACACCCTGGTCCATGCACTCTATACTCCTATTAGTATTAGGCTTGACCTTCTTTATGCACCACTCTCCTCAGTACCAAGGTAGTTTGACCTAGTTCCAAGTTGGATGCGCAAGTATGATCTCCGGTTGGTGGCTTTGTTGTACTATGTGATGGATGGATGTTGATATTGGTTGGTGGCTTTGCTATACTATGTCATGGATGTATGCTTATTGTCCCTTGATCTGATTGGATGTATTTTTGAATTCCTTTTGTCCTTTCTTCCAACATTCTTATTACACTTAAGTATGGCTTGGGATTGACAAGATGTCTTCTGGCATCTGTCAGTTGGTGGTAATATGTGTTTTGCTTGTTCTTTTTATTGTTACTTTATGAATTAATATATTATAGTGTTTATTTAAATCTACCATGATTAATTATTAATAATCCTTTATTAATTATTAATAATAGTGTTTATTATAATCCTTTGTAATCAATATGGTGACTTTGTAATTATTCGTATGTTCTAGTAACAACTATTCACATAAGTAAAAGTTCATATATATTAATAATTGATATGTGTATGCCTAAAATGTGAGCACACTTCTATGAATCATTATATTCGAGATTATTCAAGAATGAGGTCTCAAATGGTGACTCATAGCTCTCTAGTCATGGCGTGCAAGGGTTTTGCAATGGAGGCCCTCAGTTTGACCTAGTTCATGCCCATGAAAGTACACCATGAAATGAGAGATTCAAAGATCCAAAATGCATGTAAATGGAGATGAAAACTAATCTATATGATAACAATGCAAGAACAATGTAAAATCTAATCTATGAAAGCAAGATCTAATCTTATGAAAGCAAATATGACTCTAAACTAACATGCAAATGCAATGATAAAAGCCCATGATGAAATCCATGGGTGCAAGAGAGAATGAGACAAGAAGATAGAAGTTCTCCACAAAAAGCTTTAGCATTCAAAAACTCCTTCAAAAATTTCTCTCCAAACCTACAACATAACAATAACATCATTTGTGTCTAAAATGAGGAGAGGGCTCTCCCTTATAAAGAAAATTATGGAGGTGAGAGGCTTCTCACAACCAATATGGGATAATAGAGTTTGATCCATGTGAGACGAAATTCCACCAATGAGAAAAGAGGAGTGGTTGACAAGAAAGTGAAAAGATAAGTTCCACTTAGAAATATGTGCATTTAAGTGTAGAAATTAAATAAAGGAATTTATTTTATTTCCCTTTCATCAACAAGAGATATTTAAGTGGGATTTTTATTTAATTAAAAGGGAGGAAGTTCTTTTAATTAAATAGGAGATATTTAATTAAATTAAAAGAGGGGTTTTTCTCTTAATTAATTAAATGTGGATGAATTATTTAATTAAAAGAGAAGTTTCCTTTTAATTAAATGGGGACTTATTTTATTTAATTAAAAGAGGAGATTTTATTTTAATTAAATAAGACTTAGGATAAAATGATCAACCTTAGAAATAAAACAATCGAATTTGATCAAGGAAATTGATTTGAATTGATTTAATAAAATATTGCAAACCATTGATTCAAGAAATTTGATAAATTGATAAATTGAATAATGGGGTCCCATAGTCTAGGCAACCATTTTAGGGTGTATACAATATGATCCCATTTATAAACATTTATAAAGAATTTTTAATGAGATCTTATGTTTTATAACTTAACTAAGGCTCATTTCAATATATGAAAGGTAATGAAGACTATGGTTTATGGTGTAAACTTGGAGGCAATTTGGACTTCAAAGTATTTACTGATGCTAATTGGGTAGGAAGTATTGATGACAAAAAAAGCACTATTGGTGGAGCATTCTCTCTTGGTAAAATACTAGTGTCTTGGACAAGCAAGAAGTTAAATTGAACATCTCAATCCATATCAGAGGCATAATATATTACAGTAGTAGTTAATTGTTCTAACATTGTTTGGTTCAAACAATTGTTGTAAGGAATAAAGATAGAGATCAAGGATCCAATGGTCATATTCTATAATAACACCAATGTAGTCAACATATCAAAGAATCTAGTGACGCATACCAAAGAAAAGCACACTGTAATAAAATATAACTTCTTAAGATAATCAGTGCAAGAAAAAGAAGTTAGATTGAAATATGTTAATACAAAGGAACAGATTGCAGACATATTTACCAAGCCATTACCCAAGGATTCATTTCTATATCTAAGAGGTAAGCTAGGGGTTGTTCCCCTATCTAAAATTCACTAAATGAAGTTTAGTGATGTATCAACCAAAAGCTAGTGAAGATCAATCAGTTGGTGTAGAATTAGCAAATGCATAGTGCAAATGAATCAATACTTAAGGTGCATTGGTATTAATAGAATTTTTATCTTTGGCATGTTTTTTCAAAGAGGGAGAAGTTTACTATAATATCTTTGAGAAATTTTTAGAACCAAAATAAAGTAAGGAACTAAAGAGGGAGAAGTTTTCCAAAGAAGTTTCGTAAAAGAGGGAGAAAGTTCTAAATGAACTTGGTAGTAATTGTTGTAGATAGAATTTAGTGAAAGAAAGAGATCATATTGATAGAGAGAGTTCTCAAAGAGCCATCCAAAATTTCTTTGTGCTATGACATGTTGTGTTGCCATCAATGCCAAGGAGGGAAATTATTGGATACACTTGATTAATTGTATGTTGTCTTTGATGGTACACAAATATCATATCATTATTAGTCAGTAAATGTTGAGGTCACCCAGGTAGTGAAGATAGTTTTTTGTGTCTACCGAGCATTCCTATGATTTCCTAGTTCAAAATGCAATGTCCATCAAGTTCACTCGGGTGTCAAAGGAAAGTATGCAAAAAGTGAGTGTTAACCAAGCTCACTCAGTTAATGAAGGAGAGTTGGATGGAACCAATGCTAACTAAGCTCACTTAGTTACAAAAGGATTTTTGCAAAGTTTTTAGTGTTAAACAAACTTCTATTGGTTAACAAAGGAAATCATTCCTAGGTTAGTTTCTACCAAGATGGGTTAGCTAACAAAGGATTTTCATATTTTGGCATAGTAAGCTTAATTGATTTATCTATTAATTCTAGCTGACTAAGGTGATGAATATTAATTATTCTAAGTTGTATTTGAGTTGGCTTGACAAAGTGGAAGATTAAGTAAAAGCTCAAGTTTTTCATTTCAAAGTATGAGGTGAATGAAAAGCATGAAGATATTATTGAAGATCTAATGATGAGAAGATGAAGCAAATTTAAAGGATAAGCAGAGTATCCTTATGAAGCAGAAAAGCTATATTTGATCAGGTTGGATCAAGTAAAAGCTAGAATAGAGATTTGTAATAAAAAATTTAGTTGCATTCAATTTAGGTCATCTCATTGTTACTCTCTAACCATTGTAGTAGTGATCTAAATATCTTAACAGAGTTAGCTTAATAGCTATTTGCAAATCCTTTAACAAGGTGACAATTCTATTGAATTGTCTAAGGACCTCTAACAAGGTCAATCCTAATAGGTTGATTAAATCCTTTAATAGGGTCACACCTAACAGTGTGTTTTTTAACCTTTAACAAGGTTGGCTCCAAATAGGGTTCACTTAAGAAGAGTGAAAATAGTAACTAATTGCAATTGGTCATTTTTTCCAAATTGAATTTCCACATTAAATCTTCGTGTCAAATGTGTTCAAGCTATTTTCTTTTATGTGTTTACAACTAAGTTAAATTAATGGTAATCATAGATAACATCTAAAGTTTATATGCCAAGCTTTTACTGAGTTACAACATTCTATATATGTTTACTAAGCTTTAGCAATATTCAATTTTCAATTTGCATTTTGTACTTACATCTAAGGGATTTGGGATTTATTTTAGTAGTAACTGATTCACCCCTCCCCTCTCAATTACTCCTCTTATATTTCCAACATGTATATCCTAATCCATCTTTTCTTTTGAGTCTATATTGAGTTTATTCATTCAATTGATTCATGCTTTCTTGTAATTTCATCATTCTTTCATTGGTTTTCTTTTCATTACTAAAATAATTCTGCTATCTTTTGTTCTTTGTCCTTAGATTGATAAGCTCTTGATTTGCATCTTTGAGTTGATCAATAAAGTCTTCTTGTTGAAGGGATAGTTTTTGAATTTCATTTTTCTTTTCTTCTATCTCTTCTTTGGCTTTGTCTTTTTCTTCCATGACTTCACATAATTTGATTGATTGGATTTCTTGCTCTCTTTTCATCTTTTTGACTTCTTCTTGAAGATTGGAATATTTCTCAAGTAAGTCTTTTATTTTTGCATTAGCTTCGTCTAAATTTCTTTTTGGGCATACGTCTTCAATTCTTTCTTCAATGTAGAGATTGTCATCCATTTGTGTTGCAAGATCTTTCCTTCTTTGCAATGATTGCAAGAGTTACTCCTTTTATTTCTTGAGTGTTCCAATAGCTAATTCAAGATCCATATTTTCATTCTTAATAGCCTTATCTATCCTATATACCTCATTTTCCTTTGATCTTATCTCAAGTTGTTAAACTTCTAATGTGAGAACCAACTAATTTGATAAAAATTGTTGGAAATATAAGGTTAGCTAGGTTACTGAGAGGGGATGGGTGAATAAGGAACTAATAAAACTTTAACTCACTTCTCCAATAAATCCTTCATATATATTTTTCTAATCTAATTACATGCATGAAAGAATGAAAACAATAAAACATTCATAACACTTTGAAACAAGATATGGTGACACAAAAACCTTCCAATTAGAAAGTAAAACTAGGGTGGGGATGATATACACAAGCTTTAGTACAATAGTTTAAAATTAGCCTATCAAGGCTTATAATTGACCACTTATAGTGATATTCCCTATTAGGAGAAATAAGGATTTACAAACATATAGTGAAGTATGCACTATGTTAGGAGATTTACCAAAAGACTGCTAAGTCCACCTAGTTAGAGAATTTAATTGATGCACCTATTAGAGTGAATCAATGACTGATCTTTGATCTATAACTTTGATTTTCTAAATGAGATTTCTTGAATTTCAATGATCACCTAGATTGAATAGAGAAGTCTCTACTTTACCATATATTGCTTGTAGCCTCTTCAATTTGCACTCATCTACTTCTTACTCATTACTTTCTTACTTGATTACATTTGGATATGATACAATACATTACATATTTATCAATTTAATTAATTACATAATAGATTTGGTTATAATACCAAAATCATTATATTACACAAAGTTTGCCCATTGCTATAGCTCAGGTTTAGAAGATAAAATCGGTGATGTTCTAACACTTGGCAAGCACTATCAATGCTCAAAAAACTTTGGCACTCATTTGAAGTTGAAGCTCGATCCATACTAATCACTTTAAGTAGTGCAAAATCAGTCAACATTTTATGACTTGGTGAGCATTGAGAAACTTAGTAGATATTGAATCACTCAGTTGACACTGCATGACTTGGTCAAGACTAGATTTACTTTGTTAACACTACGAGCTCGATCAGCATTGTAGAACTTGGTTAACACTAAGATCTTCATAACTTCTATTGGATAACTTGGTAGACTCTTCTACACTCAAGTCATACTATAAATTATCTAAGATGCATGATAGACACTATGAAGATCGACATGAACTACATTTTGACTACTTATCTTTGTTGCAACTAAAACACTTGGTCAACACTACTAGATGAATGATAAGCTTGATAGCAACTGTAGAGCTTGATATTTGGTCAACACTACAAAAAATTTCTTGACTATTAACCTGATACTTTACCTGAAGTTCAAGCCAATGGAAAGTAGTTTTCACTACATGAGTCCCCAAAATCCCTAGTTCAATCTATGTTCTAGCTAGTGTGATTTCATTTATAGTCTACAGGACCTTAGTAATAGTTATAAGGACCATACTTTCAACTAGTGCAAACTAAGTCATCTAATGCACTTGATTCATAGGTAGTGGGACTCGAGCATGATTTACAAGATCATGGTGAACTTAGTGAATTCAAAAAGAAGGAGCCCATACTTGTTGGATATGTCATAAGGTATCATGGACCTGATAAAATCATTTTAGATTAGTCAAATAGTACAATGACAAGGAACAAATTAAAAGGTAAATTTTTTCTTATTGAGTTTTAACCTAGAACTGTCAACAATGCATTAGAAAATGAAAATTGGGTAGAGACAATGAGTGAAGAGATTGATTTGATTGAAAGGAACAAAACTTGGATTCTTGTTCCTAGACCCAAGGACAAGAATATAATTGGCAGAAAATGGGTATTCAAAAATTAAGTTGAATGAGAATGGAGAAGTTTCAAGAAGCAAGGCAAGGTTAGTTAACAAGGGGTATGCTCAAGAAGAAGCTATCAATTATGGAGATATTTTTTCTCCTAATGCTAGACTAGAAGGTGTTAGAATACTCCTTGCATATGCATCACACAAAGGATTCAAATTATAATAGATGGATATGAAATCACCATTCTTGAATGGAATCTTAGAAGAGGAGGTATAAATTGGGAAACCAAAAGGTCTCATTGATCCTAGAAAAAGGGACATGGTTTGTAGATTACACAAAACTTTGTATGCTCTCAAAAAATCCCTCAAAGCAAGGTATGAAAGGTTACATAATTATCTCTTAAAGATTGGTTTTCAAAGAACTAATGAGATAACAATAGCCAATACATCAAAGAAGGACTAGATAAGAAGATTATGTTGGCATAAATCTTTGTAGATGATACATTATTTATTGGAAATGATGATTTGTGCAAATATTTTTCTATGGGAATGAGTAAGGAATTCGAAATATAAAAGTTTGGAGAGATTAAATTCTTTGTTGGTTTACAAATTCAATAGATGAAGGATGGTATCTACATTACTCAATGAAAATACATCAAGGAGATACTAACAAAATTTGGAATGGAGGATTCTAGACAAGTTGGAACAGCTATGTCTATTGGACATAATATTTCCAAAAAAAAGATTCCAAGGAGGTAGATCAAACCACATACAAATCAATGACTGGAAAAATTCATTATGTAGTGCATACAAAACTTGATATAGCATTAGAAGTTAGTATGATGGCTAGATTCTCTACTAATTATAAAGAAAATGATATGATGACAATCAAAAGAATCATGAGGTATCTAAAAGGTACTAAATATTAGGGTTTGTGGTATAAGAAAGGAGGAAACTTTGAATTGAATGTATTCACTGATGAAGATTGGGAAGGAAGTGTTAATGACATGAAGAGCACTAGCGGTGGAACACTTTTCTTAGAAAGAGGCTAGTATCTTGGACAAGCAAGAAGTAGACCTGTATCCCTCAGTCTATAGTAGAAGAAGAATATGTTGCTATATCAGTTAATTGTTCCAACATTGTGTGGTTTAAGCAATAGTTGTCATGTATGAAAGAGGAAATCAAGGACCTGGTTGTTATCTTCTATGATAACACAAGTGCAATCAACATATCCAAGAATCTAGTGATGCATACCAAGACCAAGCATATTACAATAAAATATCATTTCTTGAGAGAATTGGTGGAAGACAAAGAGGTGAGATTGGAATATGTGAATGCAAAAGAATATATTGTAGACATATTCACCAAGCCATTTCCTAAGGATGCATTTTTGTATCTAAGATGCAAGCTAGGGGTTATTCCCCTATCTAAAGCTCACTAATCATATTTTAGTGATACATCAACAAAGCATGTTGAAGATCAAACAAGTTGATATAGTATTGTCAAAGAATATTGCATATGAATCTATATATTAGGTATATGGGTAAGTGCACCAAGTTGTGGTCCAAAAGGGGGGTATAAGTAGCCACATTTTTTTCTAAAATCAACAATTTCTGAACTTCAACAAGAATTTGAAGATAGTTACACTCAAAATTTTAAGAAATGAATAAAACAAAAGTAGTAGTCCTTTGAATCTAGTTTCTAAACTACTAATTTTTTTCCAAAATGGTTTAGTTTTAGGTCATCAAGAAAGGGGGCCATAGAAAGTAGTAATTTTTATTCAAAAAAAAATAACAACTGCAAAGTCTGGCCCCCTATTTAATTTTAACTTTTAAAAAAAATTCTTTAATCACTCTAAACAAAAGTTACCTAACATTTTGTAGTTTATCCTAGATTTTTTGGGTAATTTTATAATGTGTATTTTTTTAATGAATTTTTTGGACACATCTCAAAATTGTGAAATATTTGTGTGTTCCTCATAGAAATGATTGAAAACTAATCTAAAATCAGAACTTCTTTTTTTCAAAGTTTGTAGAAAATAGTATAGTTTCTAAAAAACTAAGTTGTAGTGAAATTTGATGAATGAGCTAAAATTTACAGTCCAATAGTAGACCATGGTTTTTGATAGAAAATTAGCATATATTCAAAAGAAATTATAGTTGAAAGGATTGAAATAGTTCAAATAATAAATAAATTATATGGTTATATAGCTAACCTGATTTTATCAATGCTTAACCATGAGGAAACTTGAAGGAGAGAACACAAAAAAATCAATCATTTTTTTTATGTTTGTAGAAAAACATGTCTCAGACAAGTTTAAAGACTCCAAACCTTTGGGTTGGATCCCCAAGGCAAACCCAACCCTTAGGCTTGGTAGAATGTAAAGCTTTAAATAACATGTGCATTCAATATCATGCACACACTATAGCATGCACATATTATTTAAAGTTTTCTTAAATTTAGGCTTTCATAGTGCATGCACACTTTAGTGGGCATGCAATCTTGAAGCCTAAATTTCAATAGACAGGGAAGGAGAGAGGCAGAGAGGGTAGAGAATGAGAGATATTAGAAGATGGGGAGAGAGTAGGAGGTGGGATGGGGAGAGAGGGAATGAGAAATAGAGAGAGAATAGGGGATTAGAGAAGGTGGGATAGGGAGAGAAGGATGGAGAGAGAGAGTTGGGGATGGGAGTGTGTGTGTTTAAGAGAGAGAGAGTGTAGGGGGTGGGAGAGAGAGTAGGGGATGGGGGAGAGAGAGTAGGGGGTGGGAGAGGAAGAGGAGGGGATGGGGAGAGAGGGAAGGAGAAATAGAGAGAGAGAGTAAAGGATTAGAGAAGGTGGGATAGGGAGAGAAGGATGGAGAGAGAGAGAGTTGGGTATGGGAGTGTGTGTGTTTAAGAGAGAGAGTAGGAGTTAGGGGGGAGAGAGTAGGGGGTGGGAGAGAGAGTAGAGGATGGGGGAGAGTGAGTAGGGGGTGGGAGAGGAAGAGGAGGGGATGGGAGAGAGAGAGAGAGAGAAGGGGATGGCTATGTGTGTCAAAGAGAGAGTAGGGGATGGTGGAGAGAGAGAGTAGGGGATGGGATAGAGAGAGAGTGAGAAAGAGTAGAGAGAGTAGGGGATGGGAGTATGTGAGAGAGAGTAGGGGATAGGAGAGAATAAAGAGAGGGAGAGGGAGAGAGAGAGAGAGAGAGAGAGAGAGAGAGAGAGAGAGAGTAGGGAGAGAGGGAGAGAGAGTAGGGGGTGGGAGAGAGATAGAAAAAGAGAGAGGGATGTGAGTGTGAGAGAGAATAGGGGATGGGAGAGAGAGTATAGAGAGGGAGAGAAAGAGTAGGGGGTAGGAGAGATAGATAAAGAGAGAGAGAGAGAGAGTAGTGGATGGGAGAGAGAGAGAGAGAGAGAGAGAGAGGTGGGATGGGAGTGTGTAAGAGAGAGTAGGGGATGGGAGAGAAGAGAGGGAGTGAGAGAGAGTGGGGGGTGTGAGAGAGAGAGAGAGTAGGGGATGGGAGAGAGTGTGTGAGTGAGAGAGAGAGAGTAGGTGGTGGGAGAGGGAGTGGGAGAGGGTGAGAGAGAGAGAGAGAGAGAGAGAGAGAGAGAGAGAGAGAGAGAGAGAGAGATGGAGAGAGGGGGGATGGGAGTGTGTGTATGTGTGTGTGTGTGTGTGTGTGTGTGTGTGTGTGAGAGAGAGAGAGAGAGAGAGAGATTAGGGGTAAAAGTACAAAGCTATGTCACCTTTCAGGCTAACTTATCAAAATGACTGAATTTGAGTATTTCTATCTAAAAATTAATTTTGTTAAAATATATGATATAGATAAATTTATTCTAGCTAAGTTATATATGGTATCACACTGTTTTAATTGGAGATGTCTATTAAATGCATGTTTTATACTAGTTTGTATTCAATTACTAAAGAAATAAAATTATTTTAGAAAAGTGGCATTTCAATAACTCTTACTATATTTTATGGTTTTTTTTAATAACATATAAACACCATTTTATAGAGATCAAAGTCAAGAATATTCTTATGTAGAGTTTATAGTGTTTTAATTAGATATAGTATATTGTATTTAAAAAATTCTATAAGCATGTATTTTAACACTTGAAAATATGTTAGTTTTGAGAAAGAAAAACATATTGAATCATATCAAAAAAAAATAAAAATTATATGACATTCTAGAGGAGAAGGTCCTCTTCTAGAATGTATAATTTTTCTCTTGGTTAGACTAGATTTGTTTTGAAAAATGTGGTGGGAGATGAAAACTATCAATTTCATGTGAGTTGAAATTTGAATCATTATAAAAGAGAAAATATAGGTCTAAAATAGATTTTTATTTTTGATTTTTCTAGCTATATATGTTATCTATAACATACTTTGAGATTAAAAGGATATAAATTTGGTTTCTTATAGTTTTGTGGTGGGAACTAGACCCCCAATTTTCAACATTTTTCAGTAGCTGAAAATTTGTCTTTAAAAATTAGGAAAATATATCAATTCTTATTGTGAATAATTATTAAAAATTATAATCCTAAACTTCATCCATTTCTATGCATTTCATTAGTTTACTTCATTTTCAAATTCAAGATAATAATACCACTTTTATGTAATTGAAGGTGAATAGTTATACTTTTGTTAGCCTTTTCCTTTATAAAAGGGTGACACAAGATTGTACTTTCACCTATAGGGGGTGGGAGAATGAGAGAGCGAGAGAGTAGGAGATGGAAGAAAGAGAGAGAGTGAGAGAGAGAGAGAGTAGGCAATGGGAGAGGGAGAGTGAGGGGGAATGGGAGTGCATGTGTGAGAGAATAGGGGATGGGAGAGGAGAGAGAGCAAGAGAGTAGCCTGAGAGAGAGGGAGAGATGGGTGTGTGTGTAAGAGAGAAAGAGAGTAGGGGATGGGAGAGAGAGAGAGAGAGAGAGAGAGAGAGAGAGAGGGAGTATCCCAAGAGAGAGGGAGTATGGGATGGGAGAGCGAGAGAGTGAGAGAGAGAGTAGGCAGTGGGAGAGGGAATGGGAGAGGGAGAGTGAGAGTGTGAGAGAGAAGAGGGGATGAGAGTGAGTTTAAGAGAGAGAGTAGGAGATAGGAGAGGAGAGAGAGTGAGAGAGAGTAGGGGAAGTGTGTGTGAGAGAGTGTAGGGGATGGGAGAGAGAGAGTGCAAGTGAGTGAGAGTAGGTAGTGGGAGAGTGAGTGGGAGAACAAGAGTGAGAGAGAGAAGGATAAAGAGAGAGAGCAGGGGGTTGGGAGTGGGAGAGAGAGAGAGAGAGAGAGAGTAAGGGGTGAGAGAGGGAGAGTAGGGGATGGGAGTGAGAGAGATTAGGGGATGGGAGAGGAGAGGGAGAGCAAGAGAGAGTAGGCAGTGGGAGAGAGAGTGTGTGAGAGAGAGTAGGGGGTGAGAGAAAGAGAGAGAGTAGGTAGTGGGAGAGAGAGTGGGAGAGGGAGAGAGAGAGAGAGAGAGAGAGCAGGGGGATGGGAGTGTGTATGAGAGAGAGAGTAGGGGGTGGGGGAGAGAGAGTAGGGGATGGGGGAGAGAGAGTGAAAGAGAGTAGGGGGTGGGAGAATAAGAGAGAGAGTAGGGGATGGGAGAGAGTGAGAGAGAAAGTACATAGTGGGAGAGGGAGTGGGAGAGGCAGAGGAGAGAGAGTGAGAGAGAGTAGGTGATGAGAGAGGAGAGAGTGAGAGAGAGTATGGAGAGAGAGTAGGGGATGTGAGAGAGAGAGAGAGGGAGAGAGAGAGTAAGGGGATGGGAGTATGTGTGTGATAGATAGAGTTGGGGTGAGAGAGAGTAGGGGATGGGGGAATGAGAGAGAGAGTAGGGGATGGGAGAGAAAGTGAGAGAGTAGGTGGTGGGAGAGGGAGTGGGAGAGGGAGAGCAAGAGAGAGAGGGTATGGAATGGTAGAGAGAGAGTAGGGAATGGGAGAATGAGAGAGAGTAGAGGATGGGAGAGAGAGTGAGAGAGTAGGTGGTGGGAGAGGGAGTGGGAGTGGGAGAGCAAGACAGAGAGAGAGTGAGAGAGAGAGAGAGAGAGAGAGAGAGAGAGAGAGAGAGAATGGGATGGGAGTGTGTGTGCGAGCTAGAAAATGGGATGGGAAATAGAGAGTAGGGGGTGGGAGAGTGAGAGATAGATTTTTCACATAGTACATATGCACTATAGTGCACATTTTATTTAAAGGGTGTATACGCTATAGTACATACACACTATATGAAAACACCACAAATGGTTATAATGAAAGTTTGGGTCCCTAGTGATCCATATTGTGTTTTTTGTCTATTGTGTGTTTTTTTGTTGCAACAAAAAATACATGTATCAAGCTATTAGAAGTTAGAAAATGCCATATTCAATCATTGGATACACTATTTGAAGGCTTTTTGAACATTCTTTCAATCTATTTAAAGCTAGAAAACACAAATTCAATCATTGGATATAGTATTTGAAGGCTTTTTGAATATTCTTTCTATGGAAAAAGTTAGTGTAGTCCTTTTTAAATATTCTTTGTTACTATATATAGAAAAAACTGATTATAATTTGACAAGTCGTTTAATATATATTGTGTATTCATTGAAATAATTGTAATTTGTATATGTATTTGAATGATTTGTAATTTACAAATTGTAAGTAATTCAAATGTTTGAATAATTTGACATATTAGAAATCATCATCATGCCAAGGAAGAAACCAAAAACTCAAACAATGGAAGAGAGGGAGAGAGATTTGGCAATTAAAAGAGTTAAAGTGAAACTACTACATGAACGAAGAAAATTGCAAAGCAATAATGAAGAATTATCTTTCCAAGAAGAACAAGAACCACTAATACAAAGAAACAAAGAGGAAGAATTAGAAAGACAAAGAGAATGAATGAGATTGTTATGCTCAAGAAGATAATTGAATTGTGAAGCTACACCATCTTCCAATGTTGGAGTCATATCTTCATCTCATGTTGAAGTGATGCTAATTTGTACATCTGAAAATGTACACACACCATCATGTCATGTTGAAAGCACAACATCAACATATCAAGTAGATGATATTTCATCTTTTGTATCTTATTACGAAGGCACATCATCTTTCATTCAAGGCATACAAAATACTCAACCTTATGTTGATGTTCAAAATGTTGAGGGAACGGAAAAAATTATAATACCTTCTAGAATTCATTTTAGAAGACCAAAATATTTGATTGATATTGATATTAATATTTTGAAAGCAATGCCTGACAAGATTAGCAAGCATACTTGTCAAAGAAAAGTTAATTGTATGTGGAGATTATTCTTTGAAGAATTAAATATTATAGGTCAATGTCAATTATTTTTTGAAATGATGAGAAATTTGAAATTTAGTCCTATAATGAAGATTCTTGGGCTAAGAATGATGAAAGATTCAAAAGAAAAAAGCATTGTAAAGAATCTAATGAGTTCTTATGAAAAAGTGGGTTCTGAATCACACACCAAAGATAATAATACCACAAGATGAATACTTACATCAACAACAGTAAGTACCCAAATGAAGAAAGCTTGAATCATGAGAAAGATAAGGAAAACATTGAAAATTTGTAGAGGTACTCTAAGGAGAGCCATGATAAGACGTGAGAGACTGGAAGATCCAACAAAAATGAGTTATGGACATTTAGTGATAGACTACCATGAAAGAATAAAGAAATTAGTGAACCTTTGAAATCAGTGATTGAAGATTTTTGGAAAAATAACACACATGTTTCCCTTAATCAAAGAGATTTTAAGAAGGAGGATTGGTAGCCAAAATTGCAACCCACATGCTGTAGTGCCTGCCCCTAGTTTGCATTTTGTTATCACTGCTGAACTCTTTTAGGGCTAGTTTTATGTTCATGGTTAGCAACATTCTTTTGAGATTATCAGATATTATGTTATGGATTTAGTTTAGTATGTGATGAGATTACTTGGACTCTACATTTCATGTATGTATGATGATTATTTTCAGTGTTTGCAGTTATTAATGATGATTAGTAAGATGATTTATTATCATATGTGTTTTATTATGGATACTTACCCCATACTTGCATGTGTATGGTGTGCGTGTTTGCTTTTGTATGGCGTGTCTAATGTAGTTAAGGAAGGGAGTCGTAGTCACCTGCTAGTCGGGATCTACACGATGCACCACTTCCTGCCATTGCCTGTTTAGCTTAGTATATATTGTGCTTGTACATGCATGGTTTTTATGTAGGTTGCAGGTACCGAGTATCGACTTCCCTGAATTTCCAGGATGAGCGTACCCTATTACATTATCTCAATGATAAGAGAGGGGAGATAAATTCTCAAGTCCAAATCCCAACCCTTAAGCCATTTATTCTACTTGGAAAATTAGGACAAGTATCTGAGTTGAGTACCCTCCGAATACGTTGGATGATGTAATTTGTGATTCAAACCCTTGGTTTGATTTTGTATGTATTTTGTTATGATGGGTTTTCATATTTTTACCTTGAGAGTCTTTGATGTATTTTCTATTAATTAAGCCTAATTAAAAGATTTAATTAATAGTTTAATTAAATGAAAAATTAATATGATATTTTAATATTTATTTTATTTAATTAATTGGCAAATTAATTAAATAAAATAATTAAATTTGGAAATAAAAGTTAAAAGTTTAAATTTGGAATTGAAATCTAGATATGTTATTGGTTGAGTAGAAAACATTAGAAAACCCTAGATCCAATTTAAGAGAAATTAGATCTAAACGGGTTTGGGTTCAAATTAAATAGATTGAGAAATTTAGATTGTAAAGGGATTCCTATATCGAAAAGTTGAATAATTGATCGTAATTCACCTATTAGACTATGGTCGCCTCACTCGAGCTCCTACTATGAAATCCTATATTATAAATTAATCTTTATATATATTTGTATGATTTAGTATATTTGATTTTTTTAAATATTGTGATTTTCAAAATTATAATAAAACAAATTTCAATCATTAAAAAAAAAAAAAAGGACTTTGTTATTATTGAGAAATTTTCTAATAACGAAATACTAGTCTAAAATGCAAATATAATCTTTTGAATATGGAGGAACGACTAATATAACAAATCACTTTTTTAAAAAATGTGTATTAATTTTGTTTTGGGGAGGGATGTCGTACCCCCACTATTTTTGTGTTGGCACAGTACCTGCATATCGCAGAGCATTGTGCCCAGAGGATGTCATTATGGCCACACGGCTATATGGATCAGGCCAGCGACCCCTTTAAAAAGCTTTGGTAAAGTTTTAAGTTTTGTTTTATTATTATAAAATTTAAATTGCACCCCATGCTATGCATGCATTGGCAAGTAGTATGGCCACATGTTCATATCTTAGAACCCACGGCTTGCCTGCAACAATAACGTTGTACTCTAACCACCACATGGCCTCTCACCTATATGGATGGCTTTGAAGGGATTGAGCAATTAATAATCGCTTCATTTGTAGTAGTTTTAAGATAAGTTTAATCGTAGGGAATGTGGTTCTATTAGATGCATCCACTCAATCATTCACTGATTTCGCGGTTTGTAAAGTCTACTTTGTAATTTGTCAATAGAAAGAGCGAATATATAAACATCAATATCGCATAAACTTCTAGCGATATAAGAATCGCTTAAAATGTTTTATTTTGTTTTATGATTATTAAATATGGTTGTAAGTGAGTTTTTATATATATGCCACTTAAATTTCCTTTTTATTAATTCATTTCTTTTAATTATATGGCATATTATTTCGAGAATGAATGAAAGGTTTATGGTTTGAGTATTAATAACTTAATTGTTATTAGTAATTATTAAAATTATCAATGAGACTATCATTTATTAATGATTGCTAAGTATAACAAGTTACTAATAAATGATAGTATAAATAGTCGATATAATTATTAATTAGTTCAATGTAATTGACATTGTTTAATAATTGAAATAATGTTATAAGTTAGGATCAATGGATTTGAGATCAAATTAGAGGGAAAGTTTTCATTGGAATTTTATTTCAGATGTTAATAGAATATTGGTGATCCTATTAATAAGTTGTATTTTATATACATATTTATTAATTAGAATCAATGATTGTTAGTTAGTATATATATATATATATATATATTAAACGTTATTTAATGGGTGTTAATCAATGTTAGTATGACGAATGTGGTCATTATGGATAAGAGTTTCAAAATAACTTGCTATTATTAGTATTATTGAAATATTAATATTTGGATTGAAGTTGACTTTTTACGTACAACTAATGTTAGTCAACTGATAATCATTGGGTTGATGATATGGTTATGTGATTATTAATTAGATCAATTAACTAGAGCTAATTGGATTTAATTAATAAATCATGTTATGAAATAGAGATTTAATTGTTATGAATCTTTTAATGAGATTGTAAAAAATATTGATATCAAAATTGATAGGTCTTGTTCTATTGACTTGAATAATGACCTTAGATGATTTTAATAGTGAGACTTAGTAATATTTAATTGAGGACTATTATAATGTTAATTAGGTCAAGGATGGTGTACCTATGTTAAGTGATTGGTTAAATTGATCATTTTAATAAGGTTATAATTGTCAATTGATTGGTTAAATTGGTCATTTTAGTAAAATTATAATTCTTCTTATTCAAGGATTGATAATTGATTCTTTTATAAATGAATAATGATCTTTTGATTACGTTGAAATGTAGAAATAACATTAAGGAAGAGTTATTCAAATTAGTAATATGGATCTTAGCAAATAAAGCAATTGATTTAGTAATTATCCTTAAGTTATTCTTAGGATAATGCTATCGGGGAACAAATGGGTTGACTTGTAGGTCAAATGATGAAACTTAGACATTTGGAGTATACTTGAAAATGGAAACTGATACCCCTACAATTGAAAATGCAAAATGAAACTCTAAACTTAATTCAACTATGTAAGATAGCAAAACCAAAACATGTGTTTGCATCGTGTATTCTATATGCTTCTTGTTTTGGGTTTTTGGGTTGACTAGTGTTGACCAGTCCTAGGTTGTTACCAGAGGCTCAGGGGTTATGAGATGTGTTGGCATGTTGATCTTTTTGGTCTCGATCTTTATAAGCCCAACCATGGTTATGTGATCGTATGCTCTATAAAATGTTTGTATTTGTTCATCAGTCTTCATGTGTGAAGCTGAGATGTATGTGTATGAGATACCTGAGCTAATCATTTTTGAGTCATTGATTAGTTATCCTTGGATTATTTTCTAGTCACCATGATGGGACTATGATGTGGATTTATTTCTTGATGATGTCATATTGTGACATGTTTGACTCAACCATTTTGGAGTCTTCGATCAGTATGATTTTGAGATATTCTTGGTTGCTTGTTGGGAACCAATGGATGTGATGATATATTTTGGTTATTGAGAACCAATGGATACTTATGATTATCAGTGATGCCTTCAGTTGCCAATAGAGAACTGTTGTGGTCATGATTTTCTATGGATATTGCTCATGGAGATTTGATGCTTTTATGCATATTTGATGATTTTAACATGGATATTTGATGATTCTTATTGTGGATATTTGATGATTCTTTTTATGGATTATCTTTTGGATTTTCTTTATAGTCGCTTATACAGGACTGTGGTGATTTATGATTCCATGAGCATTAGGGTAGGTAATCTACTTGTAGTGTCGAAAAGTGGCTTGCAATGGGGGTCGGGGCCCTAAGTGGCTGCCAGGATAACTCATTGTAAGTTTGGTTAATAAGTGATAACATTTACACAATAAATGGGGATTAAATGAACCTAAAAAGATAATTGTTTTGGTTCTTGCCCATGCCTTGAGCGCTTGTACAGGCTAGGATGGGAGTAGTGAGATGCATGGTTGCGACCTTGCATTCCATAGTATGCCTCATCAGTATGAGAGGATACTAGTGGCCGCATGAGATCTGTATGGACCCGTGGAGTTTAGCTAACTACCAGGGTAACTTGTACGAGATAAATGCGATGACACTTTCCTGCTTGCAGAGTAGGTTTCCTACATGTCATTGTGTGCCTCTAGGAATTAGATGTCAGTTTTGTGTGTGTTGGAACCTTTGAGTTAGTATACTTTTAGGATTCCTGGACTATAGAGATTTGTGCTATGTGTTATGGATAGCCTATTTGGGACTTGAGATTATCTCCTCAACATGGTGGGAGTGGACCATTTAGGTTCCACGCGATCGGGTGGTAGTGTATTTTCCATTCTTATCATTTGAGATCCATTGAGACACCGTGGTTGGAGTATTATTGGTTGGTATTTATCTTCATTCTATTCTTGGAGCATTATGATAGATGATATACTCTATGATGGATGTATTTACTGGTATGTTCCTTACATTGATGATTTGCATTTGTTAGTTGATGATTTATGATGCTTTACTTTGCATGTTAGTAGGATGTTTTAGGAGTGACATTCCTACTATGTTTATAGCTGATGATCTCTTCGATGCTTTGGAATGTTACGCACAGAGGGATGGCTAGGATCCATGATGGTTTAATGATGCTATTTACGGTTGGGAGGAACCGTGCATTTAGTTAGTTATGTTTGTGGTATATGGTTATCTTTTATGATGAATGTTTATATCTTTATGATGATGATGTATCATGAATTTTTATGGTTTCATTATGTCATGGATTAATATTGGATGATGATATACTTTATTTACATGGATGTTTATTCTTTTAAGCTTCCGATACCCTGTGATATGTATGGTGGATGATTGAGAAATTTAAAGTAATTACAAAATGGACACTTGTATATTGTTGGATGTATCATTGTTATTTCACAAGGATGTAATGTTAGATGAATAAGTTATGATTAGAAGTAATTCAATGTTAAGGGATCTTAAAAGAATGTAGTTGTTATGTTATGTTATATTTACTTGCAGTTGGATGTTACTATTGCTTCCGCAAGTGTTATGAATGGTTTTACTTTCATGTTTCAAAAAAAAAAAATTTGTTTGGAAAACTTAGTGAAATTCTTTGGTTCCCTTGGCAGGGCATTACATTTGGTATCAGAGCCCAAGTTTCAACATTGGGAGCTCTGGGTATATTGGAATGTCACTAGTTGTTAGCTAGTTGAACAAAATGAAAAACTTTGAACTATCATGTGTATCTCTTTCAAACTGAAACTTGAAACTAGGTGAACTGAAACAGAACTTAAAACTATTACTTGCATATTTCTCATACTTCAACACTTAGCTTTCAAAACTAGAAATTCTACTGAAAACTTAAACATGGGCAAAACTGAAAATTGAAACTCATTCTAGTTGCAAAACATGTATCTTTTCATCTATGTTGTAAGGTAATATACCCTTGATTATATTTGTGAGCATTAAGTTGCTATTGTTTAGAATGTATTAAGGGATATATTTCAGTAGTTGTTAAAGGAATGATGTTGGATCAATGTGGTTTTTCGGTTTACCATTAAACTAGAATCATATTGCTCTAAGGGTGTTGTAATATCTTTAGTGGAATCATGCCTCCCTACAGAGGAAAGGGTTCAATGGGACTCGCTTAGTGAGTATCCTTGTTTCTCATTCTTGTAGGCTTCCAGGAGTAAGCCTAATCCCAGGGGGAGTGGATGTAGTGCCAGCCCCTAGTTCGCATTTTGTTATCACCGTTGAACTCTTTTAGGGCTAGTTTTATGTTGATGGTTAGTAGCATTCTTTTGAGATTATCAAATATTATGTTATGGATTCAGTTTAGTATGTGATGAGATTACTTGGACTCTACATTTCATGTATGTATGATGATTATTTTCAGTGTTTGCAGTTATTAATGATGATTAGTAAGATGATTTATTATCATATGTGTTTTATTATGGATACTTACCCCATACTTGCATGTGTATGGTGTGCGTGTTTGCTTTTGTATGGCGTGTCTGATGTGGTTAAGGAAGGGAGTCGTAGTCACCTGCTAGTCGGGATCTACACGATGCACCACTTCCTGCCATTGCCTGTTTAGCTTAGTATATATTGTGCTCGTACATGCATGGTTTTTATGTAGCTTGCAGGTACCGAGTATCGACTTCTCTGAATTGCCAGGATGAGTGTACCCTATTACATTATCTCAATGATAAGAGAGGGGAGATAAATTCTCAAGTCCAAATCCCAACCCTTAAGCCATTTGTTCTAATTGTAAAATTAGGACAATTATCTGAGTTGAGTACCCTCCGAATACGTTGGATGATGTAATTCGTGATTCAAACCCTTGGTTTGATTTTGTACGTATTTTGTTATGATGGGTTTTCATATTTTTACCTTGAGAGTCTTTGATGTATTTTCTATTAATTAAGCCTAATTAAAAGATTTAATTAATGGTTTGATTAAATGGAAAATTAATATGATATTTTAATATTTATTTTATTTAATTAATTGGGAAATTAATTAAATAAAATAATTAAATTTGAAAATAAAAGTTAAAAGTTTAAATTTGGAATTGAAATCTAGATATGTTATTGGTTGAGTAGAAAACATTAGAAAACCCTAGATCCAATTTAAGAGAAATTAGATCTAAACGGGTTTGGGTTCAAATTAAATAGATTGAGAAATTTAGATTGTAAAGGGATTCCTATATCGAAAATTTGAATAATTGATCGTAATTCACCAATTAGACTATGGTCGCCTCACTCGAGCTCCTACTATGAAATCCTATATTATAAATTAATCTTTATATATATTTGTATGATTTCGTATATTTGATTTTTTTAAATATTGTGATTTACAAAATTATAATAAAACAAATTTCGATCATTAAAAAAAAAAAAAAAAAAAAAGGACTTTGTTATTATTGAGAAATTTTCTAATAACGAAATACTAGTCTAAAATGCAAATATAATCTTTTGAATATGGAGGAACGACTAATATAACAAATCATTTTTTAAAAAAATGTGCATCAATTTTTTTCGGGGAGGGATGTCGTACCCCCACTATTTTTGTGCTGGCACAGTACCTGCATATCGCAGCGCATTATGCGCAGAGGATGTCATTATGGCCACACGGCTATATGGATCAGGCCAGCGACCCCTTTAAAAAGCTTTGGTAAAGTTTTAAGTTTTGTTTTATTATTATTAAATTTAAATTGCACCCCATGCTATGCATGCGTTGGCAAGTAGTATGGCCGCACGTTCATATCTTAGAACCCACGGCTTGCCTGCAACAATAACGTTGTACTCTAACTGCCACATGGCCTCTCACCTATATGGATGGCTTTGAAGGGACCGAGCGATTAATAATCGCTTCATTTGTAGTAGTTTTAAGATAAGTTTAATCGTAGGGAATGTGGTTCTATTAGATGCATCCGCTTAGTCATTCACTGATTTCACGGTTTGTAAAGTCTACTTTGTAATTTGTCAATAGAAAGAGCGAATATATAAACATCAATATCACATAAACTTCTAGCGATATAAGAATCGCTTAAAACGTTTTATTTTGTTTTATGATTATTAAATATGGTTGTAAGTGAGTTTTTATATATATGCCACTTAAATTTCCTTTTTATTAATTCATTTCTTTTAATTATATGGCATATTATTTCGAGAATGAATGAAAGGTTTCTGGTTTGAGTATTAATAACTTAATTATTATTAGTAATTATTAAAATTATCAACGAGACTATCATTTATTAATGATTGCTAAGTATAACAAGTTACTAATAAATGATAGTATAAATAGTCGATATAATTATTAATTAGTTCAATGTAATTGACATTGATTAATAATTGAAATAATGTTATAAGTTAGGATCAATGGATTTGAGATCAAATTAGAGGGGAATTTTTCATTGGAATTTTATTTCAGATGTTAATAGAATATTGGTGATCCTATTAATAAGTTGTATTTTATATACATATTTATTAATTAGAATCAATGATTGGTAGTTAGTATATATATATATATATATATATATATATTTATTTATTTATTTATTTATTTAATGGGTGTTAATCAATGTTAGTATGACGAATGTGGTCATTATGGATAAGAGTTTCAAAATAACTTGCTATTATTAGTATTATTGAAATATTAATATTTGGATTGAAGTTGACTTTTTACGTACAAATAATGTTAGTCAACTGATAATCATTGGGTTGATGATATGGTTATGCAATTATTAATTAGATCAATTAACTAGAGCTAATTGGATTTAATTAATAAATCATGTTATGAAATAGAGATTTAATTGTTATGAATCTTTTAATGAGATTGTAAAAAATATTGATATCAAAATTGATAGGTCTTGTTCTATTGACTTGAATAATGACCTTAGATGATTTTAATAGTGAGACTTAGTAATATTTAATTGAGGACTATTATAATGTTAATTAGGTCAAGGATGGTGTACCTATGTTAATTGATTGGTTAAATTGATCATTTTAATAAAGTTATAATTGTCAATTGATTGGTTAAATTGGTCATTTTAGTAAAATTATAATTCTTCTTATTCAAGGATTGATAATTGATTCTTTTATAAATGAATAATGATCTTTTGATTACGTTGAAATGTAGAAATAACATTAAGGAAGAGTTATTCAAATTAGTAATATGGATCTTAGCAAATAAAGCAATTGATTTACTAATTATCTTTAAGTTATTCTTAGGATAATGCTATCGGGGAACAAATGGGTTGACTTGTAGGTCAAATGATGAAACTTAGACATTTGGAGTATACTTGAAAATGGAAACTGATACCCCTACAATTGAAAATGGAAAATGAAGCTCTATAGTTAATTCAACTATGCAAGATAGCAAAACCAAAACATGTGTTTGCATCGTGTATTCTATATGCTTCTTGTTTTGGGTTTTTGGGTTGACTAGTGTTGACCAGTCCTAGGTTGTTACCAGAGGCTTGGGGGTTATGAGATGTGTTGGCATGTTGATCTTTTTGGTCTCGATCTTTATAAGCCCAACCATGGTTATGTGATCGTATGCTCTATGAAATGTTTGTATTTGTTCATCAGTCTTTTTGTGTGAAGCTGAGATGTATGTGTATGAGATACCTGAGCTAATCATTTTTGAGTCATTGATCAGTTATCCTTGGATTATTTTCTAGTCGCCATGATGGGACTATGATGTGGATTTATTTCTTGATGATGTCATATTGTGACATGTTTGACTCAACCATTTTGGAGTCTTCGATCAGTATGATTTTGAGATATTCTTGGTTGCTTGTTGGGAACCAATGGATGTGATGATATATTTTGGTTATTGAGAACCAATGGATACTTATGATTATCAGTGATGCCTTCAGTTTCCAATAGAGAACTGTTGTGGTCATGATTTTCTATGGATATTTCTCATGGAGATTTGATTCTTTTATGCATATTTGATGATTTTATGATGGATATTTGATGATTCTTATTGTAGATATTTGATGATTCTTTTTATGGATTATATTTTGTATTTTCTTTACAGTCGCTTGTACAGGACTGTGGTGATTTATGATTCCATGAGCATTAGGGTAGGTAATCTACTTGTAGTGTTGGGAAGTGGCTTGCAATGGGGGTCAGGGCCCTAAGTGGCTGCCAGGATAACTCATTATAAGTTTGGTTAATAAGTGATAACATTTACACACTAAATGGGGATTAAATGAACCTAAAAAGATAATTGTTTTGGTTCTCTCCCATGCCTTGAGCGCTTGTACAAGCTAGGATGGGAGTAGTGAGATGCATGGTTGCGACCTTGCATTCCATAGTATGCCTCCTCAGTATGAGAGGATACTAGTGGCCGCATGAGATCTGTATGGACCTCTGGGAATTAGATGTCAATTTTTTGTGAGTTGGAACCTTTGAGTTAGTATACTTTTAGGATTCTTGGACTATAGAGCTTTGTGCTATGTGTTATGGATAGCCTATTTGGGACTTGAGATTATCTCCTTAGCATGGTGGGAGTGGACCATTTAGGTTCCACGCGGTCGGGTGGTAGTGTATTTTCCACTCTTATCATTTGAGATCCATTGAGACACCGTGGCTGGAGTATTATTGGTTGGTATTTATCTTCATTCTATTCTTGGAGCATTATGATAGATGATATACTCTATGATGGATGTATTTACTGGTATGTTCCTTACATTGATGATTTGCATATGTTAGTTGATGATTTATGATGCTTTACTTTGCATGTTAGTAGGATGTTTTAGGAGTGACATTCCTACTATGTTTATAGCCGATGATCTCTTTGATGCTTTGGAATGTTACGCACGGAGGGATGGCTAGGATCCATGATGGTCTAATGATGCTATTTACGGTTGGGAGGAACTGTGCATTTAGTTAGTTATGTTTGTGGTATATGGTTATCTTTTATGATGAATGTTTATATCTTTATGATGATGATGTATCATGAATTGTTATGGTTTCATTATATCATTGATTAATATTGGATGATGATGTACTTTATTAACATGGATGCTTATTCTTTTAAGCTTCTCATACCCTGTGATATGTATGGTGGATGATTGAGCAATTTAAAGTAATTACAAAAAGGACACTTGTATATTGTTGGATGTATCATTGTTATTTCACAAGGATGTAATGTTAGATGAGTAGGTTATGATTAGAAGTAATTCAACGTTAAGGGATCTTAAAAGAATGTAACTGTTATGTTATGTTATATTTACTTGTAGTTGGATGTTACTATTGCTTCCACAAGTGTTATGAATGGTTTTACTTTCATGGTTCAAAAAAAAAAAATTTATTGGCAAACTTAGTGAAATTATTTGGTTCCCTTGGCGGGGCATTACACATGCGAATTTTTTTGGATTCAACTCAAACACAATTTTTTGTAAAATTTATTGGTATGTATTCTCAAATTCGAATAAGTCAAAGATTTTTTGAGATGGGTAAAATTTTTTATGTCAAGATAAATCACATATGCACAACTTGTTGTTGTAGGATACATATTGAATTTTCTAACTATTTTGATGGTTTTAGTCATATATGTGTGTTTTTGCATTCTAAGTTTTTTTTGCAGGATTGTGACATGAATGAGCCACCTAGATCTTTGAGGGAATTCATATCCAACATTTTATATCAAATAGGGGATGGCCAACAATTTTACATCACATCATGCTTAGATGGTACGTGTTTATTTTGTGGTTCTTTACAACTTTTATCAACTTGTGAGCATGTGGATAGTACACATACAATAAAAAATGAAATAGTATATTATAGAAAATATAAGACAATGACATATGCTCTAAAAGATAGGAAATAGGGTAAAATATGTGATTTAGTCATTGAAAAGATTCCAATGTATGAGTTCATGAAGATTTTTGGTGAAAAGATTATTTATGAGTATGCAAGGCATACACATAGAGCTCAATGGCTAGATTTGCAATTCAAGTTGTGCAAGGATATGTTTTCACTAGATACCATTATTTTGGTTGTAGACTTCATAGAGAACTACACACTACAACCGCAAAATGAGGTGAAATAAAATTATTATACTTCTCAATAGGTTTCCATATTTGTTCACATAACATTCATGCATTCACCTACAAGTACATAAGATGATATGAAGATTTAGAGGGAGTACCATTTTTACATTAGAGATGATTGATCACATTCTATGGAGTTTGTACATGGTTTTTTTCAACTATTTTATGGAGATTTGGCTAACAGGGGTATACCATATCATCAACACATTATTTGGTTAGACAATTGCACATCTCAATTCAAGAATGCATGGATATTCTATTAGTTGAGCAGGATGCACATGTTGTCTAGAATTCAATATATGTGGAATTTCACAAAGGTTGGTCATGGAAAGGGAGAGCACAATGGTGCAAGTGCATGCATCAAAAGAGCCTTAGCTCATGAAGAACTAAAGTACAAAGATGAAGCAATACTAGTAGATGAAAAATCCATTGTTTAGTGGTATAACACTACAATGGGTCTAGGTAAAGAAGGTGAGTCTACGATTCATAGATTTTTTTGGTTGATAGATAATACTAACATTGCACCATTTGAGTATTGTTGCACACTAATAGGATCAAGTGATTTTCACTCTTTTAGAAGCTCTGATCTAGGTTCATAGAGTATCCATACACAAAAAATGGCATGATATTGTTCATCATGTACAGAGGAAAATTGGGATGAATGTGAGTCAACTAAATAGGTGGAAAAATGGGATATATGAGTTTTGGACCCAATTGATACCTATTGTCCTCCACAAGAATTAGAAATGGTAGAGATAGATTCATCCATTGACTTTGACCACTTTTTCGATCTAGTGCAATCTAGTAATAAATAAATAAATATCTTTGCAATTTTAATATGTAACTTTATAACTATTACCTAAGCATTTTTTGAATTAACAACTGAATTTTTAACATTTATCACTGCAGACCATGTTCTTGCTATTATTGTACCTGACGATAATGAAGAAGGGATAGGTTATTATTTGTGTCATTGTGTCTAAGCCAAAAAAAATGGATCACTCGATTATGGATGATGAAGGTTTAGATTACCATATCGGTGTGGTGGTTGTAACTAGCACATAGCTTAGACAATATTCTATGAAGAACCCTAACTTATGGTTATTTGAAGATTGGCAAATAGAGAGGAAGATTATTAATTATTCAAACCATGTTCTCACATCAAATGTCCACTTGATAGAATATGGTGGAAAATCACATAATAAGACTCTTTGGAAAGTTTGCAAGTCAAACCATGAGGCAATACTTGAGATATTAAAATGTACAGTAGATCCAATTGGTTCATTAGATTATATATATATATATATATATATATATATATATATATATATAGAGAGAGAGAGAGAGAGAGAGAGAGAGAGAGAGATTAGGGGATGCATGGAAGAGATGCTACTCTTGATGAGACACCAAAGAGACACAACCCTCCACTAGGTAATAAATAGTCATTCTGAGAATCTGAAGCAAGTGCATCCAATAAAGGAAAGAAACATCATTGAAGGATATATATGCATATATGAACATTAACCAATAAAAAATATAAATGAATACCAATATTGAGCATTGTATACAATAAAGACTTTTCCAAACCAAAGGAATTAAGTCATTCATAATAGTTAGAAAATTAAGAGCTAGATATATATATATATATATATATATATCAGCTTATTCATACATATTTATACAATATTATTGACCAAATCATAACTAACAAAATGGTATTGCACATAATCTCCATTGCAACAACATGGAAGCTTTGCAATTTTAATAGTTATATTCTTTAGTCCTAAAAATGGACATTATTGATATTGTTCACTAAACCTTTACAATAGAAAATGTTTACAAAAAATGACATGTACTTGTATGAGGACATTATATATTATAGAAATCCCACACCAAAGCAATTGGATAGCCACTCAAAAAATAGTAACTGAATGCAAGTGGAATCGTAAAGATACCTTAATAAACTAGTATCCCCTTTACTCAAGCAACATCTTAGTCATCTACTTGACTAGGACATGTTTGGGAACTGACAATCTCCATTTAAACTCAAGTCTCCATTTAAAGGTGGCAATGAGATTTTTGTTGTTCTTTTAAGATCATTAATATATTTCAATGAGAACTTTGAGGGATCATGCCCAAATTGAGTATCTTGTCTTTCCAATTCCTATAAATGCAAGGCCATTGATGAATAGGAATTTCTAATTGAAACATCTATGGTGCTAGAATGAAGTGCCTGGCTAGATTCTTTGCCTACTAATGATCCAATTTGAGGCTTCACTTCACATTGCTCTGTGGATAATTCTATAGCACTTCTGACTTCTCTATCTAAAAATTTTGTGTCTATATACATGTGCCCTCTTTCCTAATAGCTATAAGTTTTGTCTCTTCATCCTAAGTAATTGTCATACTAAGTAATTGGCAAACCCTAAATGGCATTAAGATAACCATTTTCTTCTTAAATATGCTTTTTCTCTTAGATTAATCTCTCTATTAAGTAGGTTTTCTACATCTTCCTCTATATATTGAATAGATTTAGTTGCAATTCCACTGTAAATATATTCCTCTATGTATTAAGCTTTCCTCCATAGGAATGAGAAGGTATGGGGAGTCAGGCCAACTACTAGTCACTATATTAAAAAGGTAGTTCTTGGCCATGCCACTAATGGGAATCATTTCAATCTTATTTTTAGAATTAGTACCTCATTTTTCTTGAAAGAATAATATATATTGTTTTTAGTGTCTTTGAAATATCTGTAGCTGGTACCCAATTGCTTATTCATTTCGTTTGAGTATTCATGGGAAACTAAGGTATTTGTTTACCTAATAAGTCCTAAGAATCTTAAATAGGGTCATAGAATAGTCCTAGATGGACCCATTTGACTTAAATATGTAAACAACAAAAATTTCTCAAAGTTGTAGTGTTGCTCAAAAAGTTACTTGAGCAACTTTTGCAAAATAAAAGTTTGGGAAGTTGTAACTATCCATGCTCAAGTATATGAGCATGGGAGAAATATTTTCAAAGGTTAGTAGGTTTCTAGTCAAATTTGCATTTTTAAGAAACTTTTACAATTTTGCACAAAAAGTGCAACTTTTGCAAAGTTCACTAGATTTCCTAATCAACAACTTTTGCTTATATCTTGCACAAAGTGGCCTAGGCATACATATCTTGCTCATATCTCTCTCATATTTATTTGTGAGATTGAACTATCTATTTTGTTAGCTCTGGGTGGCTGAGTAAACCTAGTCCCAAACTCCTCCCATCCCATTAAGCACTTGAACATTCTTGGGCACACCAAATTGAATTGACCTTAAGAGTCACTAAATGTCATAGGGTAGTGATCTCAAACAAGGCATATCTTAGAGGTCATGTGAGGTATGAATGTGATTAAATGTGCTATAGGATCATTTATTAGAGACCTACAATAAACTCTCTCACTTTTTAGAGATTTAATTCTTTTATATTTTTTGGCCCCATCTCAGATGTTTCTGAAACTTGTAGTATTGGCTAGTACAAAGTTGCCAACTGCCGAATCTCTCTCATCATTCATTGTGGGATCAAAATATCTATTCCATTAGCTCTAGGTGGCTAGGTAAACCCTATCCCAAGCTCCTCCTATCCTGTTGAGCACTCAAATGTTCTTGGGCATACCAAACCGAATTGACCCTTGGAGTCCCCAAATGACAAAGGCAATGATCTTTGATGAGGCATATCTCAAAGCTCGTGTGAGGTATGAATATGATTCTAAGTGTTATAGGAACATGTTGTGGAGACCTACAATAAAATCTCTTTCTTTTTGTAGATCTTTTTTTTTTTGAATTTTGCAGCCCCATCTCGGGTGATGCTAAAACCATTAGTGTTAGCTAGTACAAAGTTGCCAACTACCAAATCTCTCTCACCATTAATCATGGGATCAAACTGTCTATTTTTTTAGCTCCAAGTGGTTGGGTAAATGATAGCCCAAATCTCCTCTTGTCCCTTTGAGTGCTTGAACATTATCAAGCATATTGAATTGCATCGTCCCTAAGAGTCACTAAATGCCATAGGGTAGCAATCTTTGATAGGGTATATCTTGAAGCTTGTGCAAGGTATGGATGTGATTCTAGGTGTTATAGGACCATGTTGTGGAGATCTACAATAACCTCTATCTCTTTTTGGAGATCTAGTTTCATTTAAATTTTGTAGCCCCATCTTGAGTAATGTTGAAACTTCTACTGTTGGCTAGAACAAAGTTGCCAGCTATAGAATCTCTCTCATGATTTATCATGGGATCAAACTATCTACTCTATTAGCTCAAGGTGGTTGGGTAAACCCTAGCCCCAAGATCATTCTATCCCATTGAGCACTCAAATATTCTTGGGTATGCTGAACCAAATCATCCCTAAGAGTCACTGAATGCCATAGGTCAACAATCTTTGATAGGGCATATCTTAGAGCTCATGTGAGGTATGGATTGGATTTTGGGTTCTATAGGACCATGTTGTAGAGACCTACAATAAGCTCTCTCACTTCATAGATATTTGATTCCATTTAAATTTTGTAGCCCCATCTTAGGTGATGTTGAAACTTGTAGTGTTGGCTTGTACAAAGTTGCCAACAAGAAAATCTCTCTCATCATTCATCATGGGATTGTACTATCTATTTTGTTAGCTTTAGGTGGCTATGTAAACCCTAGCTCCAAGATCCTCCCATATTTTTGAGCACTTAAACACTCTTAGGCATACCAAACTAAATTGTCCCTAAGAGTCACTAAATGCCACAGGGAAGTGATGTTTGATGGGGTATATCTTAGAGCTTGTGTATGGTATGGATGCAATTCTTAGTGCTATAGGACCATGTTGTGGATACCTACAATAACCTCTCTCTCTTTTTGGAGATCCAATTTCATTTAGATTTTGTGGCCCTATCTTGGGTGATGCTAAAACTTGCAGTGTTAGCTAGTAAAAAGTTGCCAAATATGAAATATCTATCATTCTTCTTCATGGGATCAAATTGTCTATTCTATTAGCTTTGGGTAGCTGGGTAAACCCTAGGTCCAAGCTCCTCCTATCCCATTGAGCACTCAAACATTCTCAAGCATGCCAAACTGAATCATCCCTAAGTGTCACTAAATGCTATAGGGTAGCGATCTTTGATGGGGCATATCTTGGAGCTCATGCAAGGAAAGGATACTATTCTAGGCACTATAGGACAAGTTGTAGAGACCTACAATAACCTCTCTCTCTTTTTGGATATCTAGCTCTGTTTAGATTTTGAGGCCCCATCTCAAGTGATGCTAAAACTTGTACTATTAGCCAGTACAAAGTTGCCAACTATCAAATCTCTATCACCATTCATTGTGGGATCAAAATATTTATTCTATTAGCTCTAGGTGGTTAGGTGAACCCTAGTCCCAATCTCCTCCTATCCTATTGAGTGCTCAAACATTCTCGAGCACACCAAACTGAATCATCCCTAAGAGTCACTAAATGCCATAGGGCAGTGATCTTTGACGAGGCATATCTCAGAGCTCGTGCAAGGTATGGATATAATTCTAGATGCTATAGGACCATGTTATGGAGACCTATAATAAAATCTCTTTCTTCTTAGAGATTAGATTTTATTTTGATTTTGTGACCCCATCTCAGGTGATGTTGAAACTTGTGGTGCATGTCAACTGAATATGTCATCTCATCCAATGATGGAGACTCATGATAGAAGGTAAAGGGGTGATCATACATCTCATTTTTAACATGTTTTTTTTTTATGGTAATAACATAATCCTTTTTTTATAAGGTCAAGGAACTTGAGGTCACCTATAAACCCAAGTTTCCTTAGTCCTAAGGATTTCTCTTCTTTTTTCTTTTTTTTTTTTTTGTCAATAAGTTTTTTGAGATTCATTACACCTTATATAGGTCCTATTTGTTACCAAAAACCACTTTGTTAAGTTCTAGGAAGAGTTAGTGCAAAAATTGCATTTTACAATAAAAGTTGCTAACAATTTTTTGGCAATTTTAGCAATTTTTTTGGAGAATGTTGAAATTAACCTTGTAACCAATCAAACCAATTGGTAATCAGTTGGAATGGATGTCAAATGATAAAAATACCCTCTATGAATTTAGAGGAGGTATAAGGTGTTGGTAATTATTAAGTTCTTTTTATATGGCAAGGAATCACTCTTAATGTTAAACTTGTATATAGGATCATTGAGTTATTGTCAAATATCATTACTTCCTATTTAGAACAGAAAACCTATACTTTTTCAGAGTAAATCACCACATTATCTGCATTTTATCACTGAATGGAGTTAATGGAAGATGTTAAAGATCTTCTTGGTTGTCTTAATAGACATTTCATGGGTTTGAAACATAATCGCTTCCCTTTGTAAAGAGTTGGCCAAAAATTAGCAAATTACATGTTGTTGCAAACAAATTACAATCATAGAATGTTGGAAGATTGTTTTCACTCATAGAATATTGAAGAATCTCTTGGAAGGATGGAATAGATGATAGACTAAAGTTTCTGAGATAGTTATTACATGTTCCTTGAAGTGTCTAAGGTGTTAGCATGAAACAAGAAGTTGATTATGATCCATTTCTCAAATTTTCTCATTTTTTCCTTATTGCTTCCTAAGTCTTGAATAGAGAATGTGATCAAGTAGTTTTGTGAAGTTGGGTAGAAGTTTTTTCAATGTTGTAACCAAGTTGGAAAGAGTCTTTGAAGACACTTAGGAAGGTGCGAAAGGTAGTTTTTCTTAAAAGTGTTCTTATTAGGAATCCACTATCTTTTGGTGTGAGTACTCTACATCATTTTGGATGCAAATTACATTAAAATGAAATACATGAAATGTACTTAAAATGTAAACAAGAAAACAAAGATATATATTATGATAGCCAATAATGTCATACATGAACAAACATATAATATATTATGATAACCAATAATGTAATACATTAACAAACATACAATATATGATGATAACCAATAATGTCATACATGAATAGACATATCATATATTAAAAAATAAAGTCATAAGTCTAATAATGGTATGCATCAAATATATGTCATACATCAAATATAAAATGTCATATATACATCAAATGTATATCGAATATGTCCACTAATGCCTATACATGTGTGTCTATCCCTATATATTCTCCTTCTCATAAGGGTAAGGAAAAAAATCTATAAAGGTCTTCAATCATTGTGTGGAGGGAGATGATGGGGATGATGGGGTCTTCCTCAAATGCTTGCTTGTCGTCTTTCTTAGGCTCTTCTCTAACTGGAACTAATACAAACAAAGTAGATATGAATCAATAATTATTAGACATTGAAATCAAATATATGTAACACAAAATCAATTATTTTCTTACCACCATTAAATAGTCACTCTATACATCCACTTCAAAGGCTTGTAGATGATTGGGTGTAATAAGGCCCTAGAACAATTCAATCAATATAATCACTTATAAATAAAATTTGAAATTCCAATACTAACTATTATAAACAAAAACTAAAGCTAAAAAAATTCTATCATACCTTGTTCAATGGCTCTAAACTAGCCATCAAGGCAACACCTCCATGATAGATGAACTGGTGAAGATGAGGAGGAGTCTTAGATGTCAAAAACTACATGTCACATAATACAAATTACATGTAGCATAAAACATGAAACAAATATAATCAAATGAATTAAATTAACATAAAACAAATGTACCTCTATGAAGCTTGTATCATGCCTAGGCTCAAAGTCCCTTGTTAATGTCAATGGTCCAATAGAGAACTGATGCACATGGATAATTTTTTTGTCAATCCTTCATATGATTACTTAATAAATATACGTATTAATTTAAATGGTTAAATTGATATATACCTCTTAACTCGTCAATGAGATGCAAAATAGGGTCAGCGAATCTGTATTAAGGTCATCAACAGTATTACCCTAAAATTTGAATAATGTTAATACATGCTAATTAATTAGTCATTCACTATACATACGAAATGTGATCAAATTGGTTTATTATAATTATAATTTATCCATGTGCCAATGTAAAATGTGTCACTCAAGGACTCATCGGTGACTAGCCCATCATCCATACTATCTCCAACATGTTTACCAAATGTGCATAAGGATCAACATGATGTGCACATGTGACCACGATAGAAAGAATGCTCCTCCTCAACTAATGGACTGACCCAATGAATGAGGTTTTGTGCCAAAGCATTAATAGTCCCTAGAGTGTTGGTCTCTACATGTTCCTTCACAATTGAAGGAATAATCACATGCTCACCATGTGGCTTGACAATAGATGCCCTAACTACATTAGGGACATAATGTGCCCTCAGCCTCTCAAATGATGACCCCCCACCTTTACCCTAAGATTCTAACATATCAAAATAATTAGGGATCTCCCTAAGGACAATTTCACAATACAATTTCTTTAAGAAATACACTAGAACCACATGATTATTGTAGGTAGGGGCATTAAAGACCATCCACCATCTATCCCAAAAGTTATTTATAATATCATCATGTATGCACCAATTGATGGGGAACCTTTTAGTTGTATGTTTAACAGTGCCTTGTTCTCTAAGATTTTTAAATAATGCACAAATGCTACCTTTTGCTATTTCCTTTTTTCTTACATCTTTATAGGATAATTTGTTTATATAAAATATTCTTTGTTCATTTTTCTTAACACACAAAATATCCAACTGACTACTAACAAAAGCTACATGTGTCATAATGGACTCAAGGGAGGATGCCAATTGTGCTCTCGTAGGATTGATTTTTCCACAAGATTTCAACCTACCAATGAGTTCTTCTAATTCATGTTTCCCTCTTTCTATTTCATTCATTATGTTGTCTTGGGTGCTAGGAAGAGGTCTTTCAATCAGTGGAGGTTGCAGAATTTCTTTCTCTTCTTGTGGAGGGTTTTGATTTGGATCTTGTAGAGGGTTTTCATTTTTATTTTGTTGATCAATCTGGGGATTTGGCAATTCATTATTCAAATTTTCTGATAAGAAACCAACTGCATTCTAAATAAATAAAAAAATTTAAAGAAAAAATGAAAAAACCTACAAAACAATGCAAAAACATATAAAAACAATGCAAAAATTAGAGTAGAATACATACTACATGATCCTGATCTTGATCTTCAGTGACAAGGAGGTATTTTGAGGAGGCGAGTGAGAAAATTCTTCAAATTTTTCAACTTACATGCGTGTTGTCAAGGAGAAAGATTACAACAACCAAAAACAAATAAAATGGCCTCAGGTTTGTAGCCCATATATAAAAAGTTTGGATTTTAAAAATCATGCACGTACTTTGGCTTAGGATCCACAAGCCTTATGCTTGTGGAGCCAAAGACAATGCATGTACATGCTATAGCACATGAACACTTTTAGAATTTAAAAAAATTGTTTCGTGTGTCATCTTTTTGGCACTACGACTTGGTGCACTTGCTCACATGGAAACTACATTGATTGTTGTCTTTGGAATAAGATGTCAAAGAGAGAAAGTAATCTATCTTATATTTGTCATATATTTCAGTATTTTTTGTGAATGTTTGAGATGTCAAAGAGGGAGAACTTTTCATATCATAAATTTTGAATTGATATAAAGAGGGAGGGTTTTTTGTTAGAAGGAGATATTGTAGTCATTGAAATTAGAGATTGATGATAGACGAAGTTCACACTAATAGAATGAGTTCTCATGGATGAGAATTAGAATGAAACTAAGGATATTATCCTTGCTTCTATTTTTCTCTAAAATTTATATGTATCATGACATGTTGTGTTGTCATTAATGCTAAAGAGGGAGATTGTTGGATAGAATCATTCAATTATATGTTATCTTTGATGTTACACAAATGTCAAGTATATACCAAGAAGTCAATGTCTACCAAGCTCACTTGGTCCCCTAAGGAAAGTCTACATTGAACCATTGTTACCCAAGCTCATTTGGTTACTAAAGGAAGTCTGAAGGAATGTTGTTTTTGAGTTAGTGTTGATTGAGTTAGGTAGGCTAACAAAGGATTTTCCCATATCAATTTTGTTGGTTAGTTCAAACTAACTCATGGGATGAATTTCATTTGTTTGAAATTATATTCAAGTTGACTTGAAAAGTTAAAACATATAAATATAAGGTCAAGTTGAGGATTGAGTTGGAGAAGAAGGATGGGATTGAAAAGATAAACCAAGGAATCAAATTGGAAGGATATCAGAGTATTTGAATTGACCAAATTATAAGAAAAATTATGATCAAGGAGGATTAAGTGTTCAAGCTAGAATAGAGATTTAAAATTAGAAAATATAGTTGCATCAACAATCAGGTCATATCATTTACTCTCTAATAATTGTAGTAGTCAATCAAATCTCCTAATACAGTTAGCTTAAAAGATATTTTCCAAATCCTCTAACAAGGTAGCATTTCTAGATTGAAGTGTCTAAAGACTTCTAACAAGGCCACTCCTAAAAGGGTGAACTAAATCCTTTAACATGGTCACACCTAATAGTGTATTTTGTAACCTTTAATAGTGTTGGCTCCTAATAGGGCTCACTTCAGAAGAGTGAAGAATAATAACTAGTTGCAATTGGTGATTTTTTCCAAAATTGAGTTTTTACATTAAATCTTGGTGTCACTTGTGCTCATGTTATTTGTTTTATGGTTTGGAAACTAAGTTCATTAAGGTTAATCACACTGAACATCTGAATTGATGACATTGTAAACAACATTATGATCAAGGAGGATTAAGTATTCAGGCTAGAATATAGATTTAAAATTAGAAAATATAGTTGCATCAGAAATCAATTCATACCATTTACTCTCTAATAATTTTAATAGTGAATAAAATCTCCTAATAGAGTTAGTTTAAAAGATATTTGTCAAATCCTCTAACAAGGTGGCATTTCTAGATTGAAGTGTCTAAAGACCTCTAACAAGGCCACTCCTAATAGGGTGAACTAAATCCTTTACACCTAATAGTGTGTTTTGTAACCTTTAATAGGTTGGCTCCTAATAGGGTACACTTAAAAAGAGTTAAAAATAGTAACTAATCATAATTGGTGGTTTTTTCCAAAATTGGGTTTCCACATTGAATCTTAGTGTCACTTGTGTTCATGTTATTTGCTTTATGATTTGGAAACTAAGTTCATTAAGGTTAATCACACAAAACATTTTAAGAAGCAATTATTTTAATATTTTTTGAGTGACAAAAATTCTTAGTGTTATCTGAGTGTTCCTATGTTAACCGAGTTATAGTAGCATTTTAGTTTTAGCAGAGTTTAGTTTTGAATTGTATTGATATCTTAAGGGATCTTGGATTTGTTTTTGTGCTAATTGATTTGCCCCTCCCCTCTGAGTTAATCCTCTTATATTGATGTAGGAGTATCCTAGGTTGACATGTTATCCTTTTGATTTATGTTCATTTTGCCAGTTTTTGTCGAGTTGCAACAATTGTTGAGTGCCAATAATTTTGCAGTATCAATTGAGTTGCAGTTTTCCCAAGTCATGTTAACATTCAGACTAGCATGTTATTCCATCTCACTCTATAATATTGACTGAGTTATCTAGTGTGTGTCAAGCAATCCAGTGTTTGTCAAGTTTCCAGTATTAGTTGAGTGTTCATTCATTTGTCGAGTGAGTCTATTATTTGCTAACACTTGGTTCCTTCTTTTGTTGAGTTGTCTACATTTTGGGGGCCAACTTTCATGTTTTACTCTGATCATGAGTTCAATGATAGGATCTTGTCTTGGGATGTGTGTAGACCATTTTAAGGTTGTCTTTTTTGTTATGTAATGTTCTAGAATCTTCTATAAGTTGTTTTGGTAAGTATAAATAGGGTGTTTAGGCTTAAGTTAGAAGAGAGAAGTTGGAGAGAAGTTTTGAAAGTGTGAATTTGAAGCTGGATCATGGATCTTGAATGTATTTTGTATTTGGTTGTAACCCAGAAGACCTTACAACTGAGCATGTTTGTTGATTACTTGAAAATTCAATAGAAGTGTTTCATTCTCTCTCTTTGGTGTTGCACTCTTTGTGTGTTTGCTTCTATTGTGTTAACTCTACAAGGTGGTTTGGATTGTTAGGTATGCCTTTGGCCCTAGTTCTTCATTCCTCCTTGTGTCATATATTTCCAACAATTACATATGAAAGATTTAGTGTACATAGATACATTTATATGAAGAAATATGTGAGTGAATAGAACCACATTCCTATCCTTCCAAAGAGTGAAAAAAACTCCATTCTAAAAGTATGCCAAACCTAGTTATACTTAAAATGGATTCCAAGGAAACCATCCAATAGAACCATATGTCAAGAAAAGGGTTCTAGCCTAAAAGACTTGAAAATTTTATGTATCCAAAGCCAATACTATTTAGCTTTGTGAGAAAACCAAAAGATGTGTATCAAAGACTCTAGTTTCCCACAAAAAGAGTAACATAGGTTAGGAACACTCAAATTCTTGAGTTAAGAACCCAAAGGAAATCCCTAGAAAAGGAAATGTGAAACAAAGTGTACAATATTTGGATTAGTGATGGCATTCCATATAGTGTTAAACCTATATCTCTAATTCCAATGTGAAAGTTAGAGGTTCTAACATTGATTGTGAGCATCAACCATAGCCAAGTGAGGCACCAACCAAAGGTATCCCATCTTGGGCTTGTAGTTGAACAGAAGAGTATACATATACCACTTCCATTATATCCCCCATGGGTTGATTGGTTGGACACCTAGCTTGTGAAGCATATGGACTGGTAGCATAAAGACCAGTCAATCAAAAGTCTATCATTCACCTACACATCCTCCCACAATTTGAGGTTCATGGTACCTCTAGAATAAAAGATATTTGTGAGCCTTGATGTCATGTTTGAAAACATGCAGTGCATTAGCATGCCAAATCTTAGTAAGGGGTGCACCTTGAATATGATTCAAGGGTAACCACAAAAAATTATGTTGATTCATAGAAAGACCATTCCTAAAGTAGTCACTAACCTTGCAAAGTGATTAAAGAGCATCCTAGGTGTAAGAGAAATCTCGCATCAACCAAAAATATTTCATTTTAGTTGTCTGAATAGGGGTTGCCTTAAGGAAAAGTTGTTGCCTAAGGTGGATTTTTGCTCAGTAAGTCATTCATACAAGCTTGAAATGTCCTATGTTCAAAGGTGGATATTCATCTTGGATATATCAACCTACCAGTTTAGGCTCATAGACATATCAAGAGTATTCATGGATTTATCAAATATTTAATAGGGTAGTTTATCTATATGTCATGTTGGGAAGTGGCTTGCACTGGAGATCGAGGCTTTAAAAAGGCTAACAGTTAACCCATTGTAGGTGATTTAATAAGTGATAACATTTCATTAAATGGCTTTAAAATGAATTCACAAGAGTCATTAATTTTCCTTTCCCATGCCTTTAGTGCTAGTATAGGCTAGGATGGGAGTACAGAGGATGCTTGGTTGCAACCTTGCATTGTTAGTATACATTGTTAGTACAAAAGGATACTAGTGCCACATAGAGTCTTTTGGCATTATGTTGTATTTTTCATTAGTGACAACACTTATTCAATTCTTAATGCTTACCGAGCTTATCACTCAGTCTTCAGTTTATACTGAGCATTCAGTGGTTACCTTGTAAGCTTAGAAGTTAACTAGTTTACACCAAGCATTCCTAAAGCTACTGATTTTCTTAGTGTCTACCATGCTTCATAGTGTCTACAAAGTAGTAAGTTTGTGTCATGGAGATTCAGAGTAAACTGAGTGTTGGAAGAAACAATGTTTACTGAGTAAAGCAAGGTAAACTCAGTGTGTAGTATCTACCGAGTGACACTACATCTATCGAGTCACCAATTGTTATCAAGTTTAGAACTACTTTGACTAATTAGTATGGATTGAGCCTTCACTTATACCAAGTGCATGATGATGCCAAGTAATGCAGCGGACACCGTGTATCAAAAGGTCATCGAGTCAATTTAGTGAACCCGAGTTATTTACTATTGGGCCAACTTTGTAATGTATTTGTTCACTTGTGTTTTGGTCGACCTTGCAATTTTGTAAATTTGAAAGATATATATGTAAGATGTATTATAAGATATCAAATATCAAAAAAAAAAAAATTTTAAAAAAGGGAATAGTGAAGGAATCTGAAGTAATTTTGAAAAGTATCTGCGAAGGATTTTCAGCAACAGTTCAAGGAATACAACAAGGTCAATATAGAGGCAAAAAAGTTATATTCATTACATGAGGTGATCAATGCATAAAGGATCGTATCTGAAATTAGTTGTAAGTAGATCCACTACTTCATCTTAACAGGTGAATCAGCTTCTAAATCCTTTAATAGTGTAGACTTAATAGTCTTTATATAAATCTCTTAACTGAGTGCATACTTCATTGTATGTTTGTAAATCCTTTAACAAGGTGGACCTAGCTATCCTTTGTGCTCCTAACAGGGTAGATCACTATAAGTGGTCAATGTAAGCCTTAACAGGCCAACTTTATGCTATGGTATTAAAGTTTTGTGGGTATCATCCCCACCCCAGTTTTACTTTCTATTTGGAAGGTTTCTAGGTCACCAAAATATTGTGTTATTCTGTGTGATGAATGTTTTATCTTTTAGAACTAATGTATGCAGTAGCATAGATGGATGTGTGGTAAATTCAAAGGAAGGTTTTAAAAGTTATTGATTAACCCTTCCCCTCTTAGTAGCTTGTCATATCTTGAATATTTCCAACAATTGGTATCAGAGCTTTGTGATTCTCAAGATAAAAGTTTAGTAGCTTGAGAAAAGATCTAAAGAAAAATGGATATATTCAGACTTGACAAGGCAATTGAAAATGAAAAGCTAGATCTGGAGATGGCCATAGCTCAAATCAAAGAAGTAAAGGAGCATCTTTCCCAATCCCTGAAAAGAAGAAAGGAACTTGCAAGACAAATGGATGACCACCAGTATGTTGAAGAAAAGATTGAAGACTTTTTACCATCAACTAGCTTAGATGAAGCCAATGAGGCAATCAAGGAACTCCTAGCAAAGAATGGCTCTCTGCAGGAAGAAGTAAGAAAACTCAAAAGAGAACAAGAAATTCAATCAATCAGGCTATGTGAAATTTTGGAACAAAGGAATAAGGAAAATGAAGACTTGGAGGCAAGAAACAATGAAGAATAGAATCAATCCAATCAGCATGAAGACCTCATTGATCAAATCACTAGAGCAAATGAAGAAATTAGGATTCTCAAAGCATAGAATGAAAGAATAAGAAGTGATCTAAATTATAAAAGGGAAATAAATGAAAGAATATTGAGAGAGCTGAGTTGTGAAAAACAAATTGTTGAAAAATTAAAGAATGACCTAAATACTAAAAAAGAAATCAATGAGAGAATGTTGAAATCACAAGAAGACATGAATCAATTGATTCAGCAAAATGAGTAGAATCTTCATAAGAAAAAGGGTAAAGTAGGACTTGGATATAACGAAGAACAAGGTCAATCTTCCAAGCAAGGTGCAAAAAAGGAATAAAAAACCCTCATGCAATCATTGTGGAAAAATTGGTCACACATCAAACAAATGCTAGAGCAATGGAAAAGCAAAATTCAATGGGAAGTGCTACAACTATAGTCAGCATGGTCACAAAGCTAACGAATGCAAGGAGAAACCAAAATTTGAAGGTAAATGTCAAAAATTCAAAAAGCATGGTCACAAGGCATCTCAATGCAAATCCAAATCATTCAATCTAGCTGAAAAACTTGTAAAGACAATATTTGGATGGGACTACAATACCTAGTACAGATGTCATTATTGTGGAGAATATGAACACACTGGTATAAATTGTGCAAGGCATCACCTAAGAAAGAGGGATACTACTATAGGGTGTTACACATGCACTAAACTCAGTTGTATAGCTAAAAACTGCATGAATATAGGCAAAGTAGAAGATGAAGAGCAAGAATTAGAAAAAGGGGCAGAGCCAGCAAAGAAGGGAGGGTTATCATTACTAAACCTCCAAAGGCCTCCATAGTTGTTTTTGTATATGAGAAATAAGCATGCAAGAAATACTAAATTAAGAAATCAAAAGCATTTAAAAACTTATTAAACATAACATATATGCTAGACAAAGACAAACCCTCAATTGAGAATATGAACCATTAAGAGGTTCTCTCAATGAGGCCTTTCTTGTTTTAGGGATGAGTCTATTTGATAGATTTAGGATGTATGCTTGAGTTTTCTCTATGCTTCAGTGGAGATGGATTTTGGATTTTTGGTGTGGATGTATGTAAAAGTATGGATTTGGCTTCTCAAAATAGCATGGTAACTTTAGCTTAAAGATTGTGTTAAAATGGCTTGGGAGGGGATCCAATTTATAGGCTAAGGGCTTGAGGGTTTGAGGGCTAAGATGCAAGGAGAGATGAAAGCTTAAGGAGGGCTTAGATTGAATGAGAGGGGAGCACATGGATTGTGCTTCCTTACAGCCAATAAAAAAGTGACACATGTCACAGGGCCATTGGTTAGAGCAAGAGGGGTTGAGGGGTCAACAAAGGAGGCTCAAAGCTCATAAAGACCCTCATAATGGCTTGTAAGAGCAATGAATGGGCTTGTGAGAGTCTTTTATGGCTTGTAAGAGCATTCATGACTTGGTGGTTGGGATATTTTGAGGGGATAGACTTTGGCTTGGCTTAGGAAAGTCTTAAGCTTGTTTAGGATTGTGCACATGATTAGGAGATGGGTTAGGCTTGGGTTTAGGATTAGATTAGGGATGTTAGAGATGTGCAAGTGGATGGCATTTAATGAGGGTGGGTGAGTTAGTAGCTAATCTTGGTTAGTATGGGTGGATGGGATGGATTAGGCTAAATGAGGGGGATTAGAGATAGGCTTAGGATGAAGATGAAGACTTTCTAGAAGAGTCTAGAACTTCCTAGGATGAGGATAAATAAAGTTTATTTATCTCAAAGGTTTGGGTTGAGGAGATATTTATTAAAACATTTTTAATAAACATGAGGATTAATATTTAATCTTAATTAAATATTTTGAGTTGGGATTAGGGGTAGGACATGATGGGATTAGACTTTAATCGAAATTAAAGAAGGATTAGAAGATTTTGGAAGAGGTTAGTGGTCTTAAAGAAATTGGCCAAGTTTTGGGCAAAACATAAATTAATTATTTATTTTGAAATTTTTGGTCAATTTATTAATTAAATAATTAATAAATAAGGAAATAATGTTTAAATAAGATTTAAACATTTTTGGGAGGGAATTTCTTAATTAAATATTTTTAATTAAGATAAAGGGATTTAATGGCACAAAAATAAATAAATAAATTAATGATGATGTCATTAGGTACTTTTCAAAAAATAAAAATACTTTATTTTCTAAGGTATTTTAGGTGTCTACATTTTGCCCCTCTTTGACATAGTGTTGAGACAACACTATTTCAAAGAAGTTCAGATATAAACAACATGGAGGTGACTTTATGGAGCAACACAGTTGCCCCAGTCTCAAGTAGAAGAGAGAGAATGGACTGCATATGCCCCCTCAAGAAGGTAGTGGGGAGAGAAAATGAGGCTCGACAATTTCTTGAAAAATACAAGAATCCAGGATGAGCAAGGAGACTCAGATTGGTAAAGAGAAGGGGCTGAATTAGCTCAAACTGTCACTATGGGAGAATGATAAAGGGCTATCAGATGCACAAGAGGAAGCAAGCTTTAAGAGTTTCCAGAATGGAGAGGGAGGATGAAGGAGTGGAGCACTATAAAAAGGAATCCAGAATAAGGGAAGGGATGATGGGATGATAAAGTTGATGCAATAGGATTTCAAAGAGTCTGATGGACGGAAGATGGATTTCGGAGATCCATAGGACTAGGATTGTGGATCTCGAAAGATGAGGCTTGGTGGATTGATTTGATGGGTGGATTCCTAAGACTAGGATTGTAGATCCCTAAAGCTAAGAGTGATGATTGATTCTGAGAGATACGGTTGCACAAGCTAGGGTAGGAGCGACAGTTGCTGGATAGGGATGGGGGATAATGGAGATGAAGGGAATCCATTGAAGCTTTTTGAGTGGGGGGATACTTCAAAGAGAAGTACCACCATGTAGTTGAGCATTAGATTTGCTATAGGATTGTTGGTTAATTGCCAAGGGTACCAATAACATCAAGGCCTTTCCACCAACTATCCAGAGGACTGACGAACTAACTCAAAACAAACACGCGAGGATTGTCCCAGCATCACACATGAATCCCAAAGGAAGTAGCATGGAACTGACACTGGGTAACCCACAAGCAGAAAAGAAAAATAAACAAAAGACCTGATCAATACCTTACACTCAGATTGCCCCATTCATAGTATACCATGATATGGAAGATCATGGCAACTTTGAGGAGGGAACAAAAAGATTGCTTGGAAAAGATACTTCAAGACCCAAAAGGGAAGATTCCAAATCAAAAGAAAGTGAAAATCCAAAAGAGAACCATTTGCCAATGAGATGGGTAGGAGGAGGTACTAACAGACCAAGATCAGACATGAGAAAAGCTATATCCTGCAAGAATCTATCAAAGAACACCTAAGCTAGTGGATTTGGAAGAGTGATGCATCTAGTAAGTTGAACTAAGAAGGATAACACTTTGGTGATAGGAGATCTAGCTAAAGGATGCATTGGAATAGCTAACCAAGGGCTATGCAATATGTGCAAGATGCTGATCAAGGATGAACTAACATGAAAGCTGGATAGATACAATGGTACTAAGCTAAAGAGGATGTAAAAGATGATAGACCAAGATATGTTACAAATGTACAAGGTTGTTCATGTTTTGGTTTTATTAGATGGGAATTTTTGTGAAGTGTGGGATGTTTCTAATAGTTGATAGGTGGATGGTTTGAAAAAAGCTTAAGTGAAAATGGGGTTCTTTGTGTGCATGTGATAGGATACAAACTAGGATACAAGCTTTGGCATATGATAAAAGCTAGAATATGGTACAAGCCTTGGATAAGATTTGGATATACAAGCTATGATACAAGGGATGATACAAGATTTACAAGCTAGGGTACAAGATTTACAAGCTAAGGTACAAGATTTACAAGCTGTATAGGAGGTATTTACAAACTTCATTAGATGTGGGATATTTGGTTGGAACACCAAGGGAACAAGCAAGTGTTTTATGGGATGGTGAGTGGATGGATGAGGGATAGGATAGTGATAGATAATGGATTAGTCTTACTACACAAGGTGCCTAAAGTACCAAGTTTTCCTCGAGGTATCTATCCAAGGTGCTTGAATTGCCAATTTTTCACCATTGGATGCTTATTTCTCTTTACTATTTTTTATTTTTATTTTTCAAAGGCTGGGTATACCAAGGATCTTCAAGCATAGAACTTCTTGAGATGAATGATGTTAGTAGCATCATTCAAGAGTTCTCCTTCTAGTGTAGATAGCTGATAGGATCCGGAGCTGAAGGAAGCAGTGACAACATAAGGGCCAAGCCATGTAGGTTCAAACTTGCCTTTCCTTTCTCGATCAACTTGGACTTTCATGTTTTCTTTGAGGACCATGTCACTCGACTGAAAGTGTCATGGAAGCACCTTCTTGTTCAAATTCCTTTTGAGATGAGTTTGATAGTCTGTGAGATGATAATAGGCTTGTTGTCACTTCTCGTCTAAGAGATCTAGCTAGGTGAGTCTAGCTACTTTGTATTCGTCATCTAATATTTTCCCTTGCAAAGATATGCACAAGGAGGGAAGTTCAACGTCTATGGGTAGTACTGCTTTGACACCATAGACTAGGGAGTATGGAGTTGTTCTTGTGGATGTATGGAAGGAGGTTCGATAGGCCCATAGGGTTGGATTTATTTGTAGGTGCCAATCATGGCCGGAATCATTGACAACTTTCTTTAGGATTTTGAGGAGGGTTTTGTTAGTTTCCTCTGCCTAGCCATTACCTTGTGGGAAATGTGGGCTAGAAAAGTAGTGATGGATGTGGAAGGAAGTGCATAGTTCTTCAATGTTGAGATTTTCAAAGTTACCTCCGTGGTCGGTGAAGATGGTGGATGGGATGTCGAAGCAGCAAACAATGTGGTACAAGATGAACTTGGAGACCTGAACTCCTGTAGCTGAGACTAGGGGGACTACTTCCACCCCCTTGGTGAACTAGTCTATAGCTATTATCATCCATTTATGTCCATTATATGAGAGAGGTGTGATAGTTCCAACTAGATCAAGGCCCCAACAAGCAAAAGGCCAAGGTGGTGCAATAGGCTTTAGATCCTGTGCTGGAGCATGCACAAGATTTGTGTGCTACTGACATGGGAGATACTTTCTGAAAAAGTTACAAGCATCTTCTTCAATAGTAGGAAAATAGTAGCCTGCTCTAAGGATTTGTCATGCTAAGACAATACCACTCATATGGGCACTGCAAAGTCTAGAGTGTACTTCTTTTAACGCCATTGCGGCCTCATTTTCATCTAAACATCGAGAGAGAGTATCGTGATAACCACGACGATATAGGGTATTGGCTATGATGACATAGCAGGATGATTTTCGGATAATGTTCTGGTGTTGGGTACGTGTGAGGTGAGGGGATATGATAGCATCTTTAAAGTAAGCATGAATCTCATGTTACCAAGGGGATTAGGGACCAACCAAGATGCAAACACGGTTTGAGTCATCATTCGCATAGGCGGGTGTGAGGAGCTGCTCGACTAAAAACTCATACTACGTAGCCGCTTGGGGAATTTCTAAGAGCGAACTGATAGTAGTCATGGCATTTGCTGCTTTGTTCTACATTTGAGGCACTTGTGTAAATTGAAGCTTTGTAAAATGTTGGGTTAGCTGATCAACTAGCTCTTTGTAGGGTAATAACTTTTCATCTTTGGTTTGATATTCATTTAGGACTTGCTTGATGATGAGCTGAGAATCGCAAAAGATTTGTAACTCAGTGATGTTCCATTCTACGACTATCTTTAATCCTACTATAAGAGCCTCATATTCAACTATATTGTTGGTGCTAGGGAATTGTAGCTTAAAAGCTTTTGGAATGTAATCTCCTTGAGGTGTGACCAACAATATTCTTGCCCCTAATCCATGAGATGTGTATGAGCCATCAAAATAAAGTTTCCATGGGGGTTGTTCTTCCATTAGATAGATATGCTCATCTAGAAATTCTGTGATCAAAGGATACATATCTACTAGAGGCACATCAGCTAGGTGATCTTCTATAGCTTGACCTTTGATTTTCTTTTTGTCCACATATTGGATGTCAAATTCGCTAAGGAGCATTACCCATTTGGCCAAATGGCTTATAAGTGCTATTCTGGAGAGCATATACTTGAGAGGGTTGATCTTGGAGACTAGCTGGATGGTATGACTTAGCATGTAGTGGTGAAGCTTCTGAGTTGAGAAAACAATTGCTAAACAAGAATTTTCCATAGGAGTATAATTGAGTTCATAACCAACTAGGGTTCTATTGATGTAGTAGATGGCTCTTTCTCTACCGTAGTCATCGAGCTGTGCTAGAAGTGCCCCTAGAGCAGTAGGCGTTGCTGATATGTACAAGATCAAGGGATGACCAAGAATTGGTGGAACCAAGATAGGGGGATTGGTGAGATATTGCTTGAGATGATTGAAGCTGCATTGACATAAAGGATCCCACTTGAATTTTTCATCCTTCTTCAGTAAATGTGCAAATGGCATACACTTATCTGCAAGCTAGGAGATGAAGTGCCGAACGGATTGAAGCTTTCCCTAAAGAGTGTGAAGTTGTCGTAGTGTCTGGGGAGGAGGCATGTCTAAGATAGCCTTGACCTTCTTGGGGTTGATCTCTATACCTCGTTTAGAAACTATAAAGCCTAGAAGCTTGCCAGATGTGACCCCAAAGACACACTTCTTGGGATTCAATATGAGATAATATTTGGCTAACCTATCAAAGACTTTCTCTAGGTCAGCAAGATGATCCATGAAGGTATGAGATTTGACCAAGATATCATCCACATATACCTCCAAAATGCTATGGATAAGATCATGAAAAATGGTTGTCATAGCTCTTTGATAGGTAGCCCCAGCATTCTTTAGGCCAAAAGGCATCATGTTGTAGCAAAAGGTTCCCCGAGGGGTAGTGAATGCTTTCTTATGCTGATCTTTTGCTACAATCTTGATTTGATTATACCTTGAAAATCCATCCATGAGGGGATAGAATTTCATGTCCATTTGTAAGATCTACAATCATATCTATGTTGGGCAAGGGAAAATCATCTTTTGGACAAGTTTTGTTAAGATCTCTAAAATCAATGTAGATTCTAATGTCACCGAAAGGCTTAGTGATGGGGACCATGTTGGAGATCCACTCTGAGTAGTCGATAGGTCAGATAACCTTAGTAGCTAACATTCTTTCTAACTCAACTTTGACTAGTAATGCCAGCTTGGGGTGCATTTTTCTAAGCTTTTGTCTGATAGGCTTGATCATTGGATCGAATGCAAGATGATGAAATACAAGCTTTGGATCAAGTCCTAGCATGTCCTAATATGACCATGCAATTCAACCATTTTTCTCTCTTAAGACCTCAAAGGGGAGGTCAGCTTGGTCTTGCGATAGGGATGCAGCAATGTGAACAAGTTTGGGGATCTCTGAAGAGCCGATATTGACTTCTCTAGTATCCTCAATTAGAATAGAAGACACCTCTGGTCGATTATCTTGAGGAGGTAATGCTAAATCCTCATGTTCTACTTGTGACTCTAGATTTCCTTGCTGAGGGGCTCCCTTCACTACCTTAACTAGTCTTAGATTACCTTAGTTCCAGTTTTGGGTGTATCAAAACTAGGTTGGGGATTTTCTCCAAAATACCCCTTGGGATCTAGCTTATAGATATAGGCAGAATCTAGCTTTGTTTTCTTGTGAGGTGTTTCAGCTCCCATGAATCTTAGAAGTGCTCCCTTTGATGTGAACTCATCAATGTGTATGATTCTTGGTTGGTCCCAATCTATGAGTTGTGGATGGGCGAGTGGTAGGTCAATGAGATGGATGGATAGTTCTTGGAGAACAGAGTCTCCCAGGAAGATTTGGTCAAGGATATCATCGTAGGCTCTCTTTTCAACCTCTTCAAGAATGTCTTTGATTTTGACAAGGTCATGGTGAATGTTCAAAACAATGTGACCATTCTCATTGGTGCCCCTAGCTGTGGGTATGCCAAAGCCAAGACCTGACTTTTTTCCCCACTTGTGTGCTTTGATGGGGCACTGCATGCCTCTTTCCTCTGGTCCTAGACCACCACCTTGATAGTTCCATTTTTTAGTGATGAGCTTATGTTCTTGGGGATACTTCTGGCTGAAGTAATCAAGGCGTGCTTGCTTTCTTGGAGGTGCATCCTTATGTAACCAATTGTTGATATCTAGAGTGAGCTCCTCATGAAGAGAGAGTTTTGGGGATACACAGGTGATTAGGGAAAGCTGTTTGTATTGAGGAGGTGGAATCTCCTTAGCTTTATGATATGTCAGCCATCCATGGGTGTGTGGATCAAGGGAGAGTGCTCTGATAGCAAATGCATCTGACAGACTATACTTGCCACAACCTTTGTTATTGATCTTAACAGTAGACAGGGTGGAGGCAAGAATGGTTTTTGGGTCATTACAAGTGTGGGATGAGCTGGCGATGGTTGTGCTGATATCAATTCCAAGGCAATGATTTGCATATGAAGCTTCAACCGCATTATAGTAAGCAAAGGGTTCTGGATCGGCATGGATTGTTACCTTAGTGCCCTGATGCGAGAATTTGACACACTGATGGTAAGTGGATGGAATGGCTTTCATGGCATGAATCCATGGGTGACCAAGGAGGATGTTAAATGGTAGATTTAGATCAATAACATGGCAGAGTGTTTCTTGGATGACTGGCCCAACCTTGATTGGCAACAAAATAGTTCCTTCTGTGGTTCTTTCCAAGTTTTCATAAGCTTTGATGGTGATAATCTCACTGATGATATCTGCCTTAGTATACCCAGCTTGTTTTATGAATTTTAGGGTGAAAATATTCAAGGCTGATCCATTATATATCATCACTCTTTTTACAAAAAAATTGGATACCATGATGGCTATGCAAAGTGGAAGGGTGTGATCTGGCTTGACCAAAAGTATGTCAGTGGGTTTAAATGATAGGGCACATGAGGGGAATAGGTGTCCAACAAGATTATGAAAATCAATAGCATTGATATTTGAAGGGACACAGGATTCTATGAGAGCACTATCAAGGATGTATTTATATAGAGGACTGGTGCAGAGAAGGTCTAAAATGGAGATTTGGGCTGGCATGTTCCCAAGGTGTTCCAAGATATTGTATTGGCTTTTGGATGGAGCTAATGATACTGCTGGGGTTGATAGTGCTAATGGGACTAATGGGGCTATGATGTTCAATCGCGCTCTTCGAGTGGTGACTACACACTCATTGGTTGGGCCTTGGATATTGATAACATTGACAGAAGGCTCTTTCCCAGATATACAATCGATGAGGCTACCATAGTCTATGTAGGATGAAGCGTGGTCTTTTTTCTTCTCATGTTGTTGGTTTGGTTGGCAGTTATTGGTGTTGTTGTGGTTTAGGGTCTTGGTTGGGCCTTGGTTATTGATAACATTTACAGAAGGCTCTTTTTCAGATATACAACCGATGAGGCTACCATAGTCTATGTAGGATGAAGTGTGATCTTTGTTCTTCTCATGTTGTTTGTTTGCATAGGTGCTTTTCTAGGATTTTGGTTGTTGTGAGGAGGAAAAGCATTTTGATAGATCTGTAAGCCTGCATTGGGAGAGGTTTGGGCACCAACAGTGATTTCTTTCTGATCAATGAGGTCCTATACATAATCTTTCAGTTTCATGCATCTGAAGGTGGTGTGACCTTTTACCCTATGAAATTTGTAGTACTCATTGTCTTTGTACCATGCAACTTTGGATTGGCCTGGGTCAATTTGCTGGGTAGGAGGAAATTTGATGAGGTTTTCCTTAGTCAATTTCTCAAAAATGACATCTATTGCTCACCAAGGGGTGTATAGTTTCTAGTTGCAGGTTGGAACTTGGGCTTTGGTCCTGTAGCTACATTGATGGCATTACCTTGATTGCTAGACCCTTGAAAGTTGGGTCCTAGATTGTGGCTTTGATAGCTTTGGTGATTCTACTGTTGGTAGTTGATAGATGGTTGATTGTTTGGTTGATATGGTGGGTTGGATTGATTTTGGGAAGGACCAACAATATTCGCATGTCTCATATCAGTAACCCCATCTATTGCAACATGCTTGTTTTTGTTCCAATACCTAGACCTATCATTGGAATGTGATTGATTTTGGTTGGCCTCCTTGTAAATCTTGACCAGACCATCTTTAACGAGTCCTTGCTCAAGGATCATTCCTTTCTCTTTGATATCTTTGTAGGTCTACAAACAGTTCATGGTCATGTGGTGAGCCAAGCTAGGATGATCATTATCAATAAACATTTTCACCAAATGGCACTCTGGCAAGGTGCAGGTTATGTGGGTGGTAAGGGTTTGCCATCTTTGCAGGTATTCGACAAGGCTTTCTCCACCTTTTTGTTTAGTGTGGACAAGATCAACTACTGATAGCTCTGTTTCAACAAGATGGGAATATTGGGCTACAAATGCCTCAGAAAATTTGGCAAAGCTTTTAATTGTGCCATATGGGATTCTATAAAACCATTCAAGAGTTGGTCCAGCCAAGCTTTTGGGAAAGAGGTGCAAGAGGAAGACGTCACTGTATGCCACTTCTTGGTAATGCATATACAATTATTTAATATGTGTGACAAGGTCCCCTTTTCCTCTAAATTTGTCAAACTTGGGTATCTCAAAATGTTTTGGAAATGGAGTCATAGTAATGGCTCTATCAAATGGATAAGGACACACAATCTCAAACTTGAATGTCTTAGGATCATTTCCTTCATGGATGGCTTTCAAAGCTATCTTCATTTGTTCCCATTCTAAATTGATAGGTGATGGCTAGGGTGCCCCCAATGTAGGAGTGCCTTAAGGTATGTATGTGCTAGATGGGGCTATTGAATATGGATGGCTATGAGGGATTTACTGATAGGGATTGTACATGGCTTGAGCAACTGAATGGTGAATGATGGGTTGCTAAGGTTGAGGTGGCACATATTACTACATGTGTTGCGACGCTTTCTGCTGATATTGGATTTGAGGTTGGGATTGAGGAACATAAGCTGGCTGTGGGATAAATGGATTGTTTTGTGGAGGTAAGGTATAAGATGGTTGTGAAGCTTGGGGAAAGGATCGAGGAACTTGTGGAACGTGACATTGGATTTGAGGAGTTTGACCAATATATGTGGGTTGTGCCCCCATTTGAGAAGGTATCTGCATGGCAAGAGAGGCCATGTATGTGGTGTTTGGTGGTGGTGGATTTCCTCCTAGAAGTGGCATAGAAAAATATTTGGTAATAGGAGGTAATGGATTAGTTGGTGGTGGAGGTGGTGGGAATTGAATGCTTGGGAATGGAATTAATGGGGTTTAATAGCTTGGTGGTTGGATTTGAAAGCTTGTTAGGGTTGTGGTAGGAGCTTGGGTCACTTGAGAGCTTGGCAGAACATTGGTAGTAGCTTGTGGGGTTTTATAGCTTTGTGGAGTGAGGGTAGTAGCTTGTGGATTTGTGGCTGATGGCACTGAGCTCCAAGGACCTAGTGAAAATAATAGAATTATGTTATGAGCTGAGGTAAACAAGTTAGGGGTGATGAAAGGTTGATTACTTGGCCCCATGGGTGGCATCCCTATTGTATATTGTTGAGGTTGGCTACAGATGCTAGCATTGATTTGGGAAATGGGTGGATTTGGAAGGTTGGGTTGGAAAGCAGCATCAATAATAGTGAAGGGAGTTAATGGTGAGGTTTTTTGGGCAAAGATAGTTTGGAGTGGTGAGGTATGAACCAAGGATGGAGTGGTGGTGGCTGGATTGGCTTGTGGAATGGAGATTTCAACTTGGGTGGAGGATGGTATGTTTGGGTCTTTTGGATCAAAAGGATTGGCTTGAGGCTCTTCCTTTGGCACATATTGAGGATAATTCAAATCATAAGAGCCTATTAGGAGTGGTAGTTTCCCAAAAAATGGGTGAGATGGATCTGATAAGGAAGGAGGTCTTCCAAATTTGAAGGCTCCTATATTGTCCCTTTGAAAGTTTTCCATGATTATTTCTTTGTTTTTGTCTATAATGGCATTCACCAATACTACATTTCCTAGTTGGTTCATGAAAGCTTCAATGTCAATAGGTGATGGTATAGCTTTCTCTGGGCTGAAAGATGGCTAAGTGCTCAAGGGGAGCGATGTTGTTTGATCCAAATGATAGGGCTCCATTATTTCCTTCTTCTTCTTGGCTAAGTGAGTGACGAGTGGCATTAAAATTTTCCTAGGGATGAGATGCAACAATGTTGATGGATGCAAAGGGGGAAGACTTTTCTACACAAATGATCTCCTAGGTTGAGGCAAAGCTATATGAAAAACCTAAGGAGGATTGGGTTGGGGATTTTAACTTCAAAGATATGTTGCCAAATCATGAAAGGTCTACTTTCCTATGTGCAAACTGGGTGGTGGTTGTATCAACTTAAGGATAGACTAATGATCCTTTAGGAAAAACATGAGATTCACCACTTGTGGATCCCAACCTTTAGCTCAAGGTGATGAGGGATGAAAAGTGACAAGGCTAGATCACCCCATACAAAGCTCTATCAGAGGGATAACCTCGATGAGACTGGTGGATTTGCAAGATGGTAGGAATGACAGAATTTTGGCAAGATGACAACAATTTTGAAGGCATGTGAATTTTTTTTTTTTTTTTTTTAAATTTTTTTTTTGATTGCTAGCTAGATGGTTTGGTTCTAAATGAGATGGATGAGCAAAAATGCTTTAAAGGGATAACCTAGAATGGCTAGCTTTCCTACAAAGATGACTCTAAAGTGAGACTTATGCAAGAAGATGTGGAGAAACAAGGGGGCCTAATCATAGAAATCATGCCTAGTTGGTAAGACATAAGGAGGGTTAACTCCTAGATGCTTGCTAAATCTGATAGTGCGATCTAACCAGGCATCTTGACAGGTCTTGTTGGCAGCTTTGTCTTCTACTTTGTGGAGTTTGGCAATTTGAGGGCTTGGTGTTACTTCCTTTCTCTTGGTTGAAATTTCTTGGTATGCCTGAGAGTGCTTGAGTTTTCCTTTGTGAAACTTCTATTTGGGTTTGGGTTGTTCTGACATAAATTCCTGAATCTGCTTGTCTTTGAGAGATCTTGGTTGTTTTGCTTCAACGTGTTCAACTTTTGAAATAGGCAGTGACTACGCTAAGTGTGCCCTAAGCTAGGATTGACTAAGTTTGGCAAACATTCATTCAACAAGTAAAAGATCAAGCAATAGATAGAAACAACCAGATAGAAGTTTGTGATTCTCAGAAGATAGTAACTGTGCCGTGGAGTGTGTATGTTTTAGAAATGTTTTGAGTGGTCACTTAAAACACATTAACATCCTAGATGGTTTTCTACAAGGCTGACAGTTGGTTTAGCTAGGGAGTCCTCAATATACCCAAGCTACGTGAGGCCCAAATCTGTAGATGAAACCAAAACAATGTCACACAGATGAGAGGAGCGGTAACCCACTTCTCCTCTTTCACTTCTCAAGGGTATAAAGTTCCTTGAGGCTTAGCCCGAGTGACAAAATCTTGATCCCAAGAGAGGTGTCTTTGGATTCACCTCCCAATCTTTATACTCTGTCGGAATGCTGGAGTTGAGGTCATCCCAAGGGGTGATAAAATCCCCAATCAAGCCTCCTAAAAAAAAAGAAACAAGGTTTTGGATCCTAGTCTTATGCACTCAAGATAGCCTCGAAAGACGACAAGGGGAGAGAAGATTTGGATGACCTTGGGCTAAAAAACACGCTTGTTCTTTTACCAACTAATTCTTATGTGTGTTGATCTAGACTTTGCAAGCACTCATTCTTAAGATACAATGTTTATTTAAATTTTGAAGCGTCAACAAAAGTAAAATCAATTGAAGAATGCAAGCAAGAAGAAGAGTTAGGGTCAACAAGAAAATAAATCCGTGTGCTCGGAGGCCCTCCACGTCAAGTATCGATTTATTTTCTTTAAGGCATTCAAGATTGAGTGTGATTTTGTTTTAAGCCCAAAATAAAGATGTGTAAAATACAATTGTCAAGCGCGAGCCTGGAGGCCCTCCACATCAACTGAGTTGTTCAATTTTTATACCTAAATGAAGTGTTAGTGAGACTAATGTTCATTCAAAAAAAAATTTATCTTAGAAAAACTAATAAAAACTCAAGTGAGTGGAGTTTGGATTTTTTGTGGAGCACTTAACACCTTCTTAGGTAGACCCATCCCCATATATGGCGCTGATATTGCAACCAATGGTTAGAATGATGGGTGATTAAAGAGGGTGAATCCAACAACAAACTCACTCAAAAGTATCTTTATTTGTTTTTATAAATTAGAAAGTATCTAAAATGTGGATTGTTTTTGTGCCCCAAAAGATGAAATGTGAGATATTATAATGATTAATTGATCCTTTGCATTCAAGATTATGTTTGTTGTTTTAAGCATGCATTCTAAGAAAAACTTGATTTTAATCCATGGAATTCAAGATTGTGTTTGAGCGACATTCATTCAAAGAAAAATGTGTTTAAACATGCAAGGTCATTCTAAGAAAAGCCATAGAAATGCTAAAACTGAAATGATGATGGTGCAGATAGGCAACAATAATAGGTAGAGACGATAGTTAATCTGGTGGAGATGCCAAAATGGGGAGACTCTGAAATATGGAGATGACAGTTAACTAGGTGAAGATGCTGACCTGTGGAGATGACAGTCAATCAGAGGCAAAGATGACAGTTAACCAAGCGGAGACGCTGAACTGCGGACATGATAGTTAACCAAAGGTGGAGATGACAAATAACCAGGCAAAGATGCTGAACTGTGGAGATGATAGGTAATAAGAGGCAAAGACCATAGATAGCCAGGTGGTGACGTTGAACTATGGAAACAACAGTTAACCAGGTACAGATGCTGAATTGCAAAGATGACAATTAACCAGGCGAAGATGCTGAACTACGGAGATGACACTTTGCGTAAATAGAATTGATGGGCATGAGTTTTTTTCTAGAAATTTTATTTTTTTGGTGTTTTTTGGATTTTTGAGGGTATTTTTTGTTCTCAAATGCGACCTTCAACTTGCAAAAATAAGAAAAATACCCTACAACCCACTCAAACAACAATAAATGTTAGATTGTTAGTTTGTAAGAACAAAACATAGATTGAAATGGATGAATGAATGACCTATAGTGGGGTCCCACCAAGCATGCCAAAGTGTATATGAGAAATAAGCATGCAAGAAATACTAAATTAAGAAATCAAAAGAATTTACAAACTTATTAAACATAACATATATGCTAGACAAAGACAAACCCTCAATTGAGAATATGAACCATTAAGAGGTTCTCTCAATGAGGCCTTTCTTGTTTTAGGGATGAGTCTATTTGATAGATTTAGGATGTATGCTCAAGTTTTCTCTATGCTTCAATGGAGATGGATTTGATATTTTTGGTGTGGATGTATGTAAAAGTATGGATTTGGCTTCTCAAAATAGCATGGTAACTTTAGCTTAAGGATTGTGTTAAAATGGCTTGGGAGAGGATCCAATTTATAGGCTAAGGGCTTGAGGGTTTGAGAGCTAAGATGCAAGGAGAGATGTAAGCTTAAGGAGGGCTTAGATTGAATGAGAGGGGAGTACATGGATTGTGTTTCCTTATAGCCAATCAGGAAGTGACACATGTCACAAGGCCATTGGTTAGAGCAAGAGGGGTTGAGAGGTCAACAAAGGAGGCTCAAAGCTCATAAAGGCCCTCATAATGGCTTGTAAAAGCAATGAATGGGCTTGTAAGAGTCTTTTATGGCTTGTAAGAGCATTCATGACTTGGTGGTTGGTATATTTTGAGGGGATAGACTTTGGCTTGGCTTAGGAAAGTCTTAAGCTTGTTTAAGATTGTGCACATGATTAGGGGATGGGTTAGGCTTGGGTTTAGGATTAGATTAGGGATGTTAGAGATGTGCAAGTGGATGGCATTTAATGAGGGTGGGTGAGTTAGTAGCTAAACTTAGTTAGTATGGGTGGATGGGGTGGATTAGGCTAAATGGGGGGGATTAGAGATACGCTTAGGATGAAGATGAAGAATTTCTAGAAGAGTCTAGAACTTCCTAGGATGAGGATAAATAAAGTTTATTTATCTCAAAGGTTTGGGTTGAGGAGATATTTATTAAAACATTTTTAATAAACATGAGGATTAATAATTAATCTTAATTAAATATTTTGAGTTGGGATTAGGGGTAGGAAATGATGGGATTAGCCTGTAATCGAAATTAAAGAAGGATTAGAAGATTTTGGAAGAGGTTAGTGGTCTTAAGAAAATTGGCCAAGTTTTGGGCAAAAAATAAATAAATTATTTATTTTGGGAGTTTTGGTCAATTTATTAATTAAATAATTAATAAATAAAGAAATAATGTTTAAATAAGATTTAAACATTTTTGGGAGGGAATTTCTTAATTAAATATTTTTAATTAATATAAAGGGATTTAATGGTACAAAAATAAATTAATTAATTAAATAATTAATTAATTAATAAATGATGATGTCATTAGGGACTTTTCAAAAAATAAAAATACTTTATTTTATAACAAATTTTAGGTGTCTATAGTTTTTACTAGGAGAGGCAAAGTTAAAAATAAAGGTGAAGTAGTATTTAATAAGCCCCAACTTACTTTCCAAGAAAGGCTAAAACAGATGGAAGAAGGAGCTGGCATCACAAACTTCAAGGCTTTAAAGTTTGAAACCAGAACTGATGTGAAGAAGATGCAGATTGAGGAGCTGGTACTCACCAAAATGGGAAAGTGGAAGTATTCCCCAGACCAGATTTCTCCCCAAATCTCAAAAGAATTATTAGTAAGACTGCAACCAAGGTGGGAGTCAGCCACATAGACAACCAAGGACATCTATGAACAATCCTTGAAGAATCTATTACCAAATCTCACTGAGGTAGAAGTAAAGGCAGCCATGAAGAATATTGAAGGTAAAATAATGATTAGATTTCACACATGTTTGATTCTAATTAAGGACATTGAGCATGTTGTAAGAGATTCAACAAACATTTGGAAGAATATCTATCATCTACATAAATCTAGTGATGATCTAGTTGTGATCAAGGATGATGATGGTGATAGTGATGATAAGGAAGATGACAACACTCCATGTGCTACTGTTGATATTGAAGATTATTAGGCACTAAGGGCTGATGATGAAGAGAAAGGGGAAGAAGCTGAAGAGGAAGACAAGGAGGAAGTGGATGAAGAAGATGACCCAATGAAGATTGTAGTAGAGTTCATTGCTTCCCTTCCTCACTCTCCACCTAAGCCGGTAACATCATCAGGGTTGGAGACAACTTCAACAAGATTGAGTGCATCTACAATAGAAATATCATTTGCTCCTGCAACCCCATATCTCCAAGCATCTTCTTTGGAAGTATCAGTTACTTCATCTACCAATCTGTAGCCCTCTTCATCAACACCCAAGCAATCAATCACAACATCATCAACTGTGCCAACTTCTTTTGCTCCATGTACAGTAAGTTCGCCAACCCATTCTACAATTTTTTCTACCATAGCTCTAACTACAAAAATCTTTTTTAGTACTTCAATTGTAAATATTCCAGCCTATACATTACCTATGAGTACATCATTTTTGGGAAGCACATCAATTTTGGATACAGTTGGTACTTCTCTAATTTTTCCTCTAGTTGGACCAATTCAAATCTTTTCTACTAGTCCATCTATATCAACTATTGTTTCTATTTCTAAATCCAAGGAAGTAAGCACTGAAGTAAAACCAAAAAATCCTCTAAAACTTCTATTTACTGATAAGGAAATTGATGAAGATTTAGACTTGGATAAAGAAATTATTATTCCCAAGATAGATTTGGACACTGCCTCAGCTAGCAAAATGAGATTGGTCAGTCAACTTTTAGAGAAAAAGGCAAGGCAGAAGTAGCTAAGAGAAGAGAGGGATAGAGAATGCCAAAAACATTATTACTAAAGCCATAGGTGTTGATGTTGATCCATCTCAACACATTTGTTACAATTAGAAGAGGTTGTAAATAAGTTCAATGAGGACACTTTTGGTCAAGAGAAGCTCATTGAAAAGGCAAAGAAGAAATTTGACAATAAGGTGCCTGAGCACATTGCTTAGCACATTACAATATAATAGGTAGAACTATCCACAATTTTGAGCAACCTTGAGCAATCTTTTACAAATGTAACATTAATTTTCGGCAAGCTCTATGATGTTACCGAGTACACCAAGGATGTTAAAGAAAAATTAAATAAGATAGATGTGGACATAAATGCTAGTGCTCAAAAGTTATAGCTTGACCATAGTTCAAGCTCATTACATCACATGAAGGTGAAATTTTTGTCAGAAATGCAGGCAGAGCTACTTAGAGAAGAAGCCAGGATCAAGTCTACACTACTTGACATCTAGAATATGATCCTTCCAATCATGGACCAAATGCAAAAACATATTGCTTATTCAAAAACATTGATCCAAGACAATAATTTTTCTATAGAAAATTACATGATTGTACTTTCTGCAAATGTTCAAGTGGCACTCTCCACCTACAAAATTTTGCAAGATAATTGGGATAAGACATTGTCTCTTATTCTCAAGGTACACTTCGAATTTCTCTCCCATTTTAGTGTCTCTATTTGAATTTATTATATATACTCTTTGACATTATTGTCAAAAAGGGGGAGTATGAAATGAACAAGAGAAGAGAGCAAGGGGAGTAAAAGAGACTTGTGAAGAAGTAAGAAAGAAAATAAATTAACATATGTACAGATCAAAGCTATGTATGCCATATGTATGGGGGCGATATGTAAGATATGTATATACAACAGCTTTACAAAGATCAATTTTGGAAAATCAAAATCAAAATGTCAGTTAACATAAGTTTTGGTTCATAAGTGTTTTTGTCACTAATGCCAAAGGGGGAGATTGTTTGCATTATGTTGTATTTGTCATTAGTGACAACACTTATTCAATTCTTAATGCTTATTGAGCTTATCACTCAGTCTTTAGTTTATACTAAGCATTCAGTGGTTACCCTGTAAGCTTAGTAGTTAAGTAGTTTACATTGAGCATTCCTAAAGCTACAAAGTTTCTCAGTGTCTACCATGCTTCACAGTGTCTATTGAGTAGTAAGTTTGTGTCATGGAGATTCAGAGTAAATGGAGCATTGGAAGAAACAATGTTTACCAAGTAAAGCAAGGTAAACTTAGTGTGCAGTATCTACTGAGTGACACTACATCTACCGAGTCACTAGTTGTTACCAAGTTCAGAACTACTTTGAGTGATTAGTATGGACCAAGCCTTCACTTCTACCAAGTGCATGACAATGCCGAGTAATGTAGTGAATGTTGTGTATCAGAAGGTCACCGAGTCATTTCAGTGAACCCAAGTTATTTACTATTGGGCTGACTTTGTAATGTATTTGTTCACTTGTGTTTTGGCTGACCTTGCAATTTTGTAAATTTGAAAGGCATATATGTAAGATGTATTGTAAGATATCAAATATCAAAAACAAAAATTTTGAAAAATGGAATAGTGAAGGAATGTGAAGTAATTTTGAAAAGTATCTGCAAGGGATTTTCAACAACAATTCAAGGAATACAGAGGCATAAAAGTTATATTCATCACATGAGGTGATCAGTGCATAAAGGATCTTATCTGCAATCAATTGTAAGTAGATCAACTACTTCATCTTAATAGGTGAATCAACTTCTAAATCCTTTAACAGGGTATACTTAACAGTCTTTATATAAATATCTTAACCGAGTGCATACTTCATTGTATGTTTGTAAATCCTTTAACAAGGTGGACCTAGCAGTCCTTTGTGCTCCTAATAGGGAAGATCACTAAAAGTGGTCAATGCAAGCCTTAACAGGCCAATTTTATGCTGCAGTATTGAAGTTTTGTGGGTATAAACCCCACCCCAATTTTACTTTCTATTTGGAAGGTTTTTGGGTCACCAAAATATTGTGTTCTTTTGTGTGATGAATGTTTTATCTTTTAGAACTAATGTATGCACTAGCATAGATGGATGTGTGGTAAATTCAAAGGAAAGTTTTAAAAGTTATTGATTCACCCCTCCCCTCTAAGTAACTTGTCATATCTTGAATATTTCCAATAGAGTCACTAGGGAACAAAGGATAAAAATACTAGTCAGATAATCGTAGAGTTGGTTCATGCAATGACACTTGCCTACATGCATAGTAGATTTCCTACATGTCATTGTTGCCTGTAGGTTTAGTTGATACTTATGTCTTGGTACCCTTTGAGATAGCTGGCTTTCAAGTGACTCCTTGAACCTAGATGTTGGTATGACTTTTGATTTTTAAATCCTATTTGGGACTTGAGTTTATCTCTTCCTTATGGTAGGAGTGGACCTTTTTTGGGTTCCATGAGGTTGGGTGGCTATGCTTTTTCCTATACCATTGAGATCCAATTGTTAGATGTTGTTATTGGATGTATTTGTGCAGATGTTTCTTTTGATCTATACTAGCATTTCTATGATGGATGGTTATACTCTTAGTGTATTTTATTTGATTTCATAGATCTTATGAGATGTTGTTGTAATCTATTTCTATGATGGAGATTCTTTTAGCCCTTCATACCCTGTGACCTATACAGTGGATGAAGATGCATTATGATTATTGCCAAGTGGTATTTGAGATGACTATATATTATTTAAATGGATTCATACTTGTATATTTTTCTTTGGTGTGGATTTATTATATATTCAATTTAGTGTTAATTAAAATTAAATGTGATTTAACATCATGGGACCCTTAAGAGTTGTAACTTGTTATGTGTTGTTGATGTATGAGTGTATATTATTGCTTCTATTACTTTATAACTATTGTTGTATGTTATCTTTATCTTTAAAAAAAATGATTGTCAAACTTAGTGAAAAAACTTTAGGTTAGTTCTTTTGGATCCCTTGGTGGGGTGTTACAAGTGTTATCATGGAAAATAACAATTGGATCCTTGATCTCTTCCTTCATACACGTAAATAGTTGTTTGAGCCAAACAATATTCAAATAATTGACTATTGCAGTAACATATTTGGCTTCTATTGTTGACTGATAGATATTGCTTCTTTCTTTTCCAAGATACTACCCTCTTTCCAAGAAAGAATGCTCCACCACTAGTGCTCTTCCTATCATCAATGCTTCCTGTCCAATCAACATTAGTCAATGCTTTTAATTCAAAGTCACCTCCTTTCTTATATAATAAACCATAATCTTTAGTACCCTTTAGATACCTCATGATTCTTTTTATTGCCATCATATGATGTTCTTTTGGATTAGCAAAGAATCTTGCCACCATTCCAACTACTAATGCTATATTAGGTCTTGTATGGACCACATACTAAAGTTTTCCAATCATTGATCTATATGTTATTTGATCTACTTCTTTTGAATCATCATCTTTGGAAAAATTATCTCTAGTAGACATAGGTTTTCCAATTGGTCTAAAATATTCCATTCCAAACTTCTTCAATATCTCCTTGATGTATTTTGATTGAGTGATATAGATGCCATCCTTCTTCTTTTGAATCTGCAAGCCAATAAAGAAGTTTATCTCTCCAAACATTGACATCTCAAATTCCTTACTCATTTCCATAGAAAAATATTTACAAAAATCATCATTTCTAGTAACTAATGTATCATCCACAAAGATTTTTGCCAACTCAATATTCTTATCTCATCCTTTGATGTATAGGTTATTGTTGTCCTTAGTTCTTTGAAAACCAATCTTTATGAGATACTTGTGCAATATCTCATACCAGGCTCTGGGAGCTTGTTTGAGATGATACAAAGCTCTGTGTAGTTTTCAAACCATGTCCCTTTTTCTAGGATCAACTAAACCTTGATATTTCTTAATGTAGACTTCATCTTCTAAGATTCCATTCAGGAATGCTAATTTCACATCCATCTGATACACTTTGAATCCTTTGTATCTTGCATATACAAGAAGTGTTCTAACACCTTCAATTCTAGTGATAGGAATAAAATTTTCTCCATATTCAATAGCTTCCTCTTAATCATATCCCTTACAAACTAGCCTTTCCTTGTTTCTTGAAAATTATCCTTTCTCATTCAACTTAATTTTGAATACCCATTTTATACTAATTACATTCTTATCCTTGGGTCTAAGAACAAGAGTCCAAGTCTTATTCCTTTCAATATGATAAATTTCTTCATACATTGCTTTAATCCAACTTTCATTCTCTAATGCATCTTTTAGAGATCTAGGTTCAAATTTAGTAAGAAAATATGTACTTTTTAATATGTTCCTTATCAATGCACCAATTGGGTGATCTCCAATTATTTTCTCAAGTGCATGATGCCTTTTGACATTTCTAGCAAGTCTAGGCTCCTTCTTTCTGAAATCACTAGGTTCAAAGTGATCTTCTATTTCATGCTTAGGTCCCACTTTTTGTGACTCAAGTACATTATATTGTGAATTAGTTTCCTCTTGCTGAAGCTTGGGTCCTTTTGATGACTTGGGTTGCACTTACTACAACTCAAATTGAACTAGAGATTTTGGGGACTTGAGTGGTAAAGGCTATTGATTGCCACTTGTTTGAACATTAGGAATAGTATCACACTCATAGTAAAAAAAGTTTCCATAGTCTTTAGGTTCCTTACTAATTTTTTCTTCACTCTTTTCTACAAACTCATCAATCTTCACATGTACACTTTCTATAACATTATGAGTAGATAGATTTAAATATTTCTATGCTTTTCTTTTATTGAAATATCCCAAAAATATTCCTTCACTTTTGACATCAAATTTTCCTTTTCTAGACTCCTTTAGAATATAACATTTACTAACTAATACTTTGATGTAACATACATTAGGTTAATAGCCATACCATAACTCAAAAGGTGTTGTATTTGAATCCTTCATCAACTAAACTTGATTCAAGGTATGAACTACAGTGGTGATTGCTTCATTCCATTATTTGATAGAAATTATTTTTTCTATCATAAGGGTCCTTGCACAATCTATGATTGATCTATTCCTTCCTTTAGCAATGTCATTTTGATGAGGTATGCTAGGTGTAGACACTTGTCTTTTGATTCATCTCTCATTGCAGAATTCATTGAATTCATTAGAAATGAATTGTCCTCCTCTATCTAATCTCAAACATTTTGGTTTCTTTCCTATTTCTTTCTCCACTCTAGCCAAATACCATTTGAACTTTTGAAAATATTTTGATTTATGATTTAAATACATAACAATCATCATTCTAGAATAATCATCAACAAATAAAATAAAGTACTTATCTCCTATGTAGCTTTCTATGCCATTAGGTCCACAAAGGACTATATGGACCAACTCCAACACTTCTTTAGAATGATAGTTCTTTCTTTTAAAACCTATCTTGCCCAGCTTACCAATTCGACAATTCTTGCACATGCCCATGTTAGGTTTCTTCAAGCTTGGAATGCCTCTAACCCTTTGGTTCTTCCTTATGCTTATCAAGTTGTCAAAATTCACATGACATGACATCTTATACCATAACCATCATTCTTCTACTTGAGCAATGAAACATGAACTTTCATTAAGATCTAGGTAGAATAGATTGCCTTTTCTTTTCTTGCCAATCCTAACCAAATTTCCTTTCCCATCCAATAGACTGCCCTTTCCATTCATGAGTTCTACCTTGAATCTAGTGTTACTCAATTGAGACACACTAAGTAAATTATGCTTCAATCCTTCAACCCATTAAGCATTGTGGGAACAATCACTATCAATAATCCATGTATCATTCTTACTAATATGTGATATAAGTGTCATTTTATCATTCTCGTAATCTAATTCATCCTTAATAGCAATTTAGACCATTTCATCTTCTTCTTCACTACTTTTAGAATCTTTAGCAATGCAACAAGATTTCTTACCTTTGTCTTCATAGTCCTTGTAGATTTTGAAGTCCTTCTTGCCTTTGTACTTATCATTCTTCTTTTCTACTTTTTATTCTCTATTTGGACACCTTGCAACAATGTGACCAACTTCTTTACAAGAAAAGAAGATCAAATAATTTGTGCCTTTGTACTTCCCTTTGCCCTTGGGAAATCTTCTTACAAACAATGCTTCAATGACTCCAAGATCTTTATCAAAACCATCTTCATCCTCACTGTTAGATTGTCTTTTATATTTTGCAGCTTTCTTCTTTAGTGATAGCTTGGCTTAAAATGTAGACTCAAGGTTGCTAGAGTTAGGAACATAATTGTCATATTTATCTAACTCAAATTTTGTCAATTGTCCTACTACTACATCCAGTGTTATATAATTCTTGGGATTGCATCTCATCCCTTAAATTTTTCACACTCTAATTGCATATATAGGAATAAGTGTTCCGAGAACCTTTCTTACCACTATCTCATCTTATATCTTTTCTCCTAAGGCTCTGATTGCACACACACTAGATTTGATTCTTTCATTTTATTTTGCAATATTCTCGTCTTCTCTCATCCTCATTTAATCAAATTGACCTCTAAGAAACTTTTCCCTTGCTCTCCTCACATTATCATCTCCTCCATAGATGGCCTTTAGCTTGATCCACATCTCATGAGAAGTATCACAATATTTGACTTCATCAAATTCAACATAGCTGAGAGTTGAAGCAATATCAGTCATCATAATGTTATGATTCTTCTTTCTTGTAATTTCTTGAATAGTCATAGTTCTATTAGGTGCCACATATCTGGCATCTAGGTACTTTAGGCTTGATTCTCCAATAGTTTCCATATATAATCTCATGAGTTTCTATCATGCCTTGAAGTTATCTCTATTCAGCTTAGGGATCTCCCTTCTATAAGACATTCTGATCTTTAGCTTAGGACCTTGAAACCTTCTTTGCAAGAAACAAAAGCTCTTATTCCAATTGTTGGAAATATGAGAGGAGTAAATGAGAGGGGAGGGGTTGTCATGCCCTAATTTTTGTAAGGCAAAAACACAACCACAAATTTTTTTTAATACTTAGCAAAACAAGACATTAATATGAAAAATTATTATTAAATAGGCATTACGTTGAATATAGAATGGTTGCATTATAGAAGTTCAACACACCTAGTTGAGTTTTTTGTTATGCTTACATCCACAAAATCAACTAAGCTCTAGGTGTCACTAATAAATATAATTTTAGGACTAGATTTTTATAATACGAGTTGAGATCTCATAGATATTTCTTAGTTAGTTAAAATGGTCAGATGAAAGGTGCATCCCAAATAGTGGGAGGTTTATGTATGAAGTCACTCACCAAAACTTGTTTTTCATTAGAGGATGAGGTAGTACATACCTATAAATTTCTTAGTGCAGTACATCATGTATATTGTGAACATAATAACTTTGATCTTCTTTATATATATAAAATATATTTGTACCTAGTATATGTATCAGGTGGAGGCTAAATATCATACTACTTATCAATAAAATGTTTTCTAAACAATTACGTTGGATGTCATGCTTTATATGTATAGTTACATTTGATAATTATTTATGATGTATCAACCATCGCCTAACATATAGTAAACATTATACATTCGATGATCACCCATTATTAATGTCGATAATGGACTTCAATACACCCTACATGACATAAGTGTTACTAATATTATAGGAAGAATTAATTATATAAGGTTTCTATGCATATATACATGTTCCAATAACATGATCCATACATACATTTTATTCAATATATTTAACTTATTATTAATCAAATACAAGTATTTAAAGAATAATTATATAATTCCAATCTCGCTACAAATTATTTCCCCTTAACCATTAAAATATCGTCCTTGTTTAATTGACATTATCCCTATATAAGATTGAGCTCAATACAATTTTTTTCGTATGGAATAATCAATTAAATATACTCTTATGTATTAATTATCAAACACCTTTATTATTTAATCTCTAATATTGCATGAAAATCCTAGTGTGTGTGTGTGTGTGTGTGTGTGTGTGTGTGTGTGTGTGTATATATATTGATGTATTTAATTTAAATTTTCTTATGAGTTCATTTGTTAAAATGATAAAATCACATTACCTTCTTAAGATCTCTAAAGTCCCTAATATCCAACTCAAGAAATTACTTGAATATAAGAATATCATTTAATTTACTTTTATATTTATTATATACTTTCATAACAATCTTTACAGGTTTTACAAGATGAACCCTAGGACATAGCATGTTTATATATTAGCCCTACAACATCATGATGCTAATGGTCAATTTAGGTATGCCACTCAATGTATCCTATATAGATTACATCCTCTTGTATATTAGATTGTGTACAAAATTTTAGCATTATATAGATGATTCCTAGAATTTTTATCCTGAACATAATTATCCCATACCCTTTAATTTATTTTATTTTATTATTTTATTACTATTATTATTATCATCTCATTTACTATTCATGTAAAATTAGTTATCCATTATAAACCCTATTAGCCTACCTAAGATTATATCTCCCTTAATACTAATTACAGTATAGCCCTAAACATAGATACCTAACCATACACTACCCAACATCCCTTTAAAACTCTACTCCACATTCTAATATCTACATAAAACATGTCTAACTCATTATCCAAAACACCATAGCAAGAACATTAGTCAATACCAAAATAAAAACAAATCTGCACTACCCAAACTAGTGCCTAGTCTCCCCTTTTCCCAAGACTCCTTACCTACCTTTCTACCTCCATACATGGCTCAGCTTCCACCTAGGTTCACATGTCATGGGAAGTCCAAAATTTAACACCTTGCAATGAAATCATTTTTTTTTTGGCAATGGATTGGGAAATGAACCAATGGAAGATCAAAAGTTGGTCTTAACACTTTCAACCACATAACCCACCTTTCCCAAGCTCAATTTCAACTTGTCTAGGCATGACATGGTAGCTGAAGTAAGTGATCTATGCCATCTTCTTAAAAATAGGCACCAAGGGGGAGCTGAACCAATACCAAGCAAGGAATATTTATTTGTTTTATGCCACATCATTGTTCTTAAACATCCAAGCCCAAGGTACTATTTTTGTCTTATCCCAAGGAGGAGAGGAAATATTTTTGAATTTGTGTCAGATCCATTTCAAAGGGAATGCATTTAATAAATGTTCATAAGGCAAGGTACACCTAGAATGGTAGACCCCAAGCTTTGGGAATAGTGGCTTATCCCTTTATAGAGAACTAGGTGCCTAGACCAAGGTCCTTTCCTTAGCTACAATTTAACCTATTTTATTTCTTATTGGAGGGTGTGTAAGGGGTGGTCAGCTAGGCAGGGGTGAAATGGGTGTGGCTTTTATTTTGTTTAGTGTTTCCAAGGATCTGCAAGTATAAAGTGGGTGGGTAGTCATCTCAAAGGGTGGTATTATTTATTTTATTATATTTTCCTTTATATGAATATATGTTTTTTTTAGCTTTCACTTGTATTCATCTATGTTTTTTTAATGCAACTCAGCCTTTTAGTCTAATCATGGGTTCTTTTAGAATCGTAATAAAATTTAACCTCTATGATAGCCCCTCAGTCCATGAGATCCTACTAGGGTGTCACAAAATATTCCCTCGGTATTTTATGGTTCTATATTTGGAATGAGAATTAGTTGCCCATCCCATACAAATTCCAGAGACTAAAATGAGTAGCTACAGGTGGTTTCCACAACAAGCTTAATGTATTTCTCTTCTTACTCATTTTGGAGGTCATGTTGAGGGGTTGACACTAACCTGATTGACACCCTTACTAATTTTCAATTGTAAGTTTGATAATGTTATAGCATCTACATCACCAAAAGATTTATTAAGCTTGAAATTCAAATGAGCTAATCTCTATGCATACACAAGGAACTATCAAAGTGTGATAGTGTTCATCCAATGTGTCAAGAGCACAACATATGATTTACAATGTAATCACCTATGCTTCAAATTTATTTGAATATATCAATAAAATTCTTCCACATATAATCTATGAAATATTTCTACCAACAATTTTATAGGCATCATAAGAAGAGTCTTATTTCATGACTATTCCATAATATATAAATCACATAAGGTGAAATTTTACAATGAATATTTTCCTTACAAGTAACTATATATAAAATCCTCAAACCTTTCCTTTCACAATCCAACTTTATACAATGATATACAACTTCTTTTAAATCACAATGCAAGAGCAATAGAGACTTGATCTCACAACACATTTAAGAGGACATGAATATTAATATCTCTTTGCACACTTAAATAATTTCAACTTTATCAAGGGTGACACTCTAATGTCTTCAAGAAATCCATCTACACAAAACTTGCATACACACACAACTAGGAACCATGGAGACTCACCTCCCATCCTAGGCTTCTATGAAGCCACCCACCAAGGAGGGGAAACAAGGCTCAACCAAGATACATTCAAGAAACATTACAAGACAACAACTAACATGAATCCAACATATTTACAACACAATCATAATCCCCAACAAAGGTTTACACAATGATTCACAAATGGAATCATAAACATTGGGTGAAGCTGGGCTCTCCAAGGAGGAGAATGCCATATCCTTGTGCATTAACAAATCTTGCAATTGCAATATGCCCAAAAAGGCTTCCAAGAAGCACATGCCATCCAAGGCTATCAATAATCACATGCCTCAACAAGGCTATCCATACTTTCTCCTTTCACATATCCTCTCTTATACATCCCATAGAACAATAGAAAGGCATATGGCTTTCATTGGAGCCCATACTCCATCAAACTAACCCCTCTCCAAGAGAAGGATTTCTCAACTCTAATGTAAAGCCCAACTAACCTCTTCACCCCAAGGCTTCTCTTCCCTCCCAAGGGTGAGTGAAGCCTTCACACCCAACAAAACATTCAATCTACCACAACAAAATCAAGAACCAAAATCAAATGCAAGTAAACCCAACATGCTCATTTACATACACAACAACTACCACATACACCAAATTCAAACACATACATCTTACAAGAACACTCTTCCAATTTCCATCTTTCAACTTTCATGAGGTGAGAGAAAACATGGCATGAAGCACTAACCTCCTTCCAAGCTATGGTTATGAAAATGGTAATGAGGAGCTTTCCTTCTTTTCTTCACAATTTCTCCCTCCAAACCCTAGGTGTCTCTACAATTAGAGAATGGGTGAATAACCACTAAGTTCAGCACAAGCTCCCTAAAAGGACCTCCACTTCCAACCCCACCTACCCCTCTTACACCCTTGTACCTTTCTATCAATAGGAACTTAACCAAGTGGAGGGATGAGGAAACAAGTCCTGTGACACTTTGATTTTCGAATTGGCTTTGCAATGACTAGTTTTGAGGGTCTCCTAAGTCCCCTAGACCAACTTATGGTTACATTTAGACCCCCAACCATACTACTACCATGTGGGTAACTTATTTCACCATAATAACAATTGGGAACCACTTTTAGGCTCTCTAAAGTTCCTATCAAATTTAATTTGAATTTCCATAATGAAGGTGATTCATCCTAACATTTTCCAAGGTGGGTTAACTTAATTTCATAATGGAATTAAGTTAAGGTTAAGTGACTTCATGCCCAAAATTTTACATGACATGTCATTTAAGCATAAACAACAAAAGTGTCAAATGACACACACACACACAAAATACTTTACACACCACAATGGCATGTCACTAATTAATCATGATCTTTAAACTTATAACACCCTTGCACAATCACATTACAAAATAAACACATTACAATGAGGTTTTTAATCTTCCAAAGATTCACCTTGGCTTTACCATGTTCACATAGGTTTGAACCTTGTTTCCCTGAATAATTTACATGGTTCAACTTACCTACACACTCAACCTAACCATCAGTGGCCCAATGAAATATTATAGAAATGCATACAAATAAGTGCAAAATGATCCAAAATCACATAATTTTCATTAACATATACAATTAGCTTTCATCTAATCATTTCCATAAAATATTCAAAACATTGCAATATCAATATATGTGTATTAACATTTATCCTTCTTAACATAATGAAATTACCATTCTAAACACTATCACCATACTTATAATCATGAAACACTGAATTTGTATCTACTAAATCATTAAAACATATAAAATGGATCAAAATATATATGTCCTAAGTGAAAATCACTAATATGCAAACTTGTTAACTAGTATCCTTTCAATCAAGTTAAACAAAGTGAAATTCCTAGAAATATCCCTTTTATCACATTACGAGAGGTTTGTGTGTGAGTTTCTAGGGTTAATTCCTTAGAGTGCTAGAATTTTTCCATAATTATGTCATAATAATTTAAAACCAAATTTTGAATTTAACCATATGTCTTTTTGTTATTATAACCTACATTTATTGTTATTCTCACTAGAGTGAATGTTAATTTATCTTTCCTAATTTCCTTGTAGATCATACCTTGAATCTCATGACTAGGTTCATGACTCAAACATATTGAGTCTCATTTTCATGTGGTCTTATCTTATTGACCTAATGTTATTAGATAGGGTATCAACCTTATAAAAATCAAAATCTACATTAGTCTCTAATAGGATCTCATAACTCATTATTTTAGGACCTAATTAACTCCTAATCATATTCATTCATTATGGTTATAATAGGGTACAAGTGTGGCCTTACAAGAATGAATCAATTACCACAAAAATAAATCCTAGATCCCTTAGATGTCAATGCAAATCAAAACCAAACTTTGTTGAAACTAAAAATATTGTTATCACTTGATTAGCACTTAAGTATTACTTCTTTAGATGTTTAATATAATTAACCACAATTAACTTAATTGAAAAATATAAATAAACTAATATGAACACATATGACACTAGGATTTAATATGGAAACACAATTTTCTAAAAACCACCAATTGCAACTAGTTACTATTTTTCACTCTTCTAAAGTGAGCCCTATTAAGAACCAACCCTGTTAAAGGTTACAAAACATACTGTTAGGTGTGACCCTATTAAAGGATTTAATCACCCTATTAGGATTGGACTTGTTAGAGGTCTTTAGAAACTTCAATATAGAAATACCACCTTGTTAGATGATTTGGAAAATACTTGTTAAGCTAACTTTTTAAAAAGATTTGATACACTACTACAATTATTAGAGAGTAACAATGATATGACCTGATTGTTGATGCAATTGTATTGTTGATTTTAGATCTCTATTCTAGCTTGAATACTTGATCTTTTTTTATTAGATAAAGCTTGGCATCTTGGTCAACTCAGGATACTCTATTACCCTTCCAATTCACTTCCTTGGTTTATCTATTTATCCCCATGCTTCTTTCTTATCCCACAACTTGACCTTACACTTATATCTTTCATAAATACAAGTTGTCTTGAATAAACTTACAAATATTCAATATTCATACCTTAAGTCAGCTAGACATAACAAATAAATTCATTAAACTAAATATTTGAATTCAAGAAAATTCCTCGTTAGCCGACTCAACTCAGTCAACACTAACTCAGAAAAGACTTTCTTCATACTTCATTTGTTAACCACATGAACTCTGTTAACATTGCATCCTAAATTGATTTTCTTTCGTAATCAAGTGAGCTCAATTAAAACTAGTTCCATGTCAACTTCTCTCTAGTGCCCAAGTGAACTCAATAGACATTGTCTTCCTGCAAACTTGGTTTACATTGGAATGCTTGGTAGACACTAGAAATTGTCTTCATTGCCTAAGTGAGCTTGGTAGAAATTGACTATTAATGGCTTGACATTTTGTGGAACATCAAAGACAATATAAAATTTAATAATTGTTTTTAACACATCCAATTTTGAGGATTTGAGGTGGGTGAATAGTGCAAGAGGTATACATAATTTTCTCTAGTAGTTGATCTTCATTACATATTCTTCCTTGTTTTTTATTAAATTCATCAATCCATCCATAGAGACAAAAATAATAGATCATAATAATAGAAAATCCCTAATTTTATTCTCTAAAATTCATAAACATGTAATGTCATTAAGCTATGGTTGCACATTTTGGATACATGTTTGTATCTATAGGAATGTTGCAATCTCTAATGTTAGGGTTATGTAATGTTTTTTTTCCAAAATTCTTTATTTTTACCAAACATTTTTAGTTAGGGTTATCAATAGTTTTTATGCAAGCTCTGTCTTTTATAAATTCTCATCAGTGTCATTTCTTGAGGTAATTCACTAGATCTGAAATTAATGTAACAACTAGCACTGAAATAACTTGTGTGTTGACCTCATTTTAATGTCTTGCTATCCTTCCCAACATTTTACATAGTTTTGGAAATGATTTTTCAATTTCCTCATCTATAAAATAAGAAGATATGTAATTTATATTAACTACTAAATGAAGGCCTAGAACACCATGGGTTATGCTAGATATAGGTATAGTTCTATGGGATAAATACTTTTGGAGTTTTTCATCGCCAATCTTTCTTTTTCCTAGCCAAGTAAACTTCTTTTCTCTATTATATACCTAGCTATTATAGCCTCATGATTAACTATATACCATTTTGAAGTAGCCTTGCTACTTCAGTCAATTTGTGAGATGTGTGTCAGGGTATGGATTTTCATCAAAGCATGAAAACTAGGTGAGTGCATGCAACCTCATTTTGCATTCATGACTACTAGGTTAGTTGTAGTTGTATAATCTAAAAGACTCACCTTTTTTATCCTTTGATATATTTTCATATCCTATTTTAATGTCTAAATAACTCATTTTGTTAAAGGAATGAAAAATGCACCAAAAAATTGTGGAAAAAACTACTTTTTTCTGGAAAACTATTAGACCATAGGAAATAGTGTATGGATAGGAGAGGTAGGGAGCTCAATAAAATGCTTCAACACTAAAAATTGTCAATTGTATAAAGATTCCCAAAGTTAAATAAATAAGTAATTTGTTCTTATGAAAACATTAGCTTATAGTTTGGATTTAATTTATAGTCTCTTTTTTAATCATGAAAATTAGAAATTTGGAATTTTATTTATCAAGGATATAACCTAAGTCACAAAGAAAAAATATGACATCCTTAAAATATATTTGGGTAGTCATCAGCTATAACCTCGAGAATTAATATATTCATTCCTATATCTTTCTATTGAGGTTCACAACAATCATGATTTCTAACAATAAGGATCTTAAGGAATATGTCATTCAAATCCCCTTTTTCTTGTATTTCATTTTCTAAATTGTGCATGTAACATGCATAAATTTTTAAATGATTATTGATAAACAATTCTCTCCAATTATAAATTTCAATTTTATGGTGGCTTGTGCATGTTCCATTGTGCATATATATATAAAATTATGGTATAAAAAAATGTAAGTTCTTTAGATAGATTTCTTGAATAAAAATATGGTCCATTGCTAGTTAATCTTCTTGTAAAGCTACAAATGAGAGCATCTTCTTGTGCATCATTCTAATTCTTACAGTCATTAATATTGCAAGACCTCTCTTCAAACATTCATAATAAACTCCATGTCAAATGCTCAAATTTCTAGAGTTCTTAACATCACTATTACCAAATAAGGTTCTTTTTTAGCATAGTGATATTTCAAAAAAAATGATCATAGAGAACAATTTTTATGACAAAGATGATGTTAGTTCACAAAATTTAGTAAGTTCTCATTTTATAATGCAAGGCCCTATTAGATGGATCATTTTTACATAATATATAGGAATTCTCTCTTGATGTATTAAATTTGAATCCCTTTATATATTTAATTTTTAAAATTCCCCATTAGATTTTTCTATAACAATCACCTATGCTTCCATGTCAACTAGTGCCCATCGAGAAAAACTATTTCCTAAAAGACTGCACTAAATAGTTTTCATGTTCTATATTTGTATCTATTAGTATAATAATTATGTTTCTTTAACTTTTCTGGTAGTAAACAATGCATACAATAGATAGTGCTTACAATCACAATATGGTTGAATAATAAGCAAACAATGTTCAACACCAAAAACATTTCAAGTTCAATTTCAGGATTCTTTGTGCTATTCCCTCACTGAATCACTATATTCCCTTCCATCAATTGGCTATATGTATATTTTTTATGCATTGAAACTCAATGTAGTATAGATTACTATCTACTTCAATATCTATGTTCTCATGGTTGTTGGAATGTCTTCTACAATAAGGCATGGGAGGAAAAAAAAATATACACTAAAAAATTCATTTTAAAATATTATGTTTGATGTTAATTTTAGATTCATTTGCAATGTAGTCATGATAGAGTTGAACCCACTAATTCCTTGGATGTTAGTAAGTATTCCAATAGGGTCCCCTAGGTAGGTCACCAACCATCCATGTGGCCACCTTGCTCACTCAGACTCTTTTCTTCAATAGGCATCTACCTCATCACAACCTATTGTAACTCATATCACTCTTAGCTCTTCAAGTTCAAAGAATTTGGGTGCTCTTGCTGGTCTATCTCATATTTCTCTAGCTTTACTTGAGTTTCTCACATTCACTATCCCAATGGCCTCTCTCTATAGATGGAGGGTCAATCCATACCTATATATTTGTTATAAGTTTTCGTTCATTCTTAATAAAGAACATGATAAATAAGTATGATTGCTAGTGATAGTGGGACTCCCACTAGAAGCATTTGCCTATGTTGGTGATTCCTATACCAGGCTACCCATGAGTTTTCTTTAGAGTCAATGAAAAGAATTATTTAACCAAAAAAATTTATCTATGGGCTATTTAACTAAAATAAACTTTTGATGGTATTGTTTTTGAAGCTATTACCATCCCTTAATATCCAGAGCAACTTATACACATTTTGTATGACATTATTTATTTTAGTAAATTAATGGAAGCATAGATGATTTATGTTCTAACTTATTTTTAGGTGTCAATATATAGCTACACTACTTAGAGATATGCATTTTTTGCAATCAATTTTCAAAAAAATGGAATTTAATTCAAGCATTCTAAAAAACAAAAAAAAATTGTCAATATCCATAGTCTGTTTTCTTGTTATGCACCCTTCACTTGCTGGTTTCACCATTATGCTCTCTAACATTTTGTTAAAATTATGAGAAGCACCTTTTAGTAACATCTTAGTTGCATTTTTTTATTTTAGCTAAGATATGCAACAATTTTCCATTTGAATCTATTTGAACTTTACTAAGCATTGGTGACCTCGATACACATATCAAAACATAACCTTATTACTTTATATTTTAGGTTGAATCTTTCTTGTATATTTCAAGTCAAATGCATGCCAAACATCTTACTATTAGTCATTATTGTTTTATTGTCTTATTCTAAAGTTTTCAAATTGAATTTCCAACTCAAGTATGAAAGGAGATAAACTCAAATAAATTTCCACAATGCAATTTACCTATAATTAAATGATAGTAGAATAGTCAGTCTTTATTTCAAGTCTTCACTGTGATAATCTATTCAACTTCTTTTTACAATAGCTCATTATGATGATCTTGAATGTATCTCCTCTTAAAAATCTTATAGCTGATCTCTTTTATATCATCCTTAAATTCTTTATAGTTTCACAAGGAATCCTAAAGTATGAAAGTCTAATACAAAATTAAGATAGAATCAATACATTTCTATATATACTAGATTGTCTAAGAGCATAGATTTACTTGGAAACAACATATATCACTCCCTATAACACTTAAAGGTGGCATTTTCTGATTATAAATTTGATAATATAATTTCTTGTATATTGTGTAAATAATGTTGCAAAAAACCTTCATTACAATAGCTATAGCTCAATAACATTTATTGAAAAGAAAACATTAGTAGCTACTCTAGGGATAATATGCATTCAAAAAGTATATTTCATAATTAAAATTTTAATATGATATGCAGCCATATTTTACTCACATATTTTTCTACTTTTCATGTTGTGCATGCTTATCAGCATTTGCATGATCTGCCCATGTTTCATTTTAAAGTTTTCTAATAGTTTTTATACCAATTTTTCAAAATATGGTAAACATGTTTTTTCTTAGTGAAATTTCAATTCAGAAAAATTGGCTTTTCTCCATTTTCTTCTAAATTGTTCTAATAATTTAAAAATTTTACTAAAGAATTTCTATAAACTTGATTTCACTAATAAAGATTCAATTTAGATAAACCTATTTTCTCCAAATTGAAGTTTTATTTTAGATAAACCTATTTTTCCCAATGAAGCTTTAGCTCATATAAAAGCCTATTTTTCCTTAGTTCAAACTTCACTAAGGTAACTATATTTTATAAAAAAATTCTAATCCATTCAATTTGTTTTTCTATTTATATAAATTAGAGATGGCTTCATCTAGTGTCCTCATAAGAAATAAACTTTTATTACTTCTTACTTTTAAATGTCAGTTTTTTCCATCTCTTCTATTTCATGTTACCTCCATTACTTTGGATATCAAAAAAATTATAATGACCCAACACCTTAGTACCATACTAGCATATATAATCAATACACTCCTCCATAATTTTCTTCTTTGTGGTTGTTTTTGGGTACCATGCGAGCATATATCATCCATCCACTCCATAATTTCTTGTTTGTGACTGGTGTTGGGTACCATGCTAACATATATTATCCATCCACTACTCCATATTTTTCCTATGTGTGACTAATTGATGTAATTACCTTTTCCAAATTAGTGTCTAGAATTTGGTGTACAATGCTTCTATGGAAACCTATGGGTCTTGAGAGTTTCTTAATTTTAACTTTGAAGCATTCTTTGTTTTCATTGTCCTAAATGACTTCTTTCTTTGATTTCTCTCATTGAACATGCTTACATATTTTTAATATGTATTGATCCCCAAATTGGTCATGTCTATCAAAAAGTTAGTTAGATTAACTTCTCCACAATCAAATTCTAACTTGAAGTACCCTTGATTCCTTATTATCAAGTAGGCTTCTATTCACTTGTTTCTTTAATGACAGTAGAAAATATAGAGAAATTGATTTGGTAGTGGTATTTTGCTTTCTCTAGTAGCTATCGATTTCTCTCACTTTAGAGCATCTTTTCCTCTTTTTCTTTAGTTTGTTAATATATTTAGTAGAAGAGGAATTGTCAATGATGGGGATAATTTGGATAGAAAATAAGATCCCTTTAGTTAATTGTCATAATTTTAACAAACTTTTTAATGAATCAATGCACATATAGGAACATTCTTGCTTTTCTAAAAAACTTTGTTATAAATATAAGTGCATAGTTATATGATTTTGATATACAAAAAATATTATTGTTTATAAAAAAATACTTGTTATAGGTCAATATTTTTCATAGTTGGTAAATATTTTTTTGGTGATATTTACTGTATTACTACTTGTTGTAAACATACTTCACTGCAAGGTAAACTTTAGGAAAGCTACCTCCAAAAAAAGATATAAAATATTGGCCAATCTTTCATTATTTTGAAAAAAAAAAATTATTTCTATTGGTGAATCTCTTAATTTTTTTATTTTAAATATGATTAATATTGGTCATTATTTTTGAAACATAATATTTTTGTATAAAATTTTAACAAATATCAATAATAATAAGAAGTTCATTAATCACCACGGAATATTACAAATCATAATTGAACATTTTTTACCTTGTGGAATATTATGAGGATTGTTACATATACTTTAAATCAATAGTGAAAACTAAATATTGGTAATATAGCCCTAAAGTAACTAATGATTATGATAATTATTGGCAAGTTCAATTTGATTTCTCTAATAATATGTTATATTTAGGTGACTCGAATCTAATCATGTAATGAATATTGTGGCAAATATTTGAGTTTAAATTTTTCAATAAAATATATTATTGAGCAATTTCAAATATTCTAAAACTAAATTTTATAAAACTGTGGTGATTTAGGTTGTATCAAATCTTAAATTATTAGCCAAATTACTAGCCATAAAATTCCAAAAGTAGCCAATTTGCAAATATTAGCCACTTAAAAATACCTTGCTTCATTGAGAATGGGTGGCAGCATAGAAGAATGAACATCACATTCAAACCATGTTCTCTTTAGAAAAATGTTGGTTTAGAGGAAGTGGCTACCATAGATCTAATGCAAATATGTCACATTATGGTGTAATTTTATTAGACAAGTGACATAATAAATTTATTATAATAAGGAGAACAAGCCACATGTAATGACTTTGACAATGAAAATATAATCTTGATCTTTATATTACGTATTATAAACATTGCTATTCTTTAAAGAGTACTTGCTCAATGGAAGAGAACCTACTTTACAAGTAGGAGGATGGTGGTTCAATTTCATCATGCCCTAATATGATTAAATAAACTACCAAATAAATTGCCAAATACACTATTAAATATACTACCAAATAAACTAGCAAATTAACTACCAAATATTCTACCAAATCAACTACCAAATATACTATAAAATCAACTACTGAATCAACTACCAAATATACTATCAAATCAATTACCAAATCAAATACCAAATATACTATAGAATCAACTACCAAATCAACTATCAAATATACTACCAAATATATTTACAAATCAACTACCAAATAAATTACTATTTAATAACAATCAACAACCAAATTAATGATTAAAATAGTTTAGTCGTAAATTTGGATGCCAGATTAATAATCGACAATAAACTGCCAATGGTCATGTGATCAAAATTGGTCATATATCTACAATTATTAGTAGTTCATTTAGTGATATATTGTTGTTTTTGTACTCATGTTTTTGGTGTTCAATTTTGGTATTAAAAATTTAGACTCACTGTTAAAAGCCTAAATGTTCCCAAATGAGGCCCAAAAAATTGATGGGTGGGCACTTGCATGCATCCAAGCTTGTAGATCCGAAGCTAAAGATTCTAAAAAGTGGTTATAATAGCAAATTAGAGTAACAATTTGAAAGTTATGGCCTTCCAAAGTTGGGCCAGTCAAAACTTCCAAAATAAATATCAAAGGTATATTTTGCCAACTCTATATGCATCGCTAGGGTCTATGGCCATAGATATTAAGTTTGAGTGTCTAGAACCTTCTTGGGTGGTGTAGAATTACCTATTTAAGAAATGCATGTATATTGTCTAGGATAGCTCTAGTTGATAGTTCACAACTTTGTGTTGTAAATTATTATAAGGAAGGCTCTCATGTGGATTTGCATATTGTCTTTCAAAATTCTATAATTTTGTATTTGCGAAAATAATGAGAAGCCCATATTTTGTTCTTGCCAATTTTATTTTTTTTTAAATTTTCTTATGTGTTTGTGGTATTAACAGGAGCACCCTTCATCAATGGTATTGGAGCTAGATTTCTTGAGTATGTGAACATATCACTGACTATGAGGCAGATACACTAGAACTATGGTTTATGCTAAGCATGTAGAGAGATCACTAGTTGTGAGGCAATTTACACTAAGGTTTCAGAGGAAGTGCAAAAAAAAAAAATGCCTCCACAAAGAGAGCAATGGTGGAAGAGTCATAGGTGTTACACCTTAGGGTTTGTGAACTCTCTAAAGATAGATGAAAGAATTGGAAGAAAAACTATGTAGAGGAATAAATATTATTGTAAGTGATGAAAGCAAGGATGAAGTCAAAGAAGAAGAAAATGTTGAAGTTGAGGTAGTTCTAAACCCGAAAGAAGAAATACTTTTGAAGGTCATCTCCAAGATTGGAAAAAGACCTAAGTTTGAGGCTCCCACATTTTCAAGAAATCTTAATTCAAAGGATTTCATCAATTGAATCAATGAATTGGACAAATGCTTTGAAGATGAAGATATTGCAAACCCTGATAAGGTCAAGTTTGCAAAGGCAAAACTGAAGAGACATGTGAACATCTAGTGGCAGGAGATTCAATTGGAGTGAAAAGGGGAAGGAAAAATTTACCAAATGGGATTGAATGATATCTGAATTGAAGTGAAAATTCATCCATGTAGATTATGAGCTTGATCTGCTAAATAAAATTCAAGGCTTGAAGCAAGTGAGAAGATTTATTTAGGAGTATACCAAGGAGTTCTATCGAGTTCTCATTAGAACCAATCATGCAGAAGTTGATAAAGAGAAAGTCACCCATTATCTTAATTGGTTAAGGCCAAGAAATTAGGAGGAGCTTAGTTTAGTTTGAATGACTAGTACTAAAGAGGCATACCAGTTTGCCCTGAGAGTTGAAGAAAATCTAAACAAGAAGTTTGATTACAAGAATAGTAGAAGAGATCAGGGTGAAAGATTTGGTGGATGATCTTATGGAGGCCAAATAGATAATCAAAAGAGAAAGCATGAGGCACACACAAGTAATAAGAACTAGAGGGGAAACAATTCCAACTATTTTCATGATCAAAACAATAGAGATTAGAGAGGAAGAGAAAGAGGACAAGGATCTAGAAGGTGAGGCTTTCATAGGAAATTTTTTAACTATAGAGAAGAAGGTTTTAGATAATTTGAGTGTTCCTGTTAGAGTAAGTTATTTATTATTCTAGTTGCTTTAGCTCTCTTAGGTGTATATAATTAATATTTGATATTAATTATAATGTGCAAACCTAGTTTTTTTTTTCCTTTAGGGTTTCATTCACCTTAAAAGGTTGAACTCTTGTATTTTGTTTTCATAACTTAGAATACATTTTCGCTCTCATTTTTTTGACAACTTCTAAGCTCTGCTTTTTCTATTTTTTGGCTTCTCTTCATTGTATGATATTTGCATGTAGGTTTTCTTGAGGATCTGTGAAGTTGGATTTTTCAACTTCTACATGGTATCAAAGCAGACATGTTGCTTCCTCGTTTGAAGATTCTTGAAGCCACAATTCGCAGTCAGAAACCCTAGCTTTTTTAGATTTTTTTCTTCAAAAGGGTGAAGGGAAAATTTTTGAGGCACTTTGGGCTCAAACAGATGCTGCCATTAGATTTTAAAGGCTATTTGCAGTCAAAATACATTAAAAACTTGTTTCTTTTGGCCTCCAAGCGTCGAGGAAAATTTTTTAGCCCCCCCGGGATGTTGTACTGATGATATTTTGCATTTATTGCAAAAAAAATTTAAAAAGAAGGCACCACCATAGTAGTGCTAGCACACCACCATGGGGCCACCCACGCTCCACTCCGAAGGGTAGTGTCACCTGCTCAACACCCCGCTGCCATCGCGGCCTGCGCGTCGCCAATCTGCTCTGCCTCGGCCAATGGCACCACTAGGTTCTCCTTCTGGGTGCCACCGCCACTGGTGGTCTTAGCCTTTCCACAACTCTAGAAATTGACATCATCTTGATGTAATTTTTAGTCAGCCACGTCAACAATTTGTCAACTGATGTCATCATTTTGTCAGCTGACATCACTTTTTGCAGATCCTCGAATGATGTCACTTCTCAAAAACATGACATCATTTCTTGACTAATGACATCATCTTTACAGTGACAGGATTTTTCTTGTGACAACCTGTGATAGCCATATAGGCATTAAATTTAAGCCCATCTCTACAATTTTCCAGAGAGCTCTTTTTCTTGACCTGCAGTCATTTTTTGCTCATAACTTGAGCGTACGAATGTATTTTTGCAATCCAAAAGAAGTGCCAGAAAGCTAACTCAGAGGCAAAGACAATGGTGCTAGTTTTTTTTTATTCTAATTTTGTTTGAGCTTCCAAATTTAGCATTGAACTAGAGGCTTCTATTTTCCTCTTCTCTGCATCTGAATTCTAGGTTCTTTTCTCAGTTTTTGTGTTTTTCCATAGTTGTTGCTTTAGTTTTTGGGGATATTTTTATTTTTTGTGGGGAGGATTATTTTCTATTCTATAATTTTCTTTAGAATCAAACCCTTCTACTTTCATCTTTTCTTTCTCTCAATGTTGGATCCTTTTGTGATGTGGCTCATGCTGCACAACTATCACACCTGCAAGACACAGATGACCAGGCTTCTCATGTCAAGAGGCTTATGGTCCTGCCTAGATGCAAACCAACCTATTCTGCAATGCCCTTATGAGGTTCTTCACCATAGAAAAAAAATGGATGAAGCCATGGGATTAATTGCACTGAACATTTTAGACAGTCTACTATTTCACTTGGATGATTTGACTACTCCACAAGCTTATAGGCTCAAATTTTAGACTTTGTTTGGTGAAGTGAATGAGTTTTGGGCACTTCAGCTTCATGCAGAGTTGACTTCTTTGACACCTGACAACTTTCCCACCATTGAGGACTTCTTGATGAAGTTAAAATCTCTGCACATGGTCTTGTAGGGATGTGGTAGAAACAAAATAGATGATGAGTGTATTTTTTTGATACTCTCAACAGTATCAGATCTTTTCTTCCACTTTCTACTCCACTATGGATGCCTTGGGTAATAGACATCAGATGCCCTCTTTTGAGATATTCTATGATAGGTTAACTCATGAGCAATCCAAGCTCACTTAGATGGATCCACTTACAGGTTCACCATCATAGGCATTACTTGCCAAGGATACATAGGAGTAGAAGCCAAAGAAAATATTTGATCCATCCTCTACTTCTAAGAAGAAGGAGAAAAAGAATACTGAGACTCCTTCTTGTTCCTATTGTTAGAAAGGAACTCATGATGAGGCACATTGTTTTCAAAAGAGATTTGATGGCTATGAGAAATAGATTGCAAATTTGCAAGATCTTCTTCAAAAGAGCTCTATTTCATCCCCATCCTCTTTTACCTCACAGGGTTCTGCCTTTTAGTCTTCATCCACCTCTTTGACATCTTCACTAGATTTTGGACAGGGTCATGCATTATGGGCTTCCATTGCATCCCCTTCCCAGGTCCCTTGGATATTGGATTCAGGTGCTTCTCACCATATGGAATCTTCTTAAGGGGTCTTCTCCTCTATTGAGGCTTCTTTGATTCCTCATATTCTTATGGGGAATAACACTACTCTAATAATTTGTGAGAAAGGTTTAGTTCACATTTAGGATGGCACATTCAATGATGTATTGTATGATCCATCTCTCTCTACAAACCTTCTCTTGATGTATCAGATTACACATAATGGACTAGGGAAGTCAGTTGATTTCACTGCAGATTCTATCTACATTTGGGATAGTGCAACAAGAGGCCTTATTGCTATAGGAACATTTGATCATACCACTCATCTTTACACCTTCTCACACTTTAGTCCACCATCTCCATCATTGGATCATTCTTCTTCTCTTTTGCAAAAGAATCATGTGGTGCAGTCAGGACATGTGAACCTTTGTCTTGTTCCTAAGATCACCACACCACATCCTGTTGAAGTCTTTTCTTCTTCAGCTCTACTAGACACTCCAACTCCACTCATCGAACCTTCAAGAGCACTTGCTACAGATTCTATAGAGGATATTCATTTCTTCTTTCATTATAGTGTTAGTGAACCTACATTGGGGCTTCCTTTTTAGGATCCTCATGTCTACTTCTTTGAGCATTAGTTGGGCCTTCCTATCATTCAGTGGTTTCCTTGTTTTGTGCCCTTGTTTCTTCCACATTGGAGTTCCATTGGTTTGTTCATTTCTATAGGGGCTTCCTCATTTTGGGGGGGCTTTGATGTCTCATCTCTCTCTCATGGGGGGGTTGTTTATGGTTTTGAGAGAGTCTCTTGAGCCATTTTCTTTCTTCTTCTTTTTTAATCTCTTTTCAGAGAGGGGTTTTTCCCATTGGGTTTTCTCCTTTTTCTCTAATTTATAGAGATTTCCTTATATTGGGTACCTGATCAGGCCTTGTTGCCAAGACCCATTTTCTTTCTTTCATAGCTTTGCTAGGTTTACTTCCTCCTAAGCTTCACTTAAGGGGGGGTGTTAGAGTAAGTTATGTATTACTCTAGTTGCTTTAGCTCTCTTAGGTGCATATAATTAATATTTTATATTAATTATAATGCGAAAACCTAGTTTTTTTTCCTTTAGGGTTTCGTTCACCTTAAAAGGTTGAACTCTTGTATTTTGTTTTCATAAATTAGAATACATTTTTGCTCTCATTTTTTTGAGAGCTTCTAAACTTTTCTTTTTTCATTTTTTGGCTTCTCTTCATTGTAGGATATTTGCATGTAGGTGTTCTTGAGGATCTGTGAAGTTGGATTTCTCAACTTCTACAGTTCCAAATGCCAAGGAAGGATAGATCATAGAAATAGAGGCCAAGCTAGAGTTGTATATGTTGATGAAAATTCCAAATCATTCTATTCTAAAGATGTTGAAAGAGGATAAGTCCTAGTTAATAGGAGATTCTTACTGAGTGGGGAGAATGAACCCAATCAAAGCAAGAGTTTTCTTTGCACCAGGTGAAAATATGAAGATAAGTGTTGTGATGTGATCAGTGATGGTGGAAGCACTGGCAATGTGGTGTTAGATAAGATGGCCACAAATTTTAAGTTGAAGCAGAAGAAACACCCATGTCCATAGCACATTTCCTAGGTGCAAGATGACTACAAGGTCATGGTCAATGAGAAATTTTTAGTTTAGTTCAAGATTGGAAACTACCAGGATGAGGTGTTGTGTGATATCATACCTATGTACATATGCCATATTTTTTTTGGTAGGCCATAGAAATTTGATAGGCATGATGTACATGATGGGCATCCAAATATGTACTGTAGACTAAGAAACCACACTTCTCTAAATCCTTTTATCCAAGGTATTTCATGGGTTAGAAAGCTTGAATTATAGCTTAGAGCTCCTTAGTCATGGAGCTCAAAGGCATACAACACAAGCATAAAGATAACACTCAGATGAGTCTTAGAAATGTAGCCCTTGCTAGTAAACCATGAAATGAGAGATTCTTTAGACAAGAGCAAGAGTGCTAGTGGCAAATAACTCTCAAATATGTAATGCAAATGAAACTATGTTGGCATGAAATGCAAAGATGCAACTATACTAACAAGATGAGAGTGTTAGAAACCATTTAATTAATCTAAGTGAGATATGTTATTGCAAAGGAAACTAAGGTAATGCAAGTGAACTAAACTAGTATGAATATGCAAAGAATATGAAGATAGAAGATAGAATTTCTCTACAAAATGCTCCAACAAAACCTTTAAGCAAACCTATAGCATAAAAATAGCTCAAAATTAGGATCATTAGATGAGGAGAGAGCTCTCCCTTTTAAATGTGTATGGACAGTTGAGAGAAAGACCAAGAGGTGAATGATTAAGGGTTGGGATTTTCTTTAGCATGGTTCATGTGCACATTCATCTCATCCAATAGAAATGAGTTCACTTTTCATGTGAGAAAAAGTCTTTTCTTTTAATTTGTAAATAGGAAAATGACTTTATGTGTGCACTATAGAGTGGGTTGGAATAATGGGGTCTTTTATTTATGTAAAAGAGGACATGTTCTTTTAATAAAATATAGACTTAGGATATTATAGTCAAACTATAGGTTATACTGAATAAATTGACTTTTTTAGAGATTTACTATAGGCAAATGATTAAATAATCTATCCAAAATGAAAAGAAGGGGATAATAGCCTAAGTGACCATTTTTAGGTTATTATATTTTCCCCTATTTAACTAATGTGTGATCAATCTAGGAACATATTACAACAAATAATGAAGAAGCCAAGTAGGTAGTAGAAAATAGAGAGATTTGATTTTGAAGAATGAAAATGCATAATTAGATACCAAGTCCTAAATGCATAGCTTGGTGGAAATAGCACTAAACACTAGGAGAAAGAGATGATATCAGGACTCTAGAAGAGAAAATTAGATAGATTGAGATAAAATGGAAAAGTTAAACATATGCTCCTGAGAAATAGATAGCTATAGAAAGTAAGCAATGATAGAATATTCTTGTCCCTTTGGGATCAAAATAAAAATGCAGTAAAGGGGTAGAAAAAATCAACAAGATGAGATCAAATTAAGATAAAGCCAAGTACATGATGACAGATATATAATTAGAACCCAAGAGTGACTACAAGAAAGTGATGGAATTCCCTAGTTTGACTAGATTTGACCAAGAAGAATAAGGTATTAAAATTAGGTCAAATCAAGTAGAAATATGTGTTGTAAATATATATGTGATAGGCTAAGCTACTAAGAGGGGAGGGATGAATCAGTAACCAATAAAACTTAATCTTATTTTTCCAATTAATCCTTTATGTTTATTATGAACTAATTGCATGCATGAAAAATTGAAAGTATTATAATGTTCATAACACTTTGACACACAATATGGTGACCCAAAAACCTTTATAGAAAGTAAAACTAAGGTGGGGATGATACACACAAGCTTTAGTATTGTAGTATAAAGTTGGCCTATTAAGGCTTACAATGATCACTTCTAATGATCTTCCCTATTAGGAGCAATAAGGACTACTATGTCCACCTTGCAAAAGGATTTACAAGCATACAATGAAGTATGCACTTGGTAAAGAGACTTACAAAAGATTGTTAAGTCCACCTTGTGAAAGGATTTAACTAATCCACTTGTTAGGATGAAACAGTGACTAATCTCTGATCTACAAGTTGGTTTTCTAAATGAGATTCCTTTGAATGTAATGATCACCTTCGTATGATAGATAAATCTTTGTTTCTCCTTATACTATTGTTGCCTTTTTATTTTTCAGTTATGTTCTTCTCTTTTAGTTACATTCCATATATAATACATTTTTTAATGTGATACAATATGTTACATATATACCATCCAATTTACAAATCAAAAAAGTTAGCTTCAATACGAGTTTACACAAAATACACAAAGTTGGCCTAATTATAGGAACTCGAGTTTTGAAGACTAGATTGATGAGGTTCTGACACTCTGCATCCACTATCAATGCTTGGCATCATCATGTATTCACTAGATGTAGAAGCTTGGTCCACACTAATCACTTCCAAGTAGTTTGAACTTGGTCTGCACTGGTGACTTGGTGAATACTATGAAACTCAACATATAAATTGAATCACTTGATTCATACAAAATAGCTCGATCAATGCTATCACTATGAGCTTGGTATAAACTAAATCACTCAGTTGACACTGAGTGGCTCAGTCAACACTAGATTCATATCATTGTAACTATGAGCTCGGTAAGCACTACATAACTCAGTTTGCACTAAGGGACTTGGTAAACCTTATGAAGCTTAGTTTACACTATTGATCACTATCATGGTAGAAATTTCTTACTGAAAACTGAATATTGTTCCTTGAACTTGGTAGCAACTATATAATTCGGTATAGTCTAAAATGTTTGGCTAACACTGCTAAATGTACAATAAGCTTGGTAGATACTATTTATCTGGATAAGTGTGTGTCACTAATAACAAACATGAATATAATTTCAATAATCTCTGCCCTTTGGCACTAGTGACAAAAACAAAACACTTATCAATAAAAACCAAATTCTTAAAAAGTTAAAGAACACCTTTTATTTTCCATCTTGTGACTTCAACTCAATAAAGTACTCTATTTTTGAGATTTTTCAAAATTACTTTTGTAAGAGATGTTTCTCTAAGTATCTGCACACATGTATATTATAATAATGCTCCCCCATACATATATATACAATATACTTTACATCTTTTCACATCTTCTCATCATCACATGTGATATATACATTTTCTCCCCATTTATCTATACTACATCCTATGCTATATCTTCTCCCCCTTTTTGACATTAATGCCAAAGTTGTATGCTATATACTATATAGTAACATCAAAATGTGACAAGAAATTTGAATTTACCTTTAGAATTAGTGTCATTGTCTTGTCCCAATGTTCTTACAACACCTTACATGTGTGCAATGCAACTTGATCTTCTGTTGAAAGTTTTATTATATGATCTGCAATAGAGAATTTGTTATCATGGATGAGAATTTTAGAATGTGCAATATGTTTCTACAATGCATCCATGTTTGGGAGAACCATGCCCTATATGTCTACCAGTGTAGCTCTTATCCTAGCTTCTTCTCTTAGTAATTATGCTTGCATATCAATTAAGAATATGATCTTTCTATAGTGAGCAGAGCTATAACTTGAGTCAAGTTGCAAATGATGTGCACTTGCCTTCAAGTCTTCATCAATTTTATAAAGTTTATCCTAAATTTTTTTGGTGAAATTTGAAGTATCATAGAGTTTACCAAATAAAGAGGTTATAATGTTGCAAGAGTTCTCCAATGAGCCTAGAATAGTATCCAAGTCTACTTTATAAATTGAAATATTTTTTGTAATTAGCTCCAAAAATATATTCTCAAATTTCTTCTTTACTCTCTACAGAAATTTCTCGTATCCATTCAAATCTTCATTGAATTTCTGGACTACATATGCTAACTGAATCAAAATTGATTGAGAATTGTCAATGTCTATGTTGAGTGCCTCTACTAGAATATTCTTTACATCTTCAAGCACTTGGAATTGTTTATGCCTTTCTTCTCTAAGCCTCTACTACTTAGCTTTCTTCTGAAAAAGTTATCCAATGATGTGCATTTGATTAGGATTAAGATTGGAGATATCCCAATTTGGGATAACTATCTCCTCATCAAGATTAATTTCTTCTTCCTTCTCTTTGCATCTACTCAAAAAATTTGTACTTGATTGAGGCTTGGTCTCAACTATCCTTGTACTTATTAATTGCATTCTAGAAATGGAAATAATGGTAGAAATAGTAGGACTGGAAAAAATAGTAGAAAAAATTGATTGAGTTCTTGTACTTGCAATGTTTACCACAATCATCTCTACAGTAGCTTTCTCTGAGCTTGATGGTTTTAATGCTTCACTCAAAGAATGAGGAAGTGAGGCTTTAACCACTACTACAATCTTCTCTAGGTTGGTCTCCTCAATATTCTAAACTTTAGATAGATCTTCCTTGGTAGCTTCCTATTTCCATTCCTCATCATCTATATTGTCATTATTTGTTTCCTCTTAATCATTATTTCCTTCTTCTTCCTTGTAATCATCATCATCCTTGTCACTAACATTAACAAAAAAATTAGTCTTCTCATGAAGATTATAGATGTTCTTCCATGTGTTTCTAGCATTCTTCACTACATGTTCAATGTCATTGATTAATATCAAACAAGTGTTAAAATTTAAGGTAAGTTTCTCTTCTTCTCTTTGTTGACCACCTTAGAGAGTTTTATTTCAAGTTCTATTCTTTCCTTTGCTTCATCATAAATGCCAAAGTATGTAGCTTATGGGTCAATAGGCTCATTTAATAGTGCTTCAATAATGTCATTGGTTTCATCTATGTTAACCTCATGACCTAGAGGCTTGACACAGACAATTCTTGGTCTAACTACTTGTATATACACTTTATCATTATCAATCATGAAAAAATATTATCTTTGTATTCATCAAAAAAAAATTTAGGTATCCTAAATCTGTTATTCATCTTGTCTTTGAATGCATCTAAATAGTTATCCACAATACTAAACTAGTTTTCTCCCACTTTAGATTTATATTCATTAATTTGGTAAAGAACAAGTATGTTGTTCATCTATACAATGGTACCCTTTGATGGGGAAAGCTTTTGCACATAGAAAAATAGACTAGTTAAGAGTGAACCAAACTTACAAGGATTGTTCTTTGAAGTTCTTATATTCTCCATGATTTTGTTAAACTGATTCAACACCAAATTGGCAAGGTCAAGTGACATATTATTCTTGATCACTTTGCATGCAAGAACCATAGCTTCACATCATACACTATTGAGTCTGTTTGAGATATATATTTTGTGCATAATGACATGTATCCCAAACTTCAACTCCATATCCACAAAACAATTGATCTTCTTTCCCCTTCCATCCTACTCAGGTAGGGTTTTCTTTTCTAGCTCAACCTGACTTAGGGTTTGGTTATCTTAGCCTTTTCTAGCATTGGAAGCCTTGTGATCTGATTGATCATTTTCTTTGTTATCACAATAGGTTGCTCCAACCACAATTGATCATTATGCACATGGCTGAGGATAAATCTTATCCATTTAATCTAAAAGCCTCATAGCATGTGAGGAATATGAGTTAAACCCTTCACTTCAAGGTGTTAATGTTCTAGTTTTAGTATGCCATTCACACATAGCTTCTTTAGGGTTTCATCCATTTCTAGGGTTCTAATATCTTGAATAGCACATTGAAAATGCATACAAATATCATTTATCAATAGTTGATTTAATAGAATTTGACATTTTAAACTACTTGGATCTAGGGTTTTCATGATAGTTGAAATCAGCTTTAAGTCTAGTGCCTTCTATTCCATGCCTCGAACTAACATCTCTAACCCTTTCTTAGCTTTGCTACTAGAGGATGTCATTTTCTTGGTAGGGTTTTCAAAGATATTGAAATGTTCAATAGTAATTCATTTAGATTGCTTAGATGAACTAAAAATAGCTTTGCACAAATAGCTCTAGAAATTTCATAGTGATAAATGAATTTGATTTTTCCTTTTTTATCAAATTTCACCTTTCAATTTCCATAAATGCCATGTATGATCATTCGATCAAATGATAGATTTTCTTCCACTTAGCTTGAATTAAATTCTAGGGAGGAACATCCTTGACTTGGTTTCCACACAATAATGAGTTACTGCCAACCTTGCTTGGTAGGGTCTTGGAACACAACCTCGCTCAGTAAGGTCTACATAAGGCCTACAACTTAACCTAACTCAGTAATGACTAGGATCTTCTTGAATGCTCAGTAATCCCTTTGCATCTTGAATTCTGATATGGATCTTTCATTCTACTAACTGGAATTGATGTGAGATGTTTTCTTCAGAATCCTATTTCTAGTTTTCCTTCCGAGAGTTCAACTAGAAATGTTTGAGTCACCCAAATCTTGAGTGACAATTTCCTCATGGCTTAGTCTTTCATTCTCATAAGATTTTTGAATCCATTACTATCTCATCTACTTTCTACTGTTATTAGACTTGGCTATATTTTCATCTTCAATTCTTCCAATATTCATATTGTTCTTGGCAAGATGACCAAGTTCTATACAAATAAAACATCTTTTCATGGTATCTCATGTCCTCATGTGATGTTTTACACAATTCATTCCAATGTGTCCAAATTCTCCATAGTAATGACATAAGCACCAAGTCATGTTATAGTCCCAACCAAATATAGATTTTATAATTTGTTTTGTTCGGTTCAATATCTTAGTTTTGTGCTTTGAAGATTTATGTCCACGCTTCTTTTATTTGTGACATTTTCCTTCAAACTTGGTTTTCTCTTTTCATAAATTACTCTATGACCATGATGATTACAATCGTAGCATTTTCCATTAAATTTAGCTTTCCCCTTGCTCCAATTTTTTTTGATGTATGAGATATCTTACCATAGTGACTGTAGGTAGGTCTTTGATTCTTTTGAGCTCCTTTCTTGGATGATTCACCCTCTTTTGTATATCCAATTCCTACTTTTCTTTTTTTTCTATATTGTATTTTCTCATTTAGTTGATCCATGTCTACTTGATATTTCATTATCCTCTCATTGGTTTTCTTTTTAGTGTTTATATCATTCTGCAATCTTTCATTTTCTAATCTTAGATTCATGATTTCTTCATTTGCATTAGTGAGATGATCAATGAAGTCTTCCTGCTAAAGGGATAGGTGCTAAATTTCATTTTTATTTCCTTCTATCTCTTCTTTTATCTTATTTTTTTCTTCCATGACTTCACATAATCTTACTAACTAGATTTCTTTCTCTCTTCTTAGCTTTCTTACTTCTTGAAGTGAACTATTCTTTTCCAATATTTCTTTGATTTCTTCATTAGCTTCATCTAAATTACTTTCTAACTGCATGTCTTCAATTCTATCTTCAATTTAGAGTGGGTCATTCATCTATATTGCAAGATCATTTCTTCTTTTCAAGGATTGAGAGAGTTGCTCCTTTACTTTCTTGAGTTTTACAATAGCCAATTCCAAATCCAACTTTTCATTGTCAATAGCCTTTTCAAGTCTAAATACCTCCATAGCCTCTGATCTTTGTTCAAGTTGTTAGACTTTTCTCTAAGAACCACAAAACTCTAATACAAATTGTTGGAAATATATATATGATAGGCTAGGTTACTAAGAGAGGAGGGCTGAATTAGTAACCAATAAAACCTAATCTTATTTCACCAATTAATCCTTTATGTGTATTATGAACTAATTGCATGCATAAAAAAAATATGAAAGCATTAGAACATTCATAACACTTTGACACACAATATGGTGACCTAGAAAACTTCCAAATAGAAACTAAAACTAGGGTGGGGATGATACCCATAAGCTTTAGTACTGTAGTATAAATTTGGCTTGTTAAGGCTTACAATGATAACTTCTGATGATCTACTCTATTAGGAGCAATAAGGATTTCTAGGTCCACCTTACAAAAGTATTTGCAAATATATAATGAAGTATGCACTTGATAAAGAGATTTACAAAAGATTGTTAAGTCTACCTTGTGAAAGGATTTTACTAATCTAACTATTAGGATGAAATAGTGACTGATCTCCAATCTACAACTTGGTTTGCGGAATGAGAATCCTTTGAGTGTAATGATCACCTTCATATGATAAATAAATCTTTTCTACTCCTTATATTGTTGTAGCCTTTGTATTTTTTACTTATGTTATTCTCTACTAGTTACATTCCATATATACTTCATTTTTGGGTGTGATACAATACATTACATATGTACCAATCCAATTTACAAATCAAAAAAGTTGGCTGCAATACAAGTTTACACAAAATACACAAAGTCATCCAAACTACAGGAACTTGAGTTCTGAGGACTAGCTCAATGAGGTTCTGATACTTGGCATGCACTATCAACATTTAGCATTGTCATGTATTTGGTAGATGTAGAAGCTTGGTCCATACTAATCACTTCCAAGTAGTCTGAACTAGTCAACACTAGTGACTTGGTGAATACTATGAAAATTAGCATATAAATTGAATCACTTGATTCAAAATACATAGATCAATGAATGCTATTACTATGAGCTTGGTATAAAATGAATCACTCAGTTGACACTAAGTGGCTCAGTCAATATTGGATTCATATCACTATAATTGTGAACTTGGTAAGTACTGCATAACTCAGTTTGCACTGAGGATCTTGGTAAACCTTATGAAGCTCAGCTTACACTATTGATCACCATCTTGTTAGAAATTACTCAGTGCAAACTAAATATTGTTTCTTGAACTTGGTAACAACTGTAGAACTCAGTAAAGCCTAAAATGCTTGGTTAGCATTGTTAACTATATAATAAGCTCGGTAGATATTATTTGTCTAGATAAGTGTTTGTCACTAATAACAAACATGACTGTAATGTCAACAAGATCATATAGAAGTGAAATGAAATAAAGTGTAGTAAGTGAAAAGTGTGGATATAATTAAGACATGAAGAAATGGTGATGCCCAAGGGAAGATTCAAAGACGAGACCTTAAAATATTGAGTAACTACATAGAACAAGATAGAATTTTAAAATGCAATTTTTATAATCAAGATTAACTTAGATTTTGATTTTGATCTTGAAAATGGATCCAAGATGTTGATATTAGGTAGCGGTGCAATTTGTGTATAATTCTAAGGAGTTGACAAATGGGTCAAAATTGGGTCAAAGAACTATGTAAGGGGTCCAAGGGTCATTTTCAACTCATTTTGTCTTTTATTGATATGAGAGCTATGAGTGACCTAAGAGAGATAATGTTGGCTTTGGTAGGCACTCTGACTCATCAACACTAATTTGAGCATAGTAGGTTGCACAACTGGCCTCTAGATTACAAGGCCATGCTAAGTTATCAAAAATTTTGAGCTTTTTGATCATTTATTGCATATTTTGACATGTTTTATACATTTTTAAATAGTCTTGTATGAAATACCATGTGATACTTTACATACCTATTATGAGAAGCATCATATGATATGTTTAACAATAATTTTGTATCACACAGGTATTAGAAACAATGTTGCATCAGGGATACCCAACAATCATGCGATATCATGCAAAGTATCACATAATGAAAATGTCTCTCACACACATTATGAGAAGTATTGCATGATATGTACTCAACAAAAAGTATCATTCCATTATTGCAAAAAGTATCGCATAGTTGACTCTTGAGAATTTTCACACATTTAGAAGTAGAATTTGATCATGTTACTTTCTTTTCTTGTGTACTTAGTTAATTTTAGCTTTATTTGAGACATCATGATGGGCAATCACATGATTTTTCTTCTTGTTTTGGTCATGAAATTTTTTTTTCCAGCATTTCTTATCAGAGCCCCCAAGGTGATAGGTTTATGAGTCATGCGACATCTAGATGATGATGAGATTGTAGTACTAGAGACCATGGGCTTTAGTGTTTATTACATATGCTTCATATTTGGGTAAATCATGGCCTATTGATAGTGTTGGTGGAAATGTGGTATAGTGACCATGACACCTTTCATTTCCCCACTAGTGATTCCACCATCACTGTCAAGGATGTGTATCACATCCTTCTTGTACCATGCCATGGTGATCCAATGAGTATGATAGATATGTCTTGAGACTTTTTCTTTTGGTTCCTAATTTCCATATGAGGTTTATTGACATGAGTGTGTGTGTATCACAAGTTTATTACAATTAGACCCTAACAAAAGGAGATTAGAGATGTAATAGTTATTTAAGGATTTCACCATCCCAGATTGACATCTCAACTAGGGGAAACTAATCTGAGTAAAAGGATCAATATCCCATAGACTACCTTGTTTTCTCTCATAGCTCATACCTTAGTCATAGACAAGAGCCAGAGAGGCTTCCCTTTGCGTTGGGGATGATTAGTGGTAGATCTAATATGGTGGCCTTAAAGGATGGCATGGGTATTGACAATCCTCATAGACATGTACCATGAGCTCCAAGAGATTTCATATTAGGAGCAAAGGACATGGGCCTACAGTGCAATTTTGGTCCAAATTTAGGCATGGGAGCATATAGTAGTAGTGCAACCATAAGTAGATCCTAGGGAGTGGAGACATCCCTATATCTATAGATATAGTAGTTTCATTCCACAGTCCCATAGTGGAGATGTGACTTACTATAGGGGATTATTTGATGAGATACTATAATTTGTACAGAAGCCTTATTGATAGTGCATGAGATGGTTTGATGTATGTGTTGAGCTATCATTATACATGATGCTAAATGGTAGGAATTCTTTCGAACTCCTCTCTTGAAAAGTCAATCTTGTGAATCAACTCCAAGGTTCTATGTGACCTTGTGACCTACTAGAATCCACTCAGTTGATGATAAATGTGTTTGTTCATAAGGAGGCCTTTATTGGTTCATTTTAATTTTGGAAGAGGTAGAATTTGTTTGCTACTTCAAAATAAAACATGCAAAAAAGAACTATGCTTTTGTATTTTTTATGTTTTCCAATGAATGCAATCTAACAATGCAACTAATATGAATTCCTAATTTAAAAAGGGGTTAGTAAAGAAAATAACTAAAATTCTAAAGAAAATAATTTGAAGGTAAAATCCTAATGGAAATAAGCTATAAAAAATGACATGTCTACGAGTTAAGCTTTCAAAGAAATTGGTGGGTAACCAATGAAAATAGGAGCAACACTTCCTTGATTCCACTAATGTAACCGTCAATGGGAAACTCAATAATCATATGATATTTCACTCTTCATCAAATCACAAGGCCATAAAAAGTGTGTTAGAATTAAACCATGGACAGAAATAACAATTACATGTAAATATAACCAATAATAAAAAATAATAGATCACACAAAAAACTACACAAGACACCAAAATTTAACATGGTTCACCCAATCCTTGGGCTATGTCCACCAAATAGTAAGTCCAATATTATTATGATCCAATGATTATAACCTTATTACAATTTGTAATGCCTTATAGCTCAATATAGCCACAAGAACCAATTTTGCATCACAACTATGAAACAATCCCTAACCCTAAGCTCTTTTATACAAGTATCTTTACTACTATAGGGTTATAATTAATAATTACATGTCAGCCCCAAATAATTTATGAAGTATGTACAATACATTCCATGAGGCTCCCACTGGATCAAACCACCCTGGACTTTTCTATTCTTTTATTCATGTTTAGTTGAGAAGATCAAGCAAAGCTAAAGAAGAGTTTAACTTCTCCCTTGTTACTACCTTTGTCAACATATCGACTAGATTGTCATTTGTATGTACCTTCTCCAGCTTTAACTATCCATCCTCTAAAACTGACCAAATGAAATGGTACCTCAACTGTATGTGTTTGGTCTTTGAATGCAAAGCTGAATTCCTTGCAAGATGAATGGCATTTTGACAATCTATAAAAAAATAATTATCCTTCTAAGGGTGTCCCAATTATTCCAAGAAGAATTGAAGACATATCATCTCCTTGGCTGCCTCTATAGAGCTACATACTCAGCTTCTATAGTGGATAAAGCATTAACCTTTTGTAACCTAGAACCGCCCCACCAATAGTAAAGACATAACTTGTAATACTTTTCCTAGTATCAATATCCCCTGCCAAATTTGAGTTAGCATAGCCTTGTAATTTAGTATTAGAGCCCCCAAAGTGTAAACACTTATTGGATGTTCCTCTCAAATATCTAAGAATCCATTTGACTGTATTCCAATGCTGAATTTTTGGATGACTCATATACCTGCTAACAACTCCCACTGCATGTGCAATATCTGGTCTAGTACATACCATAGCATACATCAAGCTTCCTATAGTTGAAGCATAAGGTACCTTGGAAATATTATCCTCCTCTTCTCATGTCTTAGGACACATCTCCTTATTCAACTTCAAATGACTAGGTAAAGGTGTGCTGACAGCTTTAGCATTCTCCATAGAGAAATGTTGCAACACCTTCTCCATATAATCAGCATGAGATAGCATCAATGTTCTATTTTTCCTATCTCTGCAAATTTTCATACCAAGAATTTGTTTTGCTGCTCCTAAATCCTTCATAGCAAATGCATGTGCTAATTGCCATTTTAGCCCCTTAATGTGGTCCATGTTAGACCCAGCTACAAGCACATCATCAACATATAAACATAAAATAATGTAGTTATCATCATCCAACCTCTTAAAATAAACACAATGATTTGAATGACACCAATTGTATCCATGCTCATGCATAAAACTGTTAAACTCTAGATACCATTGCCGAGGTGCTTGCTTCAAGCCATATAAACTTTTCTTCAAGTTGAACACTAAGTTCTCCTTACCTTTAACCAAAAATCCTTGTGGCTAAGCCATATGTATCTCTTCATACAAATCACCATGAAGGAAGGTTGTTTATCAAGCTACTCTAAATCCAAATCTTTAGTAGCCACAAGATTTAAAATAGTATAGATAGAAGTCATCTTAACAACAGGAGAAAATATCTCATCAAAATCAATGCCTTTCTGCTATGCAAATCCTTTCACAAATAACTTGGCTTTAAATATTTTCTTACCTCCATCCTCTTCTTTTAACCTATAAACCCACTTATTCTATAAAGCCTTTTTACCTACAAGCAATTTGCATAAATTCCAAGTCTTATTTTTCAGCAAAAAGTTCATTTCATCTTTCATTGTAGACTCCCATTGAATCTTAGTATCCACCTGCACAACTTCATCATAACATTTAGGTTCACCAGCATCAGTAAGTAAATTTGAATACAAAGAGGAAGAGAATCTTTCTAGAGGTCTAATTTTCCTTGTTGACCATCTAACATTCACTAGTGTGTGTGGTATTTGTTGTTGCAGTTGTCGCACATCATGAAGAATGGCTAGAAAATTATCATTTGGAGTATCATCTAGCACTGCATAATCATCTTCTTTCTTCTCATGTTGCTAAAATAGATCTTTGTACAACACTTTCTCATTGAATATGACATCCTTGCTTCTTAAAATTTTATGATTTTCAAAATCCAAAAGCCTATAACCAAATTCATTAATATCATATCTATCAAATACACATTTCTTTGACTTAGCTTCTAGCTTGGTTCTATTTTTAGAATCTATGTGAGAAAATGCTTCATAGCCAAAGGTTTTGAGAAAAGAATAACTCACCTTCTTACCAATCCATGCTTCCTTTGGAATACCATAGCCCAAAGGAATAGAGGGACCTCTATTAATCAAATATATAGTAGTATTGATAGCCTTCACCCAAATGTGTAAGGGCAACCTAGCATGCAACCTCATGCTCCATGCTCCTTGTGTGCTCCATTATAGTCATGTTCATGCATTCAACCATTCCATTTTCCTGTGGAGTCCTTGGAATAGTTTTCTATCTAAAAATACCATTAGTAGGGCAATAATCTTTAAATTCATGACTATAATACTCACCACTATTATTAGATTTGAGACATTTTGATTTTTTGCCAGTCTCATTTTCAACCAAGCATTTTCATTTCTTAAAAGTTTGAAATACATCAAATTTCTATCTAAGGAACTAAACCCATACTTTTTTAGTTGTGTCATCATAAAATATAACATAATAATGAGAGCCACCAAGGGAAGATGCCTAAGCTCATCCCCATACATATGTATGCCACAAGCTCTAATTTCTCCTTTTGTTTTCCTTCCTAGTCTTTACAAAACTCACTCTCTTTTATTTTCCATACACACAACTTTCACAGAAATCCATATTAACACATTTTAGACCAAGTAAAACTTTCTTTGAATGAAGTACTTTCATACATTTCTCACTCATGTGCCCAAAAATGTTGTGCTACAATGTTGTATCAGAATCTATAGTAGCTATTTGTTCTCCATGCTCAATTGTAGCAATTGTTCATGAACATTCATTTTTCTTTGAAACAATTAAAGTACAAGGAACAATATGGCTTGTACAAAGATATAAGGTGCCTACCTTCACACCTTTTGCTACTACAAGGGAACCTTTTGAAACTTTATAATTTTTATTATTAAAAGTAACTAGACAACCCTCATCACTGAGTTGCCCTACTGAAATTAACTTCCTACTCAACCTTGGAACATGTCTTACCTCATGTAGTAGCCAATGATTCCCATTTTGCAACTTAATATTAATTTTTCCCTTTCCAAAAATTTGACAAGTTTCATTATCTTCCAAATAAACAAGCCCAAAATTCCCTTGGACATAATCAATGAAATAACCTCTATGAGGTGTAGCATGAAATGAAGGACTAGAATCTAAAACCCATGAATCATCAACACTTTCTAAAGATAGAAGCAAAGCATCCTCTTTAGATTTGTTACTTACCACATTTTCCTCCTTGTCTCCATCTAGTTTATCTCCTTCATTTTTCTTTTGATTCTAGCAATCTTTCTTTTTATGACTTGGTTTTCCATAGTACCAGCAGTTGTTCATTCCTCTCAATTGATACCTCCTCCCCTTTGACTTTCCTCTTGATTTGCCATGATTTCCAAAATTACTTCCTCTCTCTGTCATTTTGCCCCTACTTTGTGCTTCAAAGAACTTCCTGATATAGATCCACTTGAGGATTGCCTACGAGTTTCCTCACTCAAAACAACATTGATCACATCATCATATTTTAGGGTACTAGATCTAGGAATAGAATTACTCACAACCATTACCAAACCATTCCATCTTTCAAGAAAAGAACACAAAATCAAGAAAGCCCTAATTTTTTCTTCAAAATTGATACCCACAAAAGATAACTGACTAGTAATAGTATTAAACTCATTTGAATGATTTGCAATAGATCCACCTTCTTCCATTTTCATATTAAACAAATGCTTCATTAGAAATACCTTGTTTGAAGCAAAGGTCTTTCCATATAGTGTCACTAGGGTTTTCATCAACTCTTATGTTGTCTTCACTTTTTTAATATTAAATGCCACCAATGGTGCTAGGCATAATCAAATGCTTCCAAGTGCCTTTCTATCCAAAAGATCATATTCATCATCTGACATAGATCCCTAATTCTTAGCTTTTCCTTCTAACGGCTTCCAAAAATCCTTTAAATAAAGATAGTCTTCCATTTGTATCTTCCATAATTGGAAGTTCTACCCATTAAACCTATCAACCCTCAGCTTACCCTCATCTACCATCACTCTCACTCAACTGTGAGACTCCCACTCAACCATGATACTTTCCTAAAAAGGATAACTGAAAAAAACACCTCAATCTGATACCACTTGTTGGGATTAAACCATGGACAGAAATAACAATTACATGCAAATATAAACAGTAACAAAAAATAATAGATCACACAGAAAAGTATACAAGACACCAAGATTTAACATGGTTCACCCAATCTTTGGGCTACGTCCACCAAATAGCAAGTCCGATATTATTACAATCCAATGATTATAACTTGATTACAATCTATAATCCCTTATAGCTCAATACCACCACAAGAACCAATTCTACATCACAACTATGAAACAATCCCTAACCCTAAGCTCATTTATATAAGTATTTTTACTACTTTATCGTTATAATTAATAATTACATGTCAACCCAAAATCTTGATAAAGTATGTACAGTACTTTCTTGATCAATCACCACAATCTAACAAAGTGCACTCATACGAGAAAAAGAATTATGCAGGTAGAATTTGATGATTTCTTGTTGAGCTAGATATGCCAAAAAAATTCATAAAACCATAGCAAACACTAAAATTAAAAGATAGGACAACCAGAAACAAAGTAATAAAATTTTGGCTCAATCACAATAACAGGATAATACATTCACAAAATAATGACACATTTACGCAAGAATCACTACACTCCAAATGTGAGAACCAAAAGCATAATATTATTGCAAAATAATAGTAGCCTTGATTATATATTACAATCCTATATTTATAAGAAATAATCTCCTCAATTTGTGTTGAGAGTGAGAGATATCTTCATGCAATAATATTCTTTTAAATTAATAAAATAAAACTAATTATATACAAACTAATAATCTAACTGGTGCTTAGTAGGACCTCATCCATTTTATATTCATTAATTGGATGCATGAGCCTTTACATGTCATGAACAAAGAAATTATGATAAAATGAGATGAGAGCTTTCAGTCAAAGTAGAAGTGTCTGGAAGTATAAAAAATAGAGGTTTATCCTTTACTAGGTGTTTGTCGAAGTTAAATTGTTGTTAGAATGTTTTTCTAATGCATGAAAAGCCCTAATTTTGGAACTATTAGTTAACTATAGGTGCACCTCAAGAAAAGCATAGTAGTTCACTAACTCACCAGTGTAGTAGATCAGCACTGAGGTCAAAAAATGCAAAATTTTACTATGCCAAAATTAAAATTATGAATTCTAGGTTTTGTCGCCCCTCATACCAGAGCTATGTTTGGATGCTTGCCCTTTAATTTCTTGATAATCTTAGTGATTTTAGCCAAATCCAGTAAATCTAAAGCATTGGACTTATCCTTAACCTCTTGTCTATATTTCTCTACTTCAATACGGGTCTCAGTAAAATCCCCAAGTTTGGTATCCAACTCTAGCAAGGCTTCTTCTATTCTAAATTCTTGCTAAAATATCTTCATCACTAGAAGCTTCTTCAAAAATCTTCCTAAACTTCTCTACCACTACCTCTATGGGCATTAATTTCTCCTATTCATTATCTGCAAAAATATCAAGATACACATCACTATAATGTTTCCCTGTCTGCAAAATTCTCCCTCAAGCTTGGTCCTTGAGTCGACGGATCTCTGCATGTAATATTTCCATTACTTTACTACTATCTACTATATTTTCAATTCAATAATCAATTAAATCTAACTCCTCAACTATATAAACATCTATAGAAATCTTGTACCTCTGCCCTTTCATAGCCTATAATACCTGTAAATCTCTACTGTATGCATATACTTCATCCATTACACTGAAATCCTGCTTCAAAATTGCTACCATTTTGTCTACATTTTCTTGCATAGCATGTAGTAGCTTTAGATTTCCTTAGATGATTATGTTAGTCTTAGAATGGTTTTGACATTTGAATGTCAACACACTTAACCATTTTCTACATTGGAGCTGAGCCACAACATGAGCCAAGTCAGGAAATCCAACAAGTGCCGAGTGATCTTCAGGTGCCAAGCAGCCTCCAGATGCCGAGTGAAGATCAAGTGCTAAATGAATTTAGGTGCTAAACATGATACAAGTACCGAGTGATATTCAAGCGCTGAGTCATAGACAATGTCGAGCAATACAAAAATGCAATAGGAGTTGAGTAAACCAATTTGTTATAAGTGTCGAGCATCTAGAATTAGTAAGTGCCGATTTAAACAGAATGTACATATGAGTTTGTAACTTCATTGATTCAGATGTAAACCATTTTCATGGTCGACATATGACGAATCTCTAAGGATTAAATGATAAGATCGAATCTTTTTGTATTTCCTATGCAATCTACATGCAGCCAATAAGAAAAATGGAGAAGGCATGCAACTAATAAGAAAAGTGCAAGGAATGAGTGGGAATCAGAGATTCAATATGGATCGTAGATCCATACCTAACCCTAAGTCCTGGAATGTCTTTATAAGGAAGACAAAATCTCATTGAACATAGAAGATGATGGACGAGGTTGTGTAAGGAAAACTATTTTAGAGTAAAGAGTATCAGATCTCAGAGGATCAAGATCAGAGAAAGCAGATCAAGTGCCTGTATTTAGCAATCGAAGGATTGTAATTTATCAGGTTTATTGTACCTAATACACTCTAGCAATTTTATTAGAAAGGAAACCCAATGGTGATAGGTTAGCTTAATAGCTATTTTGTAGATCCTTTAAATAGGTGATTAAATCCTTTAACAAGGTAACACTTCATGTAAAGTGTTTGTAAATCCTTTAACTAGGTCACTATTGATAAAGTGTAAAGCTTTTAACAGGGCAGGCCTATTGATGCTTATGTGTTTTTCATAATTGTTTGATATGTTTATATGCATGCAATCTACTTTTAGTAAAAAGGTTTTAATGTTCAAAGTATAGTACTTCTAATTCACCCCCCCCCAACTCTTAGAAGCATTATTCCTATTTGAATATTCCAAAAATTGGTATTAGAGCACAGTTCTCTCAAGAAGGAGTCTAACAACTGGGACAAAAAAGTCTAAAGATGGAAGTCTTCAAACTTGGGAAAATTATTGACAATCAAGTGATTGATGTGTAGCTAGCTCTACAAAAGGTAGAGGAAGATAGGGAGGAACTAAGAAAATCCTTGAAAAGAAGGAAGGATATAGCAATAGCTAAAAATGATATAAACTACAAGGAGATTAATACCACAAAACTATGTATCAATGGAGACACTAAAGAGTTTGATGCAGCAATAGCAGAACTGATGGAGAAAAAAAAAGCTCAAGCAAATGAAATAAGATCTCTCAAGATGGAACATGAATCATAGGCCATAATGTTATGTGAAATCATTGAACAAAAGAAAAGAGTAGTTGAAGATAGAGTCATGATGGAAGATGAAAAAAGAAATCTTGCAAATAGATTGGAAGAAAAATGTACTAAATTATCAAGGATCTCAAACATGTAGATGGACACACTTGCCCAAATGATGAACCTTCATCATGAACTCAATATGAAAGATATTGAGATCTCTACTTTGAAGATGTAGAATGAATTGAACAAAGAAAAAGAGGTAGCAAAGAATCTCAACAAGTCAAGTGAAGCCATCAAGTACTTTAAACAATTGATGAAATTTCCAAGATCAGCCCATGATACATTAGGACTTGGATACAACAGCACTAAAGTTGAAGAATCATCAAAGAGTGTTGAGCAAAGAAGTGACAAAGGTAAGGATTCCAAACCCACTTGTCATTACTGTAGAAGATTCAATCAGCCAAACTCATCCAAAAGTAAGAGTTACTGTCACAAGTGTAACATGCAAGGACATATGACACAAGATTGTAGATCCAAAGTCACAAGGACACAAAGATTTGATGGACATTTTCATAATTGTAAAAAGTATGGGCATAGAGCATTTGAATGTAGATCAAAGCCTATGTGGACATCAAATCAACCAACAAAAACAAAAGGAAATGAAAGTCACTATCATTGGGTTTACAACACCAGGTATAGCTATCATTATTGTCAAGAATATGGACATATACCCCAGAACCGCATAAGAACACATTTCAAAGGGAAATATAAAAGATGGTTGAAACAAACCACATGTTTCAGTTGCCTAAAAACTAGTCATACAAGCAGAAACTATCCTACAAGGTCAAAGGCACCCAAGACTGAAGAAAATAAGGGTAAAGAAAAGATTGATGTTGAAAAGATAAGAGAGAAAATGAATAAGACTTGGAAAAAGAAAGATGAGTACAGCACATCTAGTGGAGGGATCACTTCACCCAATGGGTCAAGTGATCACACTTCATCAAACTAGGCATGAGAAGTGTATGCATACATCAATCCCAAGACAAAAAAGCAATGCAAAGTATAAATCTACATGAGACAAGATGCCAAGACAAAAATTGTAAATGATGTTGCCGAGCTGCCTTTGGATGCTAAGTAAAACTCCAACACATGTCGAGTTCCCAAACAGTGATCGAGTTGATGGCTGATGCCGAGTTGAGTAACTCCTATAGAAGATGAATAAAATGGAAATATAGTGCAACCTGAGTAATGTTAAAATCCTTCATAATCCGAGTTGGTAGTTGAGCATTTAATGCGATGGAAATAGGGTATATTATCACGATTCCAATCATTTTTCCTCATTGCGATCAAGAAGCAAAGAAGAGAAAGAGAGTAGAGCAACTTCATAGCAAAGAATCCAGCATTCCAAGTAGATTACAACCTCTTAAAATGCATTTTCATTGATCTTGAGGTATTTTCATTTGTGCCGAGCTATGCAGTTTCATATTTCGAAAAGGAAACCCTAGTTTGCATTAATAGCTTTGAGTTCCAAGCAAACCCAGGGAAAAGAGTCATTTGAGGTTTAGTTATTGTCTAATGAGGTCAAGCAACCTGATTTTTGTCCCATTCCTGAAGTTGCATACAAAAGAAACCCAGCCAAAGCTCTTTCCCACATACCCCCAAAGGTTGTAATGGTCCAGGACGTAAGAAGATGCTACAACTGTAAGTTAGGAGCTCTAGGAGATATGGAAATAAGGCAAGCTTATGAGAAGTTGTGTGTCAACGGAGTCTTAAAGGATGAATTCAAAATTGTTGAAAGGAAGGGTTTGACCCAAGTTTTGAGCTTTCCCATTTTATTTAAGACAAAATGGGTTAAACTTGTGTTAAGTAGAATTCATGGTGGTAGTCTATGGTTAGAAGATATTCCCATCAAGATAACAAAAGGAATCATTCATAGGGTAACTGGATACCCTACCCTAGATCAGTTCAAGACCTTAAGAAGTGAATCTAAGGAGGTTATTGAAAAGAACACAAGTGCTCAGTGGAACAAAAGAGGAATGAAAATTCACACCATTCAGGATCCTCTCGTTGAGTTTGTTGTTAGAGTCATTGCCCATAAGTTCTATCAATCTAGTAGTCTCAATAGTGTGTCATGTATTTTCGTAGATGTAGGTTACAAATTGGTTAAAAAGGATCATACCTATGATCTTGTAGAACTAAAACTACAATAGATTATTGAAAACCTAGCTGCCATAAGAAGGACAAAGGGTGCTCAATCCAAATTTGGAGCAATTCTGGTTTGTGTATTCTTTTATGTTCAGAATGAGTTTCCCTCTTTTGGAAAAGTGACATGGAGGAATGATAGAACTATCATTGCCCAAATTAATGAATATATAGAATAGATGGGAGACACTTTTGATACCTTGATGACAAGTTACTTTGAAAATTTCAAAAAATCCACGAAGCAAAGAGCAAGAATGCCAGTTTCCTTAGTGGAAAAACATACTAATGATATATGCTTCTTAGTGGACATTGATTTTACCTATATCCAACTAGTAATTCCAAGGGTGAGATGGCTAAGGCCATTTGGATATGAAATCATCATAGATGAAGCTTCTGCAGTAATAATTGCATTATTGGTAGAAGAGACAGACAAGAGTGCCCCACATTTTGGCACTTATGATGTGGTAAGATCAAAGATAAATATGGAGTTAAAAATTGCCTCCACATTGAAGAAGAAAGATAAATTGATGAAGAAAATTAAGAAGAAATTTGGTGAAGGAATTGAGGCTGAAGCAGAAGAATTAGATGATGATAATGATGATGATGAGGATGAACAAGAGCAAGGCCCAATGGAATTAACTCAAGGCCTAGGTGAAGACAAGGAGAAAGGTGTTGAGGAAGAAGAAGCCAAGGAAGCACCAACCTAAGCTGAGCCAAAGAAGAGAAAGGCAACAGAACAACCTCCAGCTCAGTCCAAACCAAAGAAAACTGCCATGCCATCACCTCAAAAGCCAACAACCTGAGTTGCAACGAGGGCCTCCACACAAAAAGCCAAAGAGGATGCCACAAAGAAGAAACCAATCAAGAAGACATAGGAAGATCCAGGGAAAAGAAGAAAATATGTGGCTCAACTTGATACTGATGAAGAAGATCAATCTGAAAAGGTAAGCCATTTTTCAGTTGATACATTATGCAAAAAGATTGGAAGTGGAGACTTAAGCAACATAAATAAAGTTGATTTCAATAAGTTCCCTAAAGATGAAAAAAATAGAATAGAAGAATCAGTTTATGGAATGATGGCACAGTTCAAGTACACTCCTCTTGAACTAGATGGACAATTGCCAAATGAACTGTCTAAAATTGTGGAAGATAGATGGCATTTTTGTTTGAAAATGGAGAAGGAGATGAGAGAGTCAACCGTAGCAAGCATACTGCCTAATTTGACTAAGGAACAAATATAGAAAGTAGTCAAAAGGCATAATACTAGGTTTACATTTAAGTACAAAAAATTCTTCATTCTCCAAAACAAGATGGAAGAAATTGTTCAAACAACAATAAAATCATGGAAAAACTTATGCAAAAAGAATGAAGATTTTCTTGAAGAAGAATACAAGGAAGAAGCTACTACTCCACCAGAAGAGAGAAGAAAAAGGAGAGAAGAGAAGATAGAAGTAGAGAAAGAAGAAGAAGAAAAGAAAGATGGAGAGGAGAAAGAAACAGAGGAGGAGGAGACACAAAAGTGAGATGAATTGGAAATAGCTGAACAAGAGCAGCAACAAGACCAGAGTGTGCAAGACACACAATTGCCACCCTCTAGCCCTCCTCATGTACCCATCACACTTGCAAAAACTATAACTATAAAGGATGTTCCTCACACTTTTCCTCAGAACATCAATCCATTAACTGCAGAGGATCTCAGAAGAATCCTTGACCAATCCATTCAAGAAGCCAAATTATGTACAGATCCAATATTGGTCAGTGTGGATGAATTACAAAGAATAGTAGAAAATATAGTTAGAGATAAGGTGAATCCACAAGAACCACCTTCCATAATCTCTACAACTATTAGTGGTCAACTTAAAATGCCAACAGTTGTTTCATCAAGAATAGTTGACACCACAGTACAGAAGCCAAGTGCAGCAGGAGAAAAAGAAATAGAACAAACAAGACAAACTGTTACATTTGATCCTATAGCACAAACAGAAGGTGCACTCCCAAAAATTACCATAATTGATCAAGGTAGTAGACCAAAGGAGGAGAAAATAGAGGAAACCCCTAAAGAGTAGGAGGCAATACAAACTTTGATAAATTTTCCTACCTTGGGAACCCCCTCACAACAACCATTGCAAATATCAGCACCAGGATCTAGTTCTACAAAAGTTGCAAGGGTACTTCACTATAGAGACCCTAAATTAGATGAGGAGATAGTCATACCGAGCTATGACTTAAAAATAATAACCATTGATCAAATCAATGAGGTGTAGAAAGTGCTCAATAGGAGAAAGAGGAAGGAGTATAAACAAAAGAAAACATTGCATGAGATTAAAGACATCTTTATGGATGCCTTCAGTTTGTAGTCACCAGATGAGTCAAAGCATATCATGGAGCAATTATTAGATATTGTTGACTAGGTGAAAAATGAAGACCAAGAGACAAATGCAAAACTTATGGAATGGTCTCAAAGGAAATTCCAGGGAAAAGTAAATGAGAAGATATCAACTCAAATTGCACTTTCCCAAGTTGAATTGGCAAAGCTAATAGACAAAGTGAAAAAGTTACTTGAGAATATATTCTCATTGTACAAAAAGTTGTGTGACTTTTCATACTTCACACAGGAAACAAGCCAAAAGATAATTAGCCTAGAGAGAAATTTGAATATTTCAAGCATGAAGCTACCAAAAGATCTAGCTCAAAGTGAGAAGCATTTTTCTCAATCGCTTCACACTTAGAAAGAAATAGTTGTATTTACAGAAGAAGAGGCCACTATCAAGGCAAAATTGATAATGCTCCAATCCTCCATTACCCCACATTTGGAAGTACTCCATAAAGAACAAGTCTATGCAAAAACTATTCTCAAGAAAGATCCTAATCTTTCTACTTCAGATGGACTTATTCACCTTGTTGCAGAGACTGCCATTCAGCATAAGTCACTAGAAATTTCTTTGAATAATTGGGATGTGGCTCTCAGGATGATTATGGAGGTAAACAACACATTTTTGGTGAAATATGATCTTAACCCTTAAAATCCTTTACATAAGTGTCAAAAAGGGGGAGATATATATCTTATTAACTAAGGGGGAGATATTATAAGATGCATAGAGGGGATGAGAGAATGGGGGAGACAAAACCAAGGGGAGCATGATATACAGATAATGGCACAACCAACTCAGGGGGAGTTACAATAATTTTGAGGTATATATTATAAGTTACACAAATTTTGATTAAGGTTTTAAAACCTCTGTATGTATACTGAGCAGATTAGTGAATGTACTCATAAGGTCAATTAAGTGTTTTTGACACTCATATCAAAGGGGGAGATTGTTAGTCTCAAAATGGTTTTGACATTTGAGTGTCAACACACTTAACCATTTTTTACATTGGAGCCAAGCCACAACATGAGCCGAGTCAGGAAATCCAATAGGTGTCGAGTGATCTTCAGGTGCTGACCAACCTTCAGGTGTTGAGTGAAGATTAGGTGCCAAGTGCAGATCAAGTGCTAAATGACTTTAGGTGTCAAGAATGATACAAGTATCGAGTGATATTCAAGTGTCGAGTCATAGACGATGCCGAGCAATACAAAAATGCAACAGGAGCCGAGTGAATTAGTTTGTTATAAGTGTCAAACATCTGGAATTAGTAAGTGCTGAGTAACACAGAATGTACATATGAGTTTGTAACTTTATTGATTCAGATGTAAACCATTTTCATGGCCAAAATATGAGGAATCTCTAAGGATTAAATAATAAGATTGAATCTTTTTATATTTCCTATGCAATCTACATGCAGCCAATAAGAAAAATGGAGAAGGCATGCAACCAATAAGAAAAGTGCAAGGAATGAGCAAGAATCAGAGATTCAATAAGGATAATAGATCCATACCTAACCCTAAGTCTTTGAATGTCTTTATAAGGAAGACAAAATCTCATTGAACATAGAAGAGGATGGACAAGGGTGTGTAAGGAAAACTATTCAGAGTAAAGAGTATCAAATCTCAGAGGATCAAGATCAGAGAAAGTAGATCAAGTGCTTGTATTCAGAAATCGAAGGATTGTAATTTATCAGGTTTATTGTACCTAATACTCTCTAGCAATTGTATTAGAAAGGAAACCCTATGGTGATAGGTTAGCTTAACAGCTATTTGGTAGATCCTTTAAATAGGTGATTAAATCCTTTAATAGGGTAAAATTTCATGTAAAGTGTTTGTAAATCCTTTAACCAAGTCACTATTGATATAGTGTAAAGCCTTTAATAGGGCAGGCCTTTAACAGGGCAGACCATCAGAAGTGGTCAAACATTATTACTGCAGTGATTTTGTGGGTATCATCCCCACCCCAGTTTTACCTTCTTATTTCTGGAGGGTTTCTAGGTTACCAAAATCTCAAGTGTTATGTGGTGATGCTTATGTGTTTCTCATAATTGTTTGATATGTATATATGCATGCAATATACTTTTAGTTAAAAGGTTTTAATGGTCAAAGTATAGTACTTCTGATTCCAACAGATTAGGATGCCCTTTTGCTCAAAACTCTCCTACCATTTCTGATAAGCCTTCAAAAATGGATTCAAGTGTACAGTTCCCAAATCTCTTCTCTTGAGTGCAATGTTTAGAGTATCCTTGGGGTGTTTGGGATCCAAGCGACCAATAACCTTGGCTAAATATCCTTTTAGGACTTCATTTTTCCTAGGAAGTTTTTTGAGTTCTACCCCTTCCTGCTCTAAGCTTCTAAAAATCTCCTTCATACCCACTGTGATCATCAACTTAGCTAAATCCAATGTAGGCTTCTTGAGCATGACCTTTCTAATCTAGTAGTCTTGTGGGCCTAGATCTTCTATGTCTGCATCAGGAGGGATAGACACTTGTGCAAATAAATCCAAGTTTTGATCATTGTTGAGGAATGCTAAGGCTCTAGCTTCCCTTGAGGGGACTCAAGTTTTCTCAAAACCTCGGTCAACTCAATCATGTCCTCTTCATCGACATTGAACTATGGCTTCTTATTTCTTATTAATTCCTTTCCCAACCTCCTTGGGACTCATTCCACTGAGGGCCCACCTCTTGAGGATGAAGGAGTTTGCTCGGCCACCCCCTTTCCCTTATCACTCCTTTCTAGGGTTCTTTCCCTATTTGAAGGATCTCCTTCTGTGGTTTGTCTTAGTGGAGCCCATAGTTTTTACTTTAATGTCTTGGGAGGTTTGGTGAGGATACTCAACCATTCACCCCTCTTCAGACACTTCATCAGTTTCTATTTTTTGTGGCTCTTCCTCCTACCCCTTTTGAATCTATTGTTCTTCATTATTTGGAGGTAGAGGAGTAATCGAGCCTTTATCTATAATTGTGATCTATAGTGGAGATGGAGAAAAATTAGGACCCTGTGATTCTTGAGGAATTTGAGTCCAATCTTCTTGTTGGGGCTCATTTGTTGGTGTATCCCTAATTTGGCCTCCTACTAATTCTATCCCTATAGGCATGAAGTCAAAATTTGACATCTTAAATATGTCAGTGCCCTCTATATCTTGCTCATCAATCCATTATTTCATTTCATCCTTAGATGTAGTTATCTATGGAGGTTCTCTTGGGATTGATGGCAGTGTAATAGTGGAACTTCTTCTCCTTTCCTACTTTGTAGCTCTTGCTAGCTAGGTTCTTCTTTCCAATGGCACATTAACCTCCTCATCTTCCTCTTCTTCTTCCTCCCTTTCAAGAATGGGTTCCAAGACAAATGGGAAAGGCAGTACCCTCCTGATCATCCTTTGTCTTTTCTTGATTAGAGTCTGTCTTTCTTTTCTTTTTAGGGATAGAAGGGGCTGCTTTTTCTATTTTTAGAGGTGGAGAGACCTCTTGTACTTCAATGTTTATCTCCATTTGGCTAGGTGTAGTGGCTGGTGGCAATAGTGGGTCATCCTAAACTTATGGTGCCCTAATATCCTCGGCCCCTAGTACATTTACTTCCTCTTGGTATGGGGGTGCCAATATTTCACCTTCCTCTAGCTATGCTCTTTGTGGAGAACTCCTCTTTCTCTTTACCTTTCTCCTTTTCTCCTAAGGATGATAGTATCCAACTGCTTGGTCAAGTTGGTATACTATTTCAAGCCTTATTGGTGACTGAGCTGCAAAGGTAAGGATGGTCACTTTCTTCCCTATACCTTTGACTGGGTAGGCTTGTGCATGAAAAATTACTATCTCAGGTATTGGATTAAGTGTAAATGGTTTCTTTATCCAATCCTATGTCATTTTTATCACGTGCCTCACCCGATGGTTAATGTCATCATTCTCCTCCCTATCTACCTTAGCATTCATTATAGGTCGTTCCCAAATTTTATCTGTGCTAAATAGAGGATCAAGCAACTCCCCTTACTCTTGTTACAATATTTGCAATGGAATCTTTATTTTCAAGGCCTTTTGCACCAAATACAAAGTCATTCTACAATAATCCCTGATATGGACATTGTAGTCATTTGTTGCATTCATCCAAAGGTCTTCAATAGCTTCTTCATGTGTGAATTCCTTTCCTACTAAATACTATACTCTCCTGATATTATCAAAACATGAACATGGAGAATTGTATGCTTCTAAGGGATATTGATCCCATTCATACTAAAAAGAAGGAATATCTTGCTTCAATTTTACTTGAAAGGGTCCTACAATTAGTGGCCAATTCCAAAAAGATTTTTTTTATTTCCTAACTCTATCATACATAGAGTCAAGTTGTCGAGAAATCTCCAAAAGAACAAGTTTTTCACTATGATACCTAGGAAGCTTCTTCAAGTTGATACTTGCACCAGCTACCCCTAGATATGTAAATGCTTTGAACTAAATATAATACACTCCAAGTTTTTTTATCTATACCACTGCATTATTAGATAATCTCTTTGCATAATCTCCCTCTATGATGTGGATGATGGTAAATATGAATGCATCATTCATGATTCCATATTCCTTGCTTTCCCCTGAGAGCTTCTTCCTTACCAATTAAGGGTAGACAATATACAGCCAAGCATTAGGACCCCACATTTTGCCTCACTTATATAAACTAGGATAGTCTATCGCTCTTATGGCTAACAAATACACCAAATATGATGTCATATAGAATTTCCTTTTATCCTTTACTGCTCCCAACTATTCACATAAATTTTGACTCAACATAGTGGCCTAGTCAAGTGGCATCTTCGTCATCTTGATAGTCTTGATAAAATGTATCACGAATACATTTAGGTGTCTGACTAATAGTAGACCCATTACTCTACTCAAAAGTATGATTTAGTATCCAATATCTTCCTTCATATATCCCCTTGTCATGTCTACTTTTCTAGCTATCTTTCTCAGAGGAGTCCTCTCTATAAGGTAAGAAGATTGGATGATCTCAATAGCCTCTTTTAAGTGTTCTCTATACCACCTTTTTTCCACCTCATAAGTTAACCTAATAAATTAATCCATATGTGGAAGATGGAATACCCTCTCAATGTTGTCAGGTTAGAGGTCAAGAATGATTTCTCCAGTCACACTCTTAATAGCTCTTTCCTTAGGGACAAAATTTTGTGTAAGTGGCATAGCAAGCTCTCAAGATTGTATCGAAATTAAGTGTGAAGTTGTGTTTACCAACCCTGATTGAATTAATATAGAAACCATAGCAGACCTTGCAGTGGGTTTGTTGCAAATCCTTAGGAACTCTCCCAAATTAGTGTGTCCCCAATCTATGTCCTTAATTTCTAAGCAGTCATCTTAGAACCTTGATTTTGATGGAATGCCTTAGAATTTGAACACAAGAGGTTTTCGTGTCATTTTCTCACCTAATGAAGATGCCATTATATGTACACAAAAGAGAAGAAAAATGTCCATTAGTCCCTATTGAACCAAAAAAAATTGCAAAGTGATTTTTTTTTGAAAACACAAAAACATTTATTTCTAAAGTAAAATTAAACACATCAGGCACACCAATTTAGGTGCCCCAGTGCATAGCTAACATTTTTCTATTTTGTGATGTTTTAGGATTTTAGCGTGTGCACTAGTGCACCAAATTAGGTGCACTAGGGAGCATCCTCTCTTTTTTATAATTATTATTATTTTTTTTTTTGAATTGTTTAATTATACTCAGGTGAACACTAGTGCACCAAAATTAGGTGCACTAGGGCACACCTGATCCTATTTCTTTTTTTACTTCAAGTTATGTTTTGGGGATATGAAATAGCACACCTAATTTGGTGCTCTATTTTGCATAACCCTATGGGCTTTGTTTGTTTTTTGGTTTTAATTTTTATGTTTGAAGGATTTGGTGCACAATAGGACACCAAAGTTAGGTGCGCTAGTGTGCAACACGTTATATGATGTGCATTTGCATTAGGAAAGTGGGAAGGATGTTGTAGCTTGGTCAATGCAAAGATGCAAAAATAGGGAGGTGTGAGAGCTATGGATGTAGAGTACAGACAAAGGGAAGTGCAAAGATGGTAAGAGAAGACCAAGTGAGGAGTGAGGGAAAGGAGGGGTCTTATAGACCTTGGCCTAAGAAGGTTTCATGAAGATGTGCAACTATGCAGCTGCACTAGTGCATGGGAGTCACTTTTTTTGGCACACTAGTGCACCGAATTAGGTGTGCTAGTGCACCTTTTATACTTACACTGTTGACTTCTTCATTGGAATATCTTGTCTGTCATCAACTGATTTTCTTAGCTAGGATCTAAATAGGACAAAGAGACTAGATAAGACCTCAAAATGATCAGGACCCTAGACCAATGCCATGAAAAAACTAAAAAATAAAGTAGCAGGTCCATATTTTTGACTAAAATGGGGTGTGCATTGTGAAACCATAACAAATAATCATGACAAAAAGGAATAAATGACAAAGACCTTTCTTCATCAGCAAACATTCCTTTGACATGTGTCAAACACCAACTGAATCACAAACATTCCAAGTGAATTTTGAATGACTTCATAGTCAAAAGTTCAATATTTAAAATCTCCAAGCTTAGTGTGTGTTTAGTGTATTCATTTCCTTCAACATCTCAGGATGTGATCAATCAAAATCTTTAGACAACTTGGAAACAATTTTCCACCCTTCTTGGCACATCCATCGAGAATCTTCGTGAAGGTCACTTATTGATCATTTGCTTGACTAGATGAGAGAATTAGTTCAAGGGCTCTTGGTGAGATGTCACATTTTTTTTAAATTTCTTGGTAATCCCTTGGATAATTGCTCCATGTAGTTCATAATGTCACCATTTGATTCTTGGATGGAGCAATATTTTCATTTATATCAATTTATTAGATTACCCCTTTTAGATCTTTTAGAATTCTTTAGTCTTAACACTATTCTTTTCTTCTTCTTCTTTTATTTTATTTTATTTTCTTTTCTTTTATTGTCTTCTATATCCTAACTACACTTAGACTATGTAGCCAAGACATCAGTGTCATTTCTTGGATTCGATCTTAGGTGAACATCCCTTGCATTCCTCTTTTAGAACTTTTTAGAAACTCTCACACCAAACAATGAGCTTAGCAACCCTTTGAGAAGACCCCTCCATTTGGACCAATAAGAGCTTAGATCATCCCTTTCTACTTTCAACCTTGGTTTGACAACACTTGAGATGATCTATCTTTAAATTTGCAAACTTTTGAGAACTTGTTGATCTAGAATCCTGAATTCAAGACTAAAAGTCCCCCTATTACTGCAAGTAACATCCATTCCTGAGTTGGTATAAGACACACAATTGTCCAATGTTTTGAAAAATAAACACATCTTCCTAAAATTAGGACCAAAAGAGTAGTTAGTAAAATATGTCAAGATAAAATATTGAGTGCACCTTACCCCCTATACTAACACAACTTTGAAAGAAAACACGTGATTGAAAGAAAACACGTGATTGAAAGAAAACACAATTGAAAGCAAAGACACTTGCAGAAAACAAAGACACTTGTAGAAATTAAATCTAACTATTTTTTTTTTTTTTGGTTCTTCTAGGCTTCAAAATAATATCTTAGAAGTTTCCCATTGATTGGTAATGGAACTAATTCCCCTTGTAAGGAACTGAGTCTAAAAGTATTTTCTCCAAGAATTTCCACGATTTGGTAAGGACAAATCCACAAGCATTGAAACTTCGTGTGGCTGCCCGAATTTTCTTTCACCTTATCCCAAAGTAAAAAAAGGGCAAAAATATTGAAGGATTTTGTCAGGGACCTCTTGTCAAACCATCTCTTCATGACAGCTTGATGTTTAGCCAAGTGCTCCAATGCAGCTATCAATTTCTTATCCATCTCTAAAAGATTCATCAATCTAATCTGTACTTTATCAACATCTTCAGCATACCCACTCCTAAATTTAAAAATAGGAATTCTAAGTTTTAGTGGGAATACTAGCTCTTGTCTATAGATGAGAAAATATAGAGAAGTCCCCAAAGCATTCTTGACCCTAACTTAATTTTTCCATAAAGCATACTTGAGTTGTGTATGCCAATATTTAGGATTCTCCTTTAATAACCATCTTATTACAAAAATCAAGTTCTTGTTTGTAGATTTGGCTACACCATTTTCTTGGGGATAATAATTTGATGAGAAATTGATAATAACTTTATTCTCAAATTCCCATTGATTCAAGAATACTAATGCAAAAGCTGATCCATTATCACACACTAAAGTGAATGGCATCCCAAATCTAGTAGCAATGTGTTCTTCCAAGAAGTTTGTTACCACCTTAGCAATGCAATTTTTGAAAATTTTTGCTTCTGTCCATCACATAAAATAATTAGTGGTTGTGAAAATATAAGTGTGTCTAGTAGATGAAGGTGGATTAACTAGACCAATAAAATCCAACCCCCACTTTGCAAAGGGGTGTACCTCATACAGTAGTTGTAATGGCATTGTTGGGTGTGTGTCTCTATTGGCACTAGTTTGGAAAACATGACAAGAATGCACATGTTCAAAAGTGTCCTTGAATATCATGGGCCAAAAATAACTTGATCTTAAAATTATATGAGTACTTGCTTCTGCTAAACCATGCCCTATACCATACTTATCATAAAATTGTCCTAGAACTTCCTTTGCTTCATCACGTCCTAAGCATTTTAGGTAGATTCCTTCATAGTTCCTTTTCTAAAACTTGTTATTATGTAGCATATAGGATTCAAACTTCATTTTAAGTCCCCTACACTATGAACCATTCATCCAACTAGGGCACCAATTCTGTAGAAGATAGTAAACAATATCTTGGTGCTAGACATCCATCACTACCCCTTGACTAATGTCAACTTGAGATACTATTATTTTATTTTGATCTTCTATATCTATTTCATTTTCAAACTTAGATTTCTTTTCATTTCCAATTTGGTTATCAACTATCATTCTTGATAATCCTTAACCCCTGACTAATCTCATGGGCTGGATCTCTAGATCAAATTCTTGCAATATTGCTATCCATTTACCTTGTCTTTCACCAAGTTCATTTTTTATCAACAATGTCCTTACACTAGATTAGGTACAATAGCATACACCTTACTCCTTAATATGTAATGGTAGAACTTATTTACTACTTTAATCAAGACAAAAGACTATTTATCAAGGTTGGAATAGTTCAACTCGACATTTCTCAAAGGACATCTCATAAAAGCAATAGGTCTTTTATCCTCCTTCTCCTTCTTTTGAGTTAGGATCCCATCACATGAATAATCAGAAGTGAAGGAATATATCTTAAAGGGAAGGTTTCAATTAAGACTTATAAGTATTGGAGTTATGGAAATGGCTACCTTGATACCTTCAAATGATTTCTTTACCTTAGGAACCCATTTTGTTTTGGCCCCCTTTTTGAGTAAATCATTGAGGGGATGCACTATCCCTACAAAACCACTTATGAATTTTCACACAAAATTTATCTTTCCAAAGAAACAATTGAGTTCCTTTCGACTATTGGGGGTGATAACTTCAAAATGGCTTTGATTCTATTAAGATCAATGGAGATACTAGCTTTTGAAATGACATGACTAGGAGCTTTCCTTTAGTGACCCCAAATGAACATTTCCTGGGATTAATATATGCCATATTTACCACACCTATTGAATACCTGTCTTAGATTGGCAATATGAGTAGTTTTATCCATTCAAGGGATAGTCAATTCATCCATATAGATAACTATACATTTATTAATCAATCGCTTAAAAGCTTCATCCATAGCTCACTGAAATGTAGCCCCTACATTAATCAACCCGAATAGCATTCTCCTATAGGCAAAGGTTCCCCATTTGGTCATAAAGGAAGTCTTTATCCTTGGTCTGATTTTTCACAATGCAGAAATTATAGAAAACTTTAGTGAAAAATCATTTGAGTCTTAAAATTTTGCACATTAGGGTATTGTCCTTATATTTTTCAAACCCTTAGATTGCCCTAGTTTAAAAAACCCTCAAAAATATTCTTAGAAAAATGTTTTTAATGGTATATCATTTTACCTAAGGAAGGGCTTGTGCAAGCATGAATTCATTATAATTTTTTTCAATCTTACGTGCTCATGCTTGGCTTGCAAATTGCTTAATCATTCTAGCAGCAAATACCTCTAATGACACAAAGTCTTTATAATCATGATCTTGTTCAGATTAATGGGTATCACATGCCCACAATTTCAAGATGCAAGGTTTTTAAATAATGCGAGCATGCGACTTGGTAACACATAGCCCTTGCCTTTTTCAAATTCCTATGAACCGTAAAAATAATCGTAAGCTATCAAAAATGTTTGCAGGATTGTCAGTTCTTTTAGTGCATGCTCTAGATTTCCTGCGATGTCATTGATTGAGTTACTAGTGGAGATTTTCTTTTAACATCAAGAAGCCTCAACCATTGATTTCATTTGGATCAAGGGCTAGCACATTCCTGCAAGAAGGAGATGCTCATCAGATAAATAATGCGGAGAAGCATCTTTGTGATGTGTGTCACAGTCTAATAAGATGGGCCCATTGTTCTCAAGGATGATGACGAGATGTCTTCTGTGGCAAGTGTCAAATGAGTTCAAAAGAAGGAGATATTTTATTCATCACTAAAACCAACGTGGTATTCAAATCGCCTAATTTTATAACCGTAGATCTATCAAAGATTAAAGGCCAATGCATGCCCACATTTTGAAGTTGCACGAGAGATAAATAATTCATGCAAGTGGTTTATCGACGTGTGGCAAGGTGGGGTTGAAAATTTTAACTATATGTTGTGGTGTACCACATTGTAAAGTGATCACTGATGTGTATTGCCAGATGTGCCACTAAGGAAGTTTGTTTGCTAGATGAAAGTGAAGCCTCATTAGCCATAGATCTTTCAAAGATCGAGGGTTAGTGTAATCCCGCATTATGAAGCTGCTAGTCAAATAAGGAATGCGGGTATGTGCCTTTATGACGCATGTCACGGTGGGGCCAGATTACGAAAGAACATCAATTTACACCATGTGGCCTGCTACTTGTGCTTAGTTGGAAGTACTTATGCTATGGGAACAAAAACCTCAAAAATTAATGAAGTAATCAGGTGGGTCGGAGCACAAGGGATGAGTAGGGTCATTTCATTGGTCCAAGTGGATGATTGACTATAAAGTGCAGAAAACTTTCACATCGTTGATCTTGTCTTGATCAACAAGGGATGCTTGCCCGCATTAAGAACTTGAATGAAGTTTATGTAAAGTAGGTATGGGCCTTGTGGACACGTGTCCAAGCTGATGTTTAAACTTTTAATATAGAAGCTCTATAGGGTATAATCACTAATACCATTGATCTTTTGAAAATCAATGGCTGACACAATCCTGCAATAAGGAAATGCTTGATCGATAAGTAAAGCAGTAATGTGCCAGCTTGACACGTGGAAAGAGTGATGTCAAGCACCTACCCGCTCAGAAGAGGAAATGGGTCCCACTAGCGTGGAAGTTGTCAGAAGGTGCAAACTCATATAAAGGCTTCCTATTGGTCAGAATAGTTGACTGGACCTTATTTAAATATGAATTGATCTGATTATTGATCTTATCTTGATCAACAAGTGGCACTTCCCCGCAATTCGAAGTTGCGATCCAGTTAAAGATTGTGAGAAAGTGGGATTAGGACATGTGGTGATGGGTCCTAGTTGGTGAAAATAAAGAATAGTTTAAGAGGATGCACCAGATCATGACACGTGTCATGATCTGACGGTGGGTGCATGCCTACAAAATAGAGATGCAAGGAAGTTAGAAAATGAAAGCATGCAAAAATTTGACAAGTGGTAGTGGGTCCTACTTGGAGATGACGTGGCATCAGATAGAAGATCAAATAGCAGATGCACAGGATGCTACCACCTGGTAGATCTGACGGATAATGCAAACCTACATTTCCAAAGTGCTCACAGGATAAATAATGTAGGATTGTGGGATGGTGACATGTGGTAGTGGGCTCAAGATGAATTTTGATGTGGCATAGGTCGACCAATCAAGGGCCACCATGTGGCAGCCTAGGTGGCGCTTAGTGGGCCCAGTAAGGAAGAAAGAAAAAATCTGATGAATATAAAAAATAAATTTTAATTATTTTTTGCAGAAAAGGGATGCGTACAGGTTTCTAAATTGTGAAAAGGCATTTTCTAATGTTTAGAGGTTAGAATGTTTTAAAAAATTTGAAATTTTAGATTTCAAATAATTGTAGACCTAGACACTTGTACTAGGGGGACTTTTTCAAATCAAGATTCTGAAGGTTTCTAGTAGGCAAAATATATGCTCCAATATACCATCGAAATTGGAATGAGCTGAATTTTTTGAATATGAGGTTATTTTTTGCATAGAATACCACTGTTTCATGCTATAGGAGGTTTTCTATTAGAGATTGATTTGTGTGTTCTGAGGGGTGTTTGGACTATTCAGTTGCAGAATTAAGTGAAGAAACACCTAAAACATATTCAGTGGTTTTTATATCTAATTATTTTTAATATTTGTGGTGTTTTGGCTAAGTTTTGATCAATTAGCACATATTCGGATTCAGTTATCAGATGTTTATCTTTTGCTGAGATATTTTGCAAATTAATTACAAAGCAATGATGAAACCAAACCAGATCAAAAGGGGAGAAGGTGGAGAGAGGTTTTGCAACTGCAAGAGATGGAATTCCAAGTGGACACATGTCACTCTGAGATTAGATCTGGGAATTCTTTCTTTCCTATATCTTTTTGTCTTTCTTTCATTGAAGGGGTTCCAATTTTGAGAAGAAAATCACTCACTACTGAGACACCATTCTTCAACACTTCTTCTTGTATGAGCAACATTTATGTTTTAATGCAGATAGTTTAGATTTGTGAGGTGATTTGTGAGTTAGTTTTCTGTACATCTTTCATGTATTTGGTTTCAAGGAAAACAAATAAAGTGCAGCAAAGGGTTTTAAATTCAGTCTGAATCTTGTCTCCTATTCATGGATGTGTAATTTCCTCTAATTTGTGAACCAAGAGCATGAATCAGGTTGCATTTCATTTTTGAATGTATGTGGTTAAAATGTCTTGGAAATGGAACAAAGAGCCATGTAATTGCTTGGTGTTTATCATAGGGTTTTGCAAATTTCATGGTGGGATATTTTGAGTATGAGATTCAAATTTGAAGCAGATGTTTGTTCACAAGGTGAAGGATAGATCAGGGATTTGGATGTAGTAATATGTCTGAGATTTCCAGAAGATGTATGGTTGTAATTCATTTAATTGCCCAATAGATAAGGCACTGATCAGAGATATGATCATTAGGTTTTGTTGCTTATATTTGGGTCTTGCTGATATCAACATTATTAATTGAACGCTTTTCCCCTTTCATGTTGAAGAGCTATAATAGAATGCCCTCACTCAGCTTATGGGATTAATAGTTTTGAATTTAGCTATTGTAGATCTATGTTATTTCATGAGTCATTAGGAGAAATAAGGGTAAAATCTTCTTAATAGATTCAAGGATATGTTTTTGCACTGGTCTAACCTAGGTTTAGCAAAGCCTGAAGTAGAAGAAGGGTCTAGCCTTATAGTTGGCCTAATGTCAGAAATGGCATGTTGAAAATGGGAGTTAGTTGCCCCTAGATATGTTAGTTTCTTAGTGGGATAATTGAAAACCCTCTAGCATTTTCAAACACCAACATATCCTATCTTCTTCTTCTACCATTACTTGATTATATCCTAAATATCCATCCAATAAAAACATCATCTTCAAACTATTCACAATTTGTAAGACCTCATCTAGCGAGGTAAATGGGTAATTGTCCTTTTGAGATGCCAAGTTCAAATTACAAAAATCTATGATAAGTCATATCTCCCTAGTTTCCTTCCACACGGGAACTAAATTAGCCACCCATGTAGAGTGATGCACAGGGAAAATAATCTTAGCATCCAATAACTTCTTGACTTCCTTCATTATCAGAGGTTCAAGGATGGGATTGATGAGTCTTTACCTTTGTTAGAAAGGTTTTGCATCAGGTTTGAGTCAAATATCATGTGTAATAATTTGAGGATTATGCATCTTTAGTTCTTCATAGCTCCAAGTGATAACATCCTTATATTCCATAAGAAATTTGAGCATGTCTCCCCTTTCTTGTAAACTACATGATTTCCCAATCCTTACCATCTTGGGATCATCTTCCATTTCTAAATTTTATGAAACACATTCCTTAGTCCCTTTCTCTTTAATGGTTCTTTTATTGAATGCTAATTTATCACAACCAAAAATATGTTCCAAATTGATCATCCCCTTAGGAATAATATTAGTTTTCAAATTTAGGATTCCATCTTCATCTTGAGTTGCATTGTTCTCAGGTGTGTCATTTGGAGTGTAATCTATTTCTTGTCCCTTAAAGTGACCACTGTGCATAATAAATTGAAGAATATGTTGATCATCTTGAAAGACTTGAAAGTTTGTGATATTGTCCAGAATAGATGGAGCAGCAACCAATTCAACTAAAAATTGTTTTAATTTTGTTCTTTTGACTGGTTGTAATGCACTTGCTGAAATAGCAAGGGCATCTGTCACCATGTTTTTCCTCCTTGGAATAGATTTTACATTCATAGCTTCAAAATCATCTAGTAGATCCGATACCCTTTTCCTATAAGCAAGAAACCTCTTATCATTATAAGAATATAGTGATTTCACTTATTAAATAACCAACTAAGAATCTCCTTCGACTATGAGAGTTGTAACTCCTTTCTTGAGTGCAAAAATAAGTTCTTGAATTAATGCTTTGTATTCTACAACATTCTTAGAACATTTAAACTAAAAAGTATATGCTACATGGAAAGACTTACCTTTTGGACTGATTAACGCAATATCTGTATTGAATCCTAATTTGTATTTGGAATTATCGAAGCAAAGAATCCAAATTGGGCTTTTCTTGGGTTTTCTAATCTTATGCTTATTCATCCTCAATTTTTCCTTTACCTAAGCTTAAAAGGATTGTCTCTTGGGTACCCATTGTAATCTTTCATGAGGTGGACTTATTATTTTCCATTGTCATTCTTTGAGACTATTAGCGTATGTTTTCCCTATTTGTCTTGAGTTTCATCTATCAGCTTTTTTATTTCATCCACTTTGGGTTTAGGATAGACTACTACCAAAGTCCATCCTTAGCCTTTTATGTACCATCTTCTTCTTTGTACTTTAATCATTCTAGGTGGGGGAGAGGACAAACCTCTCCCATCTGAAGAGGTGTCGATATATGATCATGCATTTAGATCTTCAATTTCCTCTTCAATCTCTTTGGTAGTATCAGATGTTTTTGCAAGACTTTGGTTTTCTATGGGTTCACTTTGTGGATCATTGCCTTTCATTACTCCCATCATTTGTGTTAACACCTTGGAAACTACTTCTTGACACAATGAACATTCAAACTCTGAATGGCTAATTTTATGTAACCAACAAAATCCTAGAAGGAGGAGGATATTAGGGTCAGCTTCTTCTCCTAGACATTGTAAATTAGCCATCATATACTTTATGAATTTCATTACAACCTCATCTTTTGGAGTTAAAATTATGGAATCCATATCTTGATCATTTGATATTTTGGTCAAAGTCATATCAAAAACCATTTCTTTGTAGGAGCCTAAATCTATTTGTAAGAAGTCTACCTCATTAGGAGCATTATATTCTATGATCATATTTTTTAACTTTGGCTCTGCATCTATTTTGATTTGATTATTTAGGCCTTTCCATGGTAACCAAAGCTGGGTGAAATCCATGGAAAACCATCCCCTTAGGCACTTCGTCCATTCTATACTTAAGAGTAATCCATATGTCTCTGGGATATCAACCACATGTATATCAATGACATCTTGAATCTGTGGATCAACTATTAACTATATGCACACATCCTTTAGTATGCCTATGACTTTCACCTCTATTTTATCCAACTATATCACTATCTAGTTGGTAGATTGAGGGATGACTCCTAAATTTTGTGCTATATATAATGGCATGACATTGAATGAAGCTCTCAAATCAATAAGGCATTTGGGAAGATTCTTCCCTTATATTTTGATACTAAGCAAAAATGGGGGCACCTCTGATCTGATTTCTAGGATCTAGGACTATTACAGAGAATGCTAACCAATTACATAAAGTTAATTTTAAAGCTTTAATAAAGAAAAATAAATGTAATTACAAATGAGAAAACACAGAATGAGATAACCAAAAGAGAGATAGAGACACAACACATTTGATTTCAAAGTTTATCCAGGAAGGACTACGTCTTCGAGTCTAGTTCCAATAAGGGAACTGATCTGATTAACTCCAATAAATCAATACAAATGATTTGTGACAATTCCCTTCAAGCACATGCACAAAAATTCCTCTATGTGTAGGAAAAATCACTAAGTCTCCAAATACATAAAATCTCTCTCACCATTTGCATAATTTCTCCCTTAATTTTCATGCCTTCAAAAGGCCCCTAACCCCTCTTTTTATACAAGACAATGTCTAATAATAGGGAAAATTATATTTAGACCCTTACAATAGTCCCTCCTCGAAATGAGACTCATTTCTATTTTATAAATTTGTCCTTATTTACTAATTGCCTTTACTTAGATAAGAGGGAATCAGGCTTTGATACACTTTAAATAAAATCTGCACTAATAATATCACAAGCCACTCACGTGGCACAATGGTAGTGAGCATTTTCAGGATGTGCATGCAAGAGGGAGGTCGGTGGTCCAACCACCACACCGGCCTTTGGCTTTTAGCCCAATTTAGCGGCGTTCAAAACAATAAAACAAACATCGGTGGCATTTGTTTCAAATGGTCGTCGATGGTGTAACGGCCACCAGCCAGATTTTAGGGGCTAGTGGTCATGGGTTCAAAACCCGGTGCCACTACCAAATATTTATTATTTTATTTTTTTTGTTTTTTTTGTTTATTATTATTATTATTATTATTTTCCACCTCAAACTTCAATCGAACATATCTTTCACATACAAACTCCATTTTTGATGAAATGAACGTCGCTGGAAAGCTCTTGACAAGATCTTCAATTTGAAATACATTGTTGACTACTTTTGAGATGATTTTATTTTCACCTTTTGATGACCTCTATACCTAGTTTGACCAAACTTTGACTGGCTATAACTTTTGAATAGGATCTCCTTTTTCATCCATTCGAATTGCGTTGGATCCAAAATTTTGAGAACTTTAAACTGGCATTGATTATTGGAGTTTTGGAGATACTTCAATTTTTGGTGAAAATATCCCCCAAATCAAGCCTCCCCACTGAGAAGCTTTCGGACCACCGAAAGTTTGATTACTTGAAAAATAGGTGAGGGTATTTCTCCCTCACTTTACCTATCTCCATCCATCTTTCTTTGCCTGGATGCATCCCCTTTGATCCCACTCGGAGGTATTCAACTGGTCCTCTTCGTGAAGTTCTGACATTCCTATCAAGGATGACATCTTCTAGAAATTCTATCATATACTCTAGTGAAAGATCATCAACTGATGGAACCTGAACACTGATGTCTTCATCCAAGATCATTGGAGGCTCATACAACTTCAGATTCTCAACATTGACAACTGAGTAAATTTGCATGTATGGAGGAAGATTAAGGCGAAAGGCATTAGTACCAATCTTTTCTAGGATTTCAAAAGGACCATACCTGATAGGCTTGAGCTTCCTTCCTTGACCTTGCATTCTTTCTGTACTGATATGTAACCAAACTCTATCACCAACTTGGAACTGATGATCAATGTGATGCTTATCATGGCGAGCCTTGTATTTTGCTTGGGTCTACTCCAATTGTGCCTCTACTACCTGATGGATTGCTTGGACCTTCTGGATGAACTTCAAAGCCCTTTCTGATTCATGGTGTCCATCAATGATATTGTCCTTTCCAAAAGCAAAATCCATTGGTGTTTTTGGCAAATATCCGAAGCAAGTCTCAAAAGGAGAACTCTTTGTAGAAGAGTTTGTTGCATGGTTTAAGTGTGTTGCACATAGTGAAGACTTTCATCCCACAACTTAGGATGCTTGTTGCAGTAACCTCTAAGTAGATGAACCACTATCCTGTTGACTACCTCTGTCTGTCCGTCAGTCTGTGGATGGAAGGTTGTACTCTTCTTCAGCTTGGTATCCATGAGTCCCCAAAAAGATGACCAAAATTCCCCTAAGAATCGAGAATCTTGATCTGATACAATGGAAGTGGGTAACCCAAAATGAACCCATACATTTTGAAAGTACAAATGAGCAGTTAGTTCAGCAGTGACTTGCTTTTTGCAAGGCATTAAAATACACATTTTTCTAAAATGATCAACTACTACATACAAATAATCATGACCCTTCCTAGACATAGTTAAACCCCCAACAAAGTCCATAGACACACTTTCCCATGTATGGGATGGTATAGGTAATGGTGTGTACAAACCAAATTTCCTATTACTTGGCTTACTGGTTGCACACATTACACATCCTTTTATATACTTGGTGATAGTTTCCTGCATACAAGGCCAGTAACAATATTTTTACAATTGAGCTAATGTCTTACTTACCCCAAAATGTCCTACAATCAAAGAGGTGTGTGCTTCTAGGATTACATGTGCTTGTTCATCTTTAGGAATGCATAGTTTTCCCAAGTGGTACAACAAATTATCCTACACATGGTAATCTTTCTCTTCCACATGTTTACCCTAGATTAAAGCTGTATAGATATCCTTAAAGTCCACATCATTAGAATATTGTTCCTGAAAACTTTCATGAACCATAGAACTATTCTGAAGGATTATCAAAGAACTCTAAATAGGAGGCCTAGAGAGCATTTCTGCTACTTTGTTATGGGAACCCTTTTTATACTTAATTACCAAATGAAACTATTGTAGAAAACCCATCCACCTAAAATTCCTACTCTGTTGTAACTTAGATTGTGAGTGAAAATATTGTAGGGGCTGGTGATCAGTTTGGATTATAGTTTCCTTTCCCATTAAGTAGTGCTTCCATTTTTTAACACTCCGAACTAAAGCATAAAGTTCCTTATCATAAGTAGGATAGTTACTTACTGCTCCCAAAAAAGTTTTAGAGTGGTAGCAGACTGGTTTACCTCCTTGCATGAGTACAGCTCCCATGGCAAACCCACTTGCATCTATCTCAATCTCAAATGGTTGATGTAAATTTGGTAAAGCCAGAACTGGTGTGGTGCTCAACTTTTCCTTCAAAGTGTTGAAAGCCTTCTATTGTGGACCTCCCCACTGAAAATTTGCCTTGGTACTAGTCAATGCATGCAACGATGATGCAATATAAGAGAATTTTGTAGTGAACTTTCTCCAGTACTGAACTGCACCTAAAAAGCTCCTGACTTCTCTAACTGTACTTTTCTTAGCCCATTTTACAATACATTCAACCTTCGCAGGGTCTACTTTCAATTGACCATTTCCTACGACATAGCCTAAGTACACTAAGGATGTCTTTGCAAATTCGCATTTTGACATCTTTACATAGATTTTTTCTTTTCTCAATACATCAAGAACTTTCTTTACATGAATTACATGATCATCCCAAGACTTACTAAATACAAGAATATCATCTAGATATACATTGACAAAATCATCAATAAAAGGACAAAAGACATCATTCATGACTCTCATGAATGTAGCTGGTGCATTACAAAGCCCAAATGGCATAACCAACCACTCATAAAGTCCCTATTTTGTCTTAAAAGCAGTTCTCCAAATATCATTTTTTGCTATTCTTATCTGATGATATCCACTATGTATGTCTAGCTTAGTGAAATAAATTGCATGTCTTAACTAATCAAGTAAATCATCAATTCTAGGAAGAGGGTACCTATTCTTTACCTTTATCTTGTTCAAAGCTCTGTAGACAATGCACATTCTCCAAGTCCCATCTTTCTTTGGAACCAACACAATAGGAGAAGCACAAGGAGAAGTACTAGGATGAATAACTCCTTTCTCCACAAGCTCTTGAACTTGCTTCTTGATTTTCTCATTCTGCAAGACTGATAAGTGGTACATGTTGATATTAGGAAGTGGCACTTCTGGCTACAACTAAATTTCATGTTGTATCTCTCTTTTGGGAGGCAATCTCTTTGGTTCCTGAAACAAGTCATCGTAGGTGGAAACAACTTTGACCATTTCATCTTTATGTTTTGGATCACATCCCTTAAATGCCTCAGATGTTTCATCTTCTTTGGCTTTTACAATCATAAACACAAAATTCTTACTAGAGTTGACTAACCTTTTCATCTGACCAGCATTAACTAGTGCCAGATTAGTCTTAACCTTATGTGCCCGTACAATGTATTCAATTTTATCTTTAAACAGATGATACTTATTTTCCCCCTATAGAAGATAGCTTGTCAATCATACAAATAAGGACTCCCAAGTACAAGACCACAAATATCTAGAGGGACTACATTAGCTTCTACCTCATCTACAAAGTTTGCAGTGATAGCAAATCTTAACTTACATTGCTTGGTTACCTATAATTGTGCATCATTGCAAACCCATCCAAGAGGATAAGGCTTTCGATGAGGTGTTGTAGTCAGATTGAGCTTCTTAACAATTTCCTCAGATATCAAATTAACTTGAGAACCCGTATCAAATAATGTATCAACCTTATTTTGCTTTATGACAACTCGAATGTGAAATAATTCATTCCTTTTCTTGTCATTCTTAGGAGAAGAATCTTCACTTGTACTTGCACTTATGCTAAAAGAACTGGTAGTTGATGAAAGAGAAATACCTTTTCCTTTACCTTGGATCCCAGTAGCAACGACCTTTGTTTCATCTCCAGAGTCAAATCCAAGATCCTGTTGAGCTACAACAACAGTCTTTTGTTTGCCTTTATTTCCACCAAATCACTTCGGCCTCTTTTCAGGATGCAACTTCTCGCACTTAAAATCATCATGCCCTTCTTTCTCGCAATGTGAGCATGTGGGTTTCTCACCCTCTTTCTTTACTGTAGCTATCTTTTTACCCTTCCCTTTTCCTTTGGAATTTTCCTCAGACTTAGATGACTTTTTGTCAAACTTATCAATGAAGGTACCCTTACCTCTTAACTCTAAATGTGTTTCCTAGACACATACTTCATCCAAATTACATGGATTCGGGACGAGAATAGAGTGCCTTAGGTAAGAATGAAGACCACCTATATACTTGAGTAAAGTGTCTTGGGTATACAATGGGACATTTAATGAAATAGCTCTTTTATGGAACTCATGGGTGTACTCTTGGACAGTTTGACCTTTCCCTTGCCTAAAATGTTGCTAGCTCATTATTAATTACCAGCTCATCATTAATTGTTGCATATGGCCTAGGGGATACAATTGCTTCTTTAAAGCACTAACAAATTCTAACCAAGACATATTTAACTTACCATGTTGTGAAGTTTCATGCTGGGTCCTACTCTCCCACCAAGTTAGAGCTACATTTCCTAACCGAAGAGTGGCAAACTGAATTCTATCAACATCATCTACAAGATTTTGGACTCTACAGTAGACTTCCACTTGCTAAATCCAGTCATCTAATTTCTCAGCATTTAATTCCCCATAATATTTTGGCAAGTCAAACTTTACATCCAACTTTATTCGAGGCTTATGTCCACCCTTAAAAATATTAGAAGACTCAGAATGTGTAGAAGAAGGAGAAGAAGGAGGATATGGAGAAGAGGGAGGAGATGGAGGCTCATGATCAGAATCATCATCAGCGCCTTTCTTTTTCCCTTTGTCATCACGAGCTGCATGCCTTCGCATCTTCTCTTCTCTTTCTTGTAACAAAATTTCTACCATTGTTTGCAAACTCTGGAGAGTCTTCTGGAAATTTTGATCTTCTGAACTTTGTCCACCACCTTTATCTTCCATCTGAAATGGTGGATTAGTTCTTTGTTTTCCAATCTCAGGATTATATTCTTCAAGATTACCTTCACCTTGATTCAACCTGGATCTTGTTAACATTCAAATCTGCAATACTAGTCCAACAAAGATCTGATACCAAATTTGATCTAATTTCTAGGATCTAGGACTATTACAGAGAATGCTAACCAATTACATAAAGTTAATTTTAAAGCTTTAATAAATCAAAATTAACGTAATTAACAATGAGAAAACACAGAATGAGATAATAGAAAGAGAGATAGAGACACAACATATTTGATTTCAGAGTTCATCCAGGAAGGACTACGTCTCCGGGTCCAGTTCCAATAGGGGGACCGATCCGATTAACTCCAATAAATCAATACAAATGATTTGTGACAATTCCCTTCAAGCACACGCAACAAAATTCCTCTATGTGTAGGAAAAATCACTAAGTCTCCAAATACATAAAATCTCTCTCACCATTTGCATAATTTCTCCCTTAATTTTCATGCCTTCAAAAGGACCCTAACCCCTCTTTTTATACAAGAAAATGTCTAATAATAGGGAAAATTATATCTAGACCCTTACAATAGTCCCTCCTCGAAATGAGACTCATTTCTATTTTATAAATTTGTCCTTATTTACTAATTGCCTTTACTTAGACAAGAGGGAATCGGGCTTTGATACACTTTAAATAAAATTTGCGCTAATAATATCACAAGCCACTCATGTGGCACAATGGTAGTGAGCATTTTGAGGACGTGCATGCAAGAGAGAGGTCGGTGGTTCCAACCACCACACTGGCCTTTGGCTTTTAGCCCAATTTACCGGCGTTCAAAACAATAAAACAAACATCGATGGCATATGTTTCAAATGGTCATTGGTGGTGTAACGGCCACCGACCGAATTTTAGGGCCGGTGGTCATGGGTTCAAAACCCAGCGCCGCTACCAAATATTTATTATTATTATTTTTTTTTTTTTTTTTTTTATTAATATTTTTTTCCACCTCAAACTTCAATCGAACATATATTTCACATACGAACTCCATTTTTGATGAAACCAATGTCACTGGAAAGCTCTTCACGAGATCTTCAATTTGAAATCCATTGTTGACTAATTTCAAGATGATTTTATTTTCACTTTTTGACAACCTCTAAACTTGGTTTGACCAAACTTTGACTGGCTATAACTTTTGCGTACGATCTCCTTTTTCACCCATTCGAATTGCGTTGGATTCAAAATTCTGAGAACTTTAAACTGGCATTGATTATTGGAGTTTTGGAGATACTTCAATTTTTGGTGAAAATATCCTTCGGATCAACCTCAACCATTTCTTTAAACATAGTGGGCAATGCCTCCACAACATTAACTTGTTGGGATGTTGTCTTTTGAGAGGTAGTATTCATACTATGGGAGTTCTTTGTATGATCCAAAGTCTTCATGAGCACTTCTTATTGTTGTGGAAAATTTTGCAACATGTCAAACATGGACATGATGGGCTTTGTTTGTTTCAGATCTTCGATGGCACTATACATTTCAGTAGACCAACCAAGGTTTTTCAATATTGTCGGTACTCTTCCTTGGCTTGATTTTGTTATCTAACAAATGGTGGTTTAACTAGTCTCAGATTATTACTAGCTCTTGGATCAAGAGGAGTTGGTTGTAGTGCTTGGGAAATTCCAACTATCAGAGGTTCCTTTCTACTTCTCAAGTTGTATGTATTATGATTTTTGTTGCAAAAAGAAAGCATCTCTTCATGATGAAGGTCAAGTTCTTGGCTAAATGGGAATGAAAATTCTTTGTTGATCGGCTGCTCTACCTATGTACTTTGTGCAGAATCATAGGATTCTAATAACATAGCATTAAATTGCATAGGAGGAACATTGTTGTTTACTTGTGGATTTTGAGTCATTTCTTGATTTCCATCATAATATGAACCATCATCATATTGGTTGATATCTATGAACTAAACATTGTTGTTGTTATTGTCTACAAGAATGCTTCTATTATTTGGACAAGTATTCCACTATCGATTCTATCTTTGGAAGCCATTATTATGATTAGAAGGATTGAAGTTGTTCCCTCCATTATTTTTTGTTATATTGTTGTTCTCACTATTATTGTTCCCACTAAAGTTCCTATTATAATTTTGACCATAATTGTTGTTGTAGGGGCCAGTGTTGTTCCTTTGAAAACTATTATTCTATGCTTGTGACAACCTTAAATGATTCAATTCATTATTCCTTTGTGACATAATCTTTTTCATCTGACCAAATTCAGAAATAAAGCTATTGTTTGCTTCAGTAGGTACTACTACCTTTTTCTCAAAGAAGGCAGGTTTCAAAGGTTCATACCCTAGATATGTTAGAGCAGGGTTTTGCAGAGTAGGTGCCTATTATAATGGAACTGAATTCATAGGTACGAATAGGCTTGGCATCATAGGTACTTTGACAGGGTATGTTGCCATTGTCATGATAGCTTGGGCTAGAAACATTAATCCTCCTCCATTAGGATTGGCTTGCATAGTAAAAGTTATTGCTTCTATGAAGACCTTTTCCAATCTATCAATATTTGATGTGGGAAGTCTTCTTAGAAAGATAGTAGTAAGAGTGTCCACATCATTTAGGTAAATCTAAATAGCTACTTCAACTAGTATAGTATATGGTGTTTCCAATTTCTGATATGCCATATAAAAATAGTGATTAAAGCATGAAACTATCTTAGCTAGATCCCTTTTAATTGATGTGAATTGTTGATTTATCACAAATGGGTTGATGAAAGTTTTGAATTGTTCTAGGAACAATTTTTCAAAAGTGTCCCAATCTCCAATACATTCAGGTGGAAAATTGATGTACCAATTGTAGGCAACTTCCCCCAAAGAGTAAGGGAATAAATGAAGGACCACATCCTCCTTGGCAATCTATTTTTGGTTACAAATTTCTTTGAATACTTTAATATGGTCTTCGATAGTTCGTGTTTCTCCATAGATAAACCTTGGGCAAAACTTCTTTGGATTCTTAGGGAGGTCATGGAGTGCACCTCTCAAGTTAATTTGTGAGTCTACAACATTTTCAAAAAAGGCCATTGGAAAGTTTGGTGGACCCAAGGTGTTGATATTAAGTCAAATTTGTTATTAGTGAAAACACTTATTTAGATTCTATATGATTACCAAGCTCATTGAATAGTCTATAGTGTTTGCCATGTAATTCAGTAGCCACCGAGTTTTATAGTTCCTACTGAGAATTTCAGTGGTTACCTAGTGAATTTAGCTAGTGTGAAGTCCAATAGTTCAATCCAAGTAGTTCAATGTTTACCAAGCTTTGCAGTTTCTACCGAGCTAGTAGTTCATGTGAAGTGTAGTTAGTGTTAACTAAGCTATGTGATGATTAGTGTTTACCAAGTGTAGTCATGGTAAATGAGTAATTCAATTTCTACCAAGTTACATAGTATCTACCAAGTCACTAGTGCAGATTGAGTTCAAGACTACTCTAAGATGATTACTATGGACCGAGCTTCTACTTCTACTAAATGCATGATGATGTTGAGTAGTGATAGTGGATGTTGTGTATCAAAACTTCACCAAGTCAGTCTTTAGAACCTGAGTGTCTTCATTTTGGGCCAACTTTATAATATTGATGTTAACTTGTATATTGTCTAACTTTGTAATTATGTAAATTGGATTGATGTGTGTGTGTGTGTGTGTGTGTGTGTGTGTGTGTGTGTGTGTGTGTGTGTGTGTGTGTAATGTATTGTATCATATCCAAGTGTAGAATAATATGAAAATAATATGTAATAGAAGCATGTGAATGTCAATCAGTAGTAGACAAAGTGTATTTCAAGGCCATATCAGCAAAGGAGTAGCAGAGCCACATCTATCACATTAAGTTGATCAATACTTCAAAGAATATCTATTATTAAATTAGTTGTAACTCAGAGATCTACTATTTCATCCTAACAAGTAACTAGTCTAAATCCTCTAACAAGGTAGACTTAACAGTCTTTTGTCAAATCTCTTCACTAAGTGCATACTTAATTGTGTGTTTGTAAAACCTCTAACAAGGTAGATCTAGTAGTCCTGATTGCTCCTAATAGGGTAGATCATCAGAAGTGATCATTGTAAGCCTTAACAAGCCAACTTTATGTTGTAGTATTGAAGTTTTTGGGTTATCATCCCCACCCCAGTTTTATTTTCTATTTGGAAGGTTTCTGGGTCACCAAATTATTGTGTTCAAGTGTTATGAATATGCTTTCAGTTTCTCATGCATGCAATTAGATCTGATTTAATGAATTAAATGGTCATTGGATTATTGCAATTAATATCTAAAATTGGTAAAGTTTTTAAGGTTACTAATTCACCCCACCCCTCTCAATAACCTAGCATAGTCTTGAATATTTCCAACAATTGGTATTAGAGCATTGTGGTTCTTAGGATAAAGCTTAACAGCTTGAGCAAAGATCAAGGATAATGGAGATATTCAAACTTGACAAGGCAATTGAAAATGAAAAGCTAGATCTAGAAATGGTCATTGCACAACTCAATAAAGCTAAGGAGAAACTTTCCCAATTCTTGAAAAGAAGGAAGGAACTTGCAAATCAAATGAATGATCATTAGTACATTGAAGAAAAGATTGAAGACCTTTTTGTCTTCAAGTAGTTTAGATGAAGCAAATGGTGCAATCAAAGAACTCTTAGAGAAGAATGGTTCCCTATAAGAAGTAAGAAAGCTCAAAAGAGAACAAGAAATTTAGTTAGTAAGGCTATGTGAAATCTTAGAACAAAGGAACAAAATGAAAGAAGAAATGGATGGAAGGCACAATGAGATCCAGAACCAGTCCCTTTAGCATACAAATCTTATGGATCAAATCTTCGATGCAAATGAGGAAATCATGAGCCAAAGAAAAATCAATGAAAGATTAAGAAATGATCTAAATTTGGAAAGACAAATCAATGAAAGAATAAGAAGTGAGCTGAGATCTAAAAAGAAAATCAGTGAAAGATTAAAAAATGACCTAAACATTGAAAAGCAAATCAATGAGAGAATAATGAAATTCCAAGAAGACATGAATCAATTGAATTAGCTGAATGAGTAGAATCTCTATAGACAAAAAGGAAAAACATGAATTTGATACAAAGAAGAAGGTGAATCCTCCGAACAAGGTGCTCAAAGAAATCAAAGACCTACTTGCAATGACTGTGGTAAGATAGGTCATACATCAAAGAAATGTTGGAGTAACACTAAAGAAAAATTGAATGGTAAATGTTACAATTGAAATAAGCATGGTCACAAGGCTAATGAATTTAAAATGAACCCAAAATTTGAAGGCAAGTGTCACAAATGCAAGAAACAAGGTCATAAGGCATTAGACTGCAGAACCAAGTCATTCAATCTAGCAGAGAAAATTGTGAAAGCAATATTTGGTTGGGACTATAGCACCTGGTGTAGATGTCACTAATGTGGAGAATATGGACACATTGGCATGAAATATGTTAAACATCACACAAGGAAGAGAGATGCCACCTTAAGATGTTTTACTTGTACAATGCTTGGTCATCTAGCCAAGAATTGCATGAATACAGGTAGAATTGAAGATGAAAAAGAAGCAAAAGAAGATAATATCAAAAAGCAAATGAGGCAGCAATGGATTGCTAAATCCACTAAGGAAGCTAGTCCAACCAATGATGGTCATGTCACTCAAGAAGTGGTTGACTCCACCATTTCCAACTAAGTTCTTAAGGAAGAACTGGAACTACATTATCATGATCACATCCAAATAGTTCCAAAATTAAAAAGAAGTAAAGATCCAAAATAGTATTCAAGATACAAAAGGATCACTGAAGATTAGTATCAATTATCACCATGTTACCTTCTCCACCAAGTAAGTTTTGGTTATAGACTTTACTGAGCAAGGTTGGGAGTAAATAGTCACACATGTTTGGTTACCGAGTTATGAAGCATTCACCGAGTGATTTAAATAGATAGTCGATGACATCCTATCATGTATAATGATGTCATCACAACTACCTTTGTACTAAGCATTAATGGTGAAGTCTTAACAAAAAGTAGGAAATTGAAATCATTTTCACCAAAAATTCTAATTGTTATTGCAATCAAGTGAATTGTAGAACCATCAAGCAACTTTGAGTAAAATTTGTAGTAAAGTTTTTCAAAAGTTTTCCATAACCTACTAAGTAGCCATGGTAGCATCAAGTGGTATTAGTAAAGCAAGGAAAGGGCCATAAATGTTGGTCCAAGGAGTCAAATGGAAACCACAAAATTTCAAACTTGTGCCAGCAATTCCTAAAACCCTCGATCCAAACGGAGCACAATTGCAGATCCCTCCTAAGGTACTACTCATCAATGATATCCAAACTCATTTTAAGTGTGCAATTAAAGAAATTGGAACCCTAGAGATGGATGATTCCCTATATGAATTATGTGTAAATGGTGTTCTTAAACCAAAACATAAGCACTTGGAAGATAAGGGTTTAACTGGCATTCCCCACCTATCCCAAAGTTTCCAAATCAAATGGATTAGATACATCCTAAGCTGAGTTCACAATGGTCAATTATGGCTTGAGCAACTAGTCTTGATCACTAAGAAAATGATTCATATTATCACCAGCCCTCCCATGCTTTCCAGGGCCAAAACCACTAAAACCATAGGTTGAGTGGAGTTAGAAAAGAAAACCCTAGCCAAGTGGGACGATAGAGGTATGAAGATCAGTAGTGTAACTAATGCAAAACTAAAATTTGGCATACATGTGATAGCTTACAAGATCTATAGTTCTAGTCATCTAAATAGTGTGTTGTGTGAAGCAATAGACTTGGTATTCAAGGCCATGAAGAAAAATCTATCATATGATCTTGCAGATTTGTTGTTGAAGTAGTTTAACAAAAACATGGAAAGTATAAGGACTTCCAAGAATAATCCTTGTAAATTTGGTTCTTTGTTGACATGTTTATTTTTCTATGTTCAAATTTTTCTCCCTTCAAAAGGCATGGTAGTATGGAGAAAGGATGTGCTTGTGCTATATCAGATTAACAAGTATATTGTAGAAATGAGTGAGAATTTTGTTAGCATAATGGATAATTACTTTGATGTCTTCAAGGAGAAAATGAATAACAGATTCAGGATGCCCCAAAAATTGGGTGAAGATTACAAAGATGATATTTGCTTCATGGTAGACAGTGATAAAATCTACATTCAGGAAATGAAACCCAGAGTTGTATGGGTAAAACCTCTTCCCTATGAGGTGAATATAGATGAAGCAAAGGACATTATTGAAGCCTTGATAAATGAACCTATTGATCCAAAGGCACCACACTTTGGAACATATGATGAGGCCAAGGGAAGGATAGAGCTTGAAATCAAGCTTCTACAAGTGGTTAACAAAGACAAGAGGAGAATAGAAAAACTCAAAACCAACACACCTCTTATGTTGAACAAGGGTAAGGGAGAAGATGATGATGAAGTAGAGGATGAAGAGGAGTTAGAAAAGAAAGAAGAGACAATGAAGAAGAAAGCCAAGGTGATCATCACCAAGCCACCCAAGCCATCCACTATAGTCTTCACCATGAGATCCAAGAAGAAAGGAAGTGAAGTTGTGTTTAGCAAGCCTCCTCCCACCTTCTAGGAAAATTTGAAAAAATTGGGAGAAGGTGTAGTCATAACCAACTTCAAATCATTAAAGTATGAAACTAGGATAGAGACTAAGAAGAAATAGGTTGAAGAATTGGTGCTAACCAAGATGGGTAAATGATGGGGACGCAACCCAAGCACAGAATGGACACAACAGGAAAGGGAAATTTTTATTAACTTTGTAAATAAGCTAATACATTCAGTACAAAGAAAATAGACTTCAAAACATGCCCTATGGGCTTACAATAGCATAAATCTGGAGATAATTTCTCCCTTCAGTACCTCCTCTCAAACTCCACTATGAACTACCTTTTATAATGCCAGAAATGTTCTTAAATAGACCCCAAAGGGTTAAAGATTAGGAATAAATTTTAGAAAGTGCTAGTTGGCATCCATTGACCAAATAGAAGGCTCTAGAAGTTGCATTAGAAGTTGGCACAAAATTAGAAGTATCCAGAAATGGTAATCAAACTTTTGGGAGGCATAACTTTTGAATCGTAGCTCCGATTGACGAACCGTTTACATTTCTAGAAAGCTCTTAAAGCACTCTATAGCCCTATGGAAAGCTTTGCTCATCACCATTTTTTGGCCCTGTTAAAAGTTATTTAATGCCCTTAACTTGACTTTGAAGCATTCTTAGGAGGTCTCCAAAAATTGAAAAATTGCAATAACTTTCAAACCGTGGGGCCTTTTGACCTGGTTCTTTTTTTGGAATGCTCTAAATTAAAATTACATTCATCCAACCAATTTACACCTTCTAGTTCACCAAAATGATGGCTCAATTACATACTCCTATTTTTCTAGCATTTACATGTATCCCAAGGTGTTCAAATACTCTATCCTAGAACACTGATAGTGGAACTGTGAGAGTTGGAATCTTTATTTGACCCAAATGGGTATCCAGAAATGAAAAAGCATGAAACAAAAACTAAGTCTAAGTACATTTTTTTGGGTGACACAGGATTGCCCTTATACCTCTGAATGCTCCTGCATTAGCAAATGGAAGTATTCCCCTAAAAAAATAGCCTCCCAGATCTCTAATGAGTTATTAGAGAAATTAAAGCTAAGATGGGACTTAGCTATGCAAAAAGAAAAGCATATCTATGCACAAACCTTGAGGTAGTTGCTACCAAGAATCACAAATGCTGAGGTAAAAAAGTCTTTGAAGAAAAATGAAGATAAGATGACTCTTAGATTTAGTACTTGTTTAATTCTATTAAAGGATATAGAGCATGTAGTAGAGAATGTCGTAGGTATGTGGAAGAATGTTTATCACTTACATAAACAAAGTGACTTCCCAGTAGAAGTCAAGGATGATGATAGTGATAATGAGGAAGAAGAAACATACTCTAAGCTGACACATTTTGACAATGAAGAAGTTGAAGAAGATAAAGAGGAAGAAGCTACCGCAGAAGACAAAAAAAATGATGAAGAGACTAGGATCCTATGAAGATAGTAGCCATAGTCATTGCCTCACTTCCTCACTGTCCAAGTAAATTAATAGCTACATCAAGTTTGGAGATAGCTTTAGCAAGTTTGATTGTGACCACAAGAGACACATTAAATGCCCAATTACTCTTTGCTCCCTCATAACTTAGTACATTACTAATAGAAGCATCTACCACTTCATCTACCAAGTTGTAGCATCCTTCTTCTCTACCTCCCAAGTCAGCATCATCAATAATGAGTACAATATGTTCTACAATTTTGTGTTCTTCAGTTTTGAGTTCTACAATTTTGCCTTCTACAGTTTTGGATTTAGTAAGCATTCTAGTTAGTATTCCATCAGTTGGGACTATATCAATTTTTACTGCTAGCCCTACTATTTCTATAATTGTTTCCATTCCAGATTCAAAGGTATTAAGTATAAGGACAGTTGAACCTAAGGCTCAACCAAGTACAAGATTTTTGAGTGGAAAGGAGATAGAGGAGGATATAAACCTCGATGAGGGGATTGAGATTCCACAATGGGATTTTGATAATGCCACTATAGATCAAATGCATATGGCTAGTCAACTCCTCCAAAAGAAGGCAAAGCAAAAGAAATTGAGAGAGGAGAGAGACAAAGAATATACAATCATTGAAGATGCCAAGAATATGTTGACTGAGGCATTAGGTGTTGAAGTTGATACTTCTTAGCACATTTTTTTCAATTGGAAGAGGTAGTATAGAAGATTAATGAGGACTCCAATGGTTAAGACAAATTGATTGAGAAAGCAGAGAAGAAATTTGATAATTAAGTGCTTGAGCACATTGCTCAACAAATTGTTATTTTGTAAGTGGATCTTTCCTCAATTTTGACCAATCTTGAAACTTCTTACACAAATGTAACATCTCTTTTTGGAAATTTATGTAATGTTACCAAGTTCACAAAAGAAATAAAGAGAAAACTAATGAAGATTGATGAAGATCTAAAGGCTAGTGCACAACAGTTGCAACTTGACGCTAGTTCAAGCTCTGCACATCATATGAAAATCATATTCTTGTCAAATATGTTGGTAGAGTTGTTGAGAGAAGAAGAAATGATCTAGTCTTCATTGATAGACATTCAAAATATGATCCTTCCCATCATGGATACAATGCAGAAGCATATTGCTTATTCCAAAACATTGATCCATGACAATAACTTCTCCATAGAAAATCACATGATAGAACTCTTTGAAGAAGTCCAAATTTCTCTACATATGTGTAGGGCCCATTTGTCGTTGCACCAAAAGCCATGACTGTTAGTGAACATGGAACACCACATAATTAACCACCTGTGGGTAGGGGAGCGCGTCGCATCACCCAAAAATCTCCCCCTCGATGCGCATACCAGGTGCTTACGCGGGTCGGGAAGGCACCGGGGAGATTTGAACCCAAGACCAAGCCAAAACCAAGCTCTGATACCAATTGAAATTCCAAGCACAAAAACTGGATCCAAAGGTAATCACATGTATCCGTAGTTGTCAAAATATCCATAGCTGAAATAGCACCCACAGCAAAGTGCCAAACCCATCCAACTATCCATACCTCAAAGGTATAGCAAGTGAATCTCATATCACCGACATATCCAATCTATAACATGCAATCACAAGCCTCAAGAGAAATACCTGCCACATATATACCAAGAAGCTCCCACCACAAAAGATAATGTCAAAACTATAACCAATCCACTCAACACATCTCAAAGAAGTGAATCCATGTAGTATCAAGGACATCCACAATACATAATCCAATATCCTGCAAGAATAACTCTCATAACAAGTCTCCAATAGTCTCTCAAATTCTCCACAACCAATAGAGGAAAGAGATAAAGTAATAACCATGTCATCTCTCACATGACATACATGAGCACAAACCAGTGATCACAATCTCCAACCAATCTCAAATCCAGTGTAAGCAAAATTGAACATCCAGGAAGATAACCAAGACCAAGAGAAACCATGCAAATCATAACTTGTATCATGTCCTTCTACACACACCTCTAGATGTAAACTGTGCAAGTATGATCTCCTCCATAAAACCCCAACAAGAAGCCTCAACAACACCCAAACCATACCATATAACTAATCATGGATGTAAGCCTCTCACAAGAAGATCAAACTCAATAAAACCATTCCTAGACCAAGGAATAACCATTCCTAATCCAAGGAATATGCCCAATATAAAAAACCATCTCCCAAACTCAACTAGCATAACAACATATGCACATGGAGATAACCAATGCTAAACCATCTCTCAAATGAACCCTCCAAAACTAACTCATGTACCATAGTTCAAGATCCATATCCATGAAAGACAAGCATAAATATAATGCAACTGAGAGAAACAAATGGGCTATACCTCTCAAGTAGCAAACCACTGAGTAGACCAAGAGTGGGGAATGAGAATGCTCATCAAGATACCCAAGTCTCCAACCAAGACTCATCTAAGAAAAATCTCTTCTCAAGTCCATATCAGGTAACTGTCCCTCAGACTTCCTATTGAAACCATCAACTGTCCCAACAAATACTTCTCTAATCCAAGAGAAATCAGCATCACCACCGTCTCTAAGTATCCATGAGCACCTGTAACCAATCAATCCATGCCAACTCCAAATGCAACATAGCAATATCATGAAGTATCCAACTTATGATCAGTGTACTCAATACCAAGAAACTAAACCAAGATCAATGTCAAAGTTCCAACCATGGCCTCAGGAACATAAACATGACAACATGATCTTACCATCTCAACTAAAGAGATAACATGCTCCACATGAACACACCATAACATGTCACAACTCTAAATGCGTATCAAGAGTATACCATGACATAATAATGAAACCATCCTCACACCAAGGATAACATGCCAAATAAAAGCATAAGCCACACCTTTGCCAAGAACCTTGTGAGTCCTCAAGATGCAACCATCTCCACACACCATGAAGAAAACCATCTCCACACACCATGAAGAAAACCATCTCCACATACTAGGAAGAACCATCTCCACATACCATGAAGATAACCAAGAACTCCATGAGTCCTCAAGATCTAACCATCTTCACACACCATGAAGATAACAAGTGCACCATGCAAATGTCAAAGATGCTTCTGCAGCAATAGGATCTAAGACAAACCTCCAACATCTGCAAACACTTAATAAAAAAATCAATGCCAACAACTCCCACTCAACCATGGTAGCAAGTCACCTATGGCATCATAAAATTCCTCCTCTCCAAACCAAGAAGATATAAACCAAACCAGGAACTAATCCTGCACTGTCACCCCATCACTGTCACAAGCTCCCACTAAACCATTTATCCAAGCCATTTGTCGTTGCACCAAAAGCCATGACTGTTAGTGAACATGGAAAACCACATAATTAACCACCTGTGGGTAGGGGAGCACGTCACATCACCCAATAATCTCCCCCTTGATGCGCATACCAAGTGCTTACGTGGGTCGGGAAGGCACCGAGGAGATTTGAACCCATGACTAGGCCAAAACCAGGCTCTGATACCAATTGTAGGGCCCATTTTCCGTTGCACCAAAAGCCATGACTGTTAGTGAACATGGAACACCACATAATTAACCACTTGTGGGCAGGGGAGTGCGTTGCATCATCCAACAATATGTGCAAAGTTTTGCAAGAAAATTAGGATAAGGCTCTAGCACTTATTTTCAAGGTACATTCAATTTTTCTTTCTTATATTGGTGTCTCAATGTAAATAAGTTTTGAATAAATCTTTGGCATTATTGTCAAAGAGGAGGAGAGATAGTATGTATATATGGGGTGAGACAATAAAAGGAAGATTTCCATATATAATGACAAATACTTGTTATAGTATGTATATTTTATGGGGAAGAATCATGCAAAGGAAGATAAGTGTATAGTAGAGAATTTTTAGATATAGTATATTTTATATACTTACAAAGACAAACATTCTATTTGGAAGGTTTCTGGATCACCAAATTATTGTGTTCAAGTGTTATGAATATGCTTTTAGTTTCTCATGCGTGCAATTAGATCTGATTTAATGAATTAAATGGTCATTGGATTATTGCAATTAAGATCTAAAATTGGTAAAGTTTTTAAGGTTACTAATTCACCCCTCCCCTCTCAATAACCTAGCATAGTCTTGAATATTTCCAACACAAGGGTGGTGGTTGTGGAGGTGGAGTTGAAGATGATGATGAGATGTTGAAGGGAAGTGGTTGAATTCAAGTTATTCCTTTATCACTGTGAGGCTTGCAAAAATGGGTAAGCTCAAGAAACTCGTGTGCACATGGGAAATATCTCAACGCTCACTGAAATAGAGATTCTGGATCAAAACCCTCTAGTTTTCATCAAATCTATAAAAAAAACACCTCTATAGAGTATGCTTTCTCACAAAATGAGGTGCACCATAGAATTTAGCATAGCAACGCAACTACTCACCAGTGCACTAGCTCACCAATGTAGCAGCACACCAATGCACAAGCTCACTAGTGCACCAAAAATTTTCAAAAAATTGAGAAAATATTTTGAACTTGTAAAAATTGTAGAATTTTGAAACTTTGGCAGACTTTCCTTCTATTCATAAAATCAAAATGGCAGCCCTCCATCTAGCACCACTTTTGTTGAGCTATCATTATGCATGATGCTAAATGGTAGGAATTCTTTCGAAATCCTCTCTTGAAAAGTCAATCTTGTGAATCAACTCCAAGGTTCTAGGTGATCTTGCGACCTACAAGAATCCACCTCATTGAAGATAAATGTGTTTGTTCACAAGGAGGCCTTTGCTAGTTCATTTTAATTTTGGATGAGATGTAGAATCTATTCATTGCTTCAGAATAACACATGCAAAAAAGAACTATGTTTTTTGTATTTTTTATATTTTCAAATGAATGCAATCTAACAATGAAAATAATATGAATTCTTAATTTAACAAGGGGTTAGTGAACCAAATAAATAAAATTTTGAAGCATATAACATAAAGGTAAAACCCTAATGGACATAAGCTATAGAAAACAACATGTCTATGAGTTCAGATTTTGAAGAAATTGGTGGTTAACCAATGAAAATAGGAGTAGCACTTCCTTTATTCCACTGATGTAATTGTCAATGGGAAACTCAATAATCGTATGATATTTCACTCTTCATCAAATTGCATGGCCACAGAAAGTGTACTCATGCTAGACAAAGAGTTATGTAGGTACAATTTGGTGATTTCTTCTCAAGCTAGATATGTCATTAGAATTTTTAAAACCATAGAAAACAATAGAACTAAGAGATCGCACAACCAAAAACAAAACAATAAACTTTTGGCTCAATCACAATTCTATGAACATACATTCACAAAACAATGACACATTTAGGAAAGAATTTCACACTCCATATGTGAGCACCAAAAGCATAATATTATTTCAAAATAATGGAGGCATTGATTACATATTACAATCCTATATTTATAAGAAATCATCTCTTCAATTTGTGTTGAGAGTGAGTGATATCTTCATGCAATAATATACTTTTAAATTAATAAAATAAACTAATTATATACAAACTAACACTCTAACTGGTGCTTAGTAGGACTTCATCCATTTTATATTCATTTATTGGATGCATGAGCCTTTACATGTCATAAAACAAAGAAATTATGAGAAAATGAGAAGAAGAGAGCTTTCAGTCAAAGTAGAAGTGTCTGGAAGTATCAAAAATAGAAGTTGATCCCTCACTGGGCATTTGTCAAAGTTAAACTATTGTTCAAATGTGTTTCTGATGCATGAAAAGCTCTAATTTTGGAACAAGTAGTTAACTATTGGTACACCTCTAGAAAATCACAGTAGCTCACCAGCTCACCAACTCAGTAGTGCACTAGCATAGTAGCTCAGATATGAGGTCCAAAAATGCAAAATTTTACTGAGTGTCAAAATTGAAATTTTAGCTTTTGGGTTTTGTTGCCCCTCATACCAGAGCTATGTTTGGATACTTTCCCTTGAATTTCTCAAAAATCTTAGTGATTTTAGCCACATCTAGAAAATCTAAAGCATCGTACTTATCCTTAACCTTTTCTCCATAGTTGTCTACTTCAATACAGGTCTCAGTAAAATCCCTGAGTTTCATATCCAGCTATGGCAAGGCTTCTTCTATTCTAAATGCTTGCTAGATATCTTCATCACTAGAAGCTACTTTAAAAATCTTCCTAAACTTCTCTACCATTACCTCTATGAGCATTAATTTCTCCTATTCATCATCCTCAAAAATACCAAGATGCGCATCACTATAATGTTTCTCTACCTCCAAAATTTACACTTAGACTTGGTCCTTGAGCTGATGGATCTCTGCATGTAATGCTTTCATTACCTTATTACTATTCACTATCTTTTCAATCCAATCATCAATTAAATCTAACTCTTCAACTATATATACATCTACAAGAGTCATGTACCTCTACACTTTTATGGCCTATAATACCTGTAAATATTTACCCCATGCATGTACTTCATCCATTATACTAAAATCCTGCTTAAAAATTACTACCATTTTGTCTACATTTTCCTGCATAGCATGTAGTAGCTTCAGATTTCCTTGGGTGATTAGGATGCCCTTTTCCTCAAAACTTTCCCACCATTCTGACAGGCCTTCAAAAATGGATCCAAGTGTACACTTCCCCCATCTCTTCTCTCGAGTGTAGCATTTAGAGCATCCTTGGGGTGTTTGAGATCCAAGGGACCAACAACCTTGGCTAAATATCCCTTTAGGACTTCATTTTGCCTATGAAGTGTTCTGAGTACTACCCCTTCCTACTCTAAGCATTTGAAAACCTCCTTCATACCCATTGTGATCATCAACATGTATGAATCCAATGTAGGGTTCCCAAGCATGACCTCTCTAATTTGGTGGTCTTGAGGGCCTAGATCTTCTATGTCTGCATCAGGAGGAGGGATAGCCACTTGTGCAAATAAATCCTAGTTTTGATCATTGTTGAGGAATGTTAAGGCTCTTGCTTCCTTTGATGGGGACTCAAGTTTTCTCAAAACCTTTATCAACTCAATTATGTCCTCTTCATCGATGTTGAACTATGGCTTCTTATTTTTTATTACTTCCTTTCGCAACCACCTTGGGACTCATTCCACAAAGGGCCTACCTCTTGAGGATGAAGGAGTTTTCTTGGCCACCCCCTTTCCCTTATCACTCCTTTCTAGGGTTCCTTCCCTATGTGAAGGCTCTCCTTTTGTGGTTTCTATCTTAGTGGAGCCCACAATTTGTACCTTAGTGTCCTGGGAGGTTTGCTAAGGATACTCAACCATTCATCCATCTTTAGACACTTCATTGGTTGCTATTTGTTGTAGCTCTTCCTTCTACCACTTTTGAATCTATTCTTCTTCATTATTTGGAGGTAAAGGAGTAATAGATTCTTTATTCACAATTGTAATCTATAGTGGAGATGAAGGAGAAAAATTGGAACCTTATGATTCCAGAGGAATTTGAGTTCAATCTTCTTGTTGGGGCTCATTTTTTGGTGTATCCTTTATTTGGCCTCCCACTAATTTTTTCCCTATAGGCATGAAGTCAAAATATAACATGTTAAATATGTTAGTGCCCTCTACATCCTACTCATCAATCCATTGTTGCATTTCATCCTCAGATGTAGCTATTTGTAGAGATTCTTCTAGGATTGATGGTGGTGTAACATTGGAACTTATTCTCCTTTCCTACTCTGTGGCTCTTGCTAGTTGGGTTCTTCTTTGCAATGGCACATTATCCTCCTCATCTTCTTCTTCTTCTTCCTACCCTTTAGGAATGGGTTTTGGGACTCTTGAGAAAGGCACTACCCTCCTAATCACCCTTTTCCTTTTCTTGATTAGAGTCTTGATCTTTCTTTTCTTCTTAGGGGTAGCAGGGGATGCGTGTTCTATTTGCTAAGGTAGAAAGACCTCTTGTGCTTCAATTTATATCTCCATTTGGCTAGGTGTAGTGGTTGGCAGCAATAGTGGGTCATCCTGAACCTGTGGTGCCCCAATATCCTTGGCCCCTTGTACATTTGCTTTCTCTTGTTGTGGGGGTGTTAGGATTTCACCTTCCTCTAGATTTTCTCTTTGTGGAGAACTCCTCTTTCTCTTTCTCTTTCCCCATTTCTCCTAAGGATGATAGTATCCAACTCGTCGGTCAATTTGGTATACTATTTCATGCCTTATTGGTGATTGAGCTGCAAAGTTAGGGATGGTAAATTTATTCCCTCTACCTTTGGCTGGGTAGGCTTGTGCATGAAAAATTACTATCTTAGGTATTGGATCAAATCTAAATGGTTTCTTGATCCAATCCTACATCATTTTGATGATGTGCCTTAACCAATGGTTAATGTCATCATTCTCCTCCCTATCTACCTCAGCATTCATTATAGACCATTCCCCAATTTTATCTGTGTTGAATAGAGGATCATGCAACTCCCCTAAGTCTTGTTGCAATATCTACAATGGAATCTTTATTTTCAAGGCCTTTTCTACCAAATACAAAGTCATTCTACAATAATCCTTGATATGGACATCGTAGTCATTTGTTACGTTCATCCACTGGTCTTTAATAGCTTCTTCATGTGTGAATTCCTTTCCTACTAAATACTATACTCTCCCAATATTATCAAAACATGGACATGGAGAATTGTATTCTTCTAAGGTATATTGATCCCATTCACACTCAAAATAAAGAATATCTTGCTTCCATTTTACTTGAAAGGGTCCTATGATCAAAGGCCAATTCCAACACAGGTTTTGTTGTTTCCTAATTCTACCATACACAAAGTCAAGTTGTCGAGCAATCTCCAAAACAACAAGTTTGTCACTAGGATACTTGGGAAGTTTCTTCAAGTTGAAAGTGGCACCAGCTACCCTTAGATATGTAAATGTTTTGAACTAAATTTAATACACTCCAACTGTTGTTATTTGTGCCACTGCATCATAAGATAATCTCTTCATATAATCTCCCTCTATGAATCAGATGATGGCAAAGATGAATGCATCATTCATGATTCTATATTCCTTTCTTTTGTTTGAGAGCTTCTTCCTTACCAATTGAGGGTAGACAATACTTGGCCAAGCATTATGATCCTGCATGCTCCCTCACTTATATAAACCAAGATAGTTTATCACTCCTGACGCTAATAAATACACCAAATATGATGTCATATAGAATTCATTTCTATCCTTCACTGCTCCCAATAGTTCACATAGATTTTCACTCAACATAGTGGCCCAGTCAAGTGGCATCTTTTTCGTCTTGATAGTCTCAATAAAATGTATCATGAAGACATTTAGGTGTCTTGATTTCAGTAGACCCATTGCTCTACTCAAAAGTATGATTGAG